>VXAY01006507.1:482724-595411 GCA_013399855.1 Oxyruncus cristatus
GGGAGGTTTAGGTTAGATATCAGAAAGAAGTTCTTTACAGAGAGAGTAATCAGGCACTGGAATGGGCTGCCCAGGGAAGTGGTGGATTCTCCATCCCTGGAGGTTTTCAAGACGAGGCTGGACATGGCACTTAGTTCCATAGTCTAATAACCACAGTGGGGTTGGATCAAGGGTTGGACTTGATGATCTCAGAGGTCCTTTCCAACCCATCTGATTCTATGATTCTATGATTCTATTGTTCTAACCAAACTAAAATTCAAGAGAGTTATTTTTTTGAGAGGGACATAGCTGTCTGTGTTATGTGACCAAAAAAAAAAAACCCTAAAGAAATCTTATTGATTCACTGAATCTTACTTTGGGCACAAAATTTGAACTTCCTGGATAGACATGGAGAAATATTCTTGTCTATAATGGTTATAACCAGTAAAATGTCACCACCTTAATCATGATAGCGTGTTTCGTAATGTGTGCTTTTAGTTCATGCTAACCAGCCATACATGTTGAATATGAGCTCTTAAAAAAAACCCAAAACCAAAACCGAACAAGTATGGGGATTCAGAATTGCTCAGAAGTCTTCAATACACTTTTGGGGCTTACAGAGGAAACATTATGACAAGAAAAAGAGATTTTCCCTTTTGATACAGAGGTATTTAAAGGTCTTCATGTAAAACCCGGTTAAGAATTTTCTGCAATACTGTGGACAGACTACAGAAGTGATTTCTTCTTATACTGATGTATTTTCATGTATTTGGTGCTGCCCTGTCCATCTGTATATGAGAGAAGAAAGTAAAGTACCTTTTTCATTGGACCAGCTCAGCTAGTATCAAGAGGCACTGCAAGAATCGTGAGAAACTATGTCAAATACAAGTGTGTTTGATGTGGAGCAAGGGAAACCCAAATTCTCCCAGCAGGAGTCATGCCAGTGGAATAAAGTGCTATTCAATAAGAGCTTTTTCACGGAGGTGGTTTTGACTGGGGTAGAGTTAATTTTCTTCACAGTGGCTAGTGTGGGGCTGTGTTTTGGATTTGTACCGATCACAGGGTTGATAATATAGAGAGGTTTTTGTTACTGCTGAGCAGGGTTTACAGAGGGCAAAGGCCTGCTCTGCTTTTTCATACTGCCATGCTAGAAGGGTTTTTGAGGGTGCACTGGAAACTGGGAGGAGACACATCCAGGATAGGTGACCTGAACTGACCCAACATACCATATGGCATCGTGTTCAGTATATAAAGTGGATGGAAGAAGGAGAAAGAGGGGATGTTAAGAGTGATGGCAATTGTCTTCCCTAGTAACTGTTATGAATGATGGGGCCCTGCTCTCCTGGAGATGGCTGAACACCTGCCTGCCCATGGGAAGTAATGAATTAATTCATTGGTTTGCTGTGTTTCTGTGTGTGGCTTTTCCTTCTCCTATTAAACTGTCTTTATCTCAGCCCACCAGTTTTATACTTGTTGCCTTTGTGATTCTCTCCCCGATCCCACTGGTGGGGCAGTGAGCAAGTGGCTGTGTGAGGCTTGGCTGGGGTTAAACCATGACACACACATAGAAACTCTCTTCTTTTGCCATATCACTTGTGACCCTAGGTGCTAAGGAGGCATACAGCCCATGGTGTGAACAGCTTGTTACATCTGTTGTTGTAAACCAGCATAGGTAGAAAAGGTGATCTGGCTGTGCAGGCCTTGGCCTGAGTCATTCTGGGATGCTTAACCCCTATGGATTTGGACTGACTAAGACTGGTGATAGCTTTACTGCTGGTAAACCCTGAAGAGTGAGGATGACAGAGCTCACAGAGCTGTGAGACAGATTGTTGGCTTGGTACCCAAGGTGAACTTATAGAAGTCATTAAATAATTTTGTCTTGGGATGTCTAAAAAATATGGGATGCCAAATGTTAATTCAGGTAATGGTATTAATTCAAAATCTAAAATATAAAGCACAAAAAGATAAGCACTCGCATGAAATAGCTTATGTTAGTCTTTAAATTAAATTGCTCATTAGATTGCCTCCTGTTTCCTACATTCAAAGGTCACTTACAGATTTTCACTATGAATAAGAAAAGAGAGAGAGAATAAAGTCTCCAAAAGGGAGCACAACTGCATGTCTTTTCTAAAGTATTGTATCATAAAATTGCATCTGTTTTACTTACACAGAAGCCGGTCCTTTACCAAGACAATAAAACAGAAAAATAAAACCACAACAAATGGAAACCCCAACCCTTTAGCACATCTAAGCATTTTCACCTGGAAACTGAAAGCAAAGCACTGTTATCCAAATCTTCAAAACAGGAACAGTCACCACAGAGATTTACCTCACTGCAACAAGATCTACTGATTTATCCTTCATCTTTGGTGTTCTGCTTTTGTGTTTGGGTTTGTTTGGTTTTTAAGTAACTTCTGAAAACAAAAGCAAGTAATTTACCTGCTTTTCCATGGTGGCCCTGTTAACCATTAGACTTCCATGGAATGGGGATTTTGAATATGTTTTGGAGAAAAGGTGAAAGGTGATCCTCAAATAAAATGAAGCATGCTCAGAAGATGCTGTTCTGTTCCCAGATGTGTGAGGTTGCTTTCATAGATATATTGTCCATAGTTCTTACTACAGCACTTGTGTCAGTGGCCAGAGGCTTTTTGAGCCAGTTGGCAGTGGCCTTTCAGATCTATATGCCTCCTGACGGGTCTATTCTGTTGCTGTTTTGTACCTACTTTAAAATTTCATGTTAAATTTTTCTGTGCCATTTCTTCGGCAGTCACCTTTTCCCTTTCTTTTCCTTCAACAAGAAACTAACCAACCTTAGCCTCAAACAGCTGGAGAATGGTAGTAGAGAAGGAAATATTTCATCTCCTCTTTCCTGACTGCAGTGTTCAACCTTGCAGCTACTAAGCAAAATTTCATAGAATAATAGAGATTGGAAAGGACATCCAAAGGTCATCTGGTTTAAAACCCAACTCTAAGCAGGACTTAGATCATATTGCTCAGGGTCTTGTCTGATTGAGTTTTGAATATCTCCAGGCATGGAGAACCAGCAACCTCTCTCAGTAACTTGCTCCATTATTTGTCTACCCTTCCGGTGTGAAAAACTATCATTACTCTTTATATTGAATACAAAATCATTAAGCTTGGAAAAGACCTCCAAGATCATTGAGTCCAACCCTTGACTGCACGCCACCATGTCCACCAGAACATAGCACTAAGTGCCATGTTCAGTTGTTTCTTGAACACGTCCAGGGATGGTGATTCTACCACCTTCCTGTGCAGCTCATCCCAATGTTCCACCACCCTTTTAGAGAAGAAATTCTTCCTCTTGTCCCATCTGTACCTCCCGTGCCACCATTTGGTTTGAGGCAATTTCCTCTTGTTCTGTCATTACTTTCCTGGGAAAACAGACCAACTCCCACCTTGCTAGAACCTTTCAGGTAGTTGTAGAGAGCAATAAGGCTCCTTTTCTTCAGGCTAAACAATGACAGCTCCTTCAGCTGTTCCTTGTAGGACTTACCCTCTAGACCCTTTACCAGCTTCATTACCCTTCTCTGGACTCACTCCAGCACCTCAGTGTCTTTCTTGTAGTGAGGAGCTCAAAACTGAACACAGCACTTGAGGTGTAGTCTCACCAGTGTAAAGTACAAAGGGACACTTGCCTAGTCCTGCTGGACACACTGTCTGTGTTAGAGACCAGGATACCATTGGCTTTCTTGGCCACCTGGACACATTGCTAACTCATTTTCTGCCAGCTGTGACCAGCACCCCCCGGGTCCTTTTCCGCCAGGCAGCTTTCCAGCCATTCTGCCCCCAGCCTGTAGCACTGCTAGGGGTTGTTGTGGCCAAAGTGTTGGACCCAGCATTGACCTTGTACTTCATACAACTGACCTCAGCCCACCCATCCAGCCTGTCCAGATCCTGCTGCAGAGCCTTCCAACCCTCCAGCAGATCAACATTGCATTGGCATTGTCTGAGAACTTACTGAGGGTGTACAAATCATCCAAATCATTGACAGATCATCCAGATCATCCACAAAGATATTAAACAGGACTGACTTCAGTACTGAGCCTTGGGGAACCCCACCAGTGATCAGCCACCAGCTGGTTGTAGATTCACCACCACTCTCTGGGCCTGGCCATACAGACAGTTTTTAACCTGGCACAGGGTCCACTTGTCCAAGCCATGGGTTGCCAGTTTCTTCAGGAGAATGCTGGGAGTCAGTATCAAAGACTTTATTGAAGTCCAAGTAGACTGCGTCCACAGCCTTTCCCTCATCCAGTAGTCGGGTCACCTGGTCATAAAGGGTGGTCAAGCAGGACCTTTCTTTCCTCGACATATGCTGGATGGGCTTGGTCCCCTGGTTGTCCTGTATGTCCTGTGTGAGGGCACTCAAGGTAATCTGTTCCATAACCTTACCTGGCACCAAGGTCATATCCATCTCCTCAGAGTTTTTCTACATGTGAAGTTGCCAATATTATGTTTAGACTGCAATTAATATTGGTTTAGAATAATATTAATTGTAAAAGCATGCAAGAAGAGTGAAGGAATGGACTCAGTGATTCAGGATATTCCTTTCTGCCTTGTCTGTGGGTGGGATCCAGTTAACATATTTAGAGATATGTATTTAGAGGCTCATAGATATGGATCTGCATGGGAACTAGGTGTCTAAACTGCAGCTACAGCCAATGGGGAGGATAGGAAGCAGTTGCCCCAGGTAAGCTTTTGACACTGCTTGAAATGCCCCAGAAGGGCACGTCTCCCATAGTTCACATACTGCCCCTGCCAGGCCCATGTAGGTGTTTCTTGTGCCTTAGGGAATCTGAAATGACACGAGACACCTATGGACAATGCTAGAGAAATACTTCATACACACCGTTATGAAGTATAGAAATAGGATGAAGCATAAATGGCCAATCACTACAGGGAAATTATTACATTTGAAGGCTTGTGGTACAACGGTGGGTACAGTGTGAACCTCTTTCTTGGGTCCTCCCTGTTGGCAGCAGCGTGCTTAAACAAAAAGAGAAGCCACAGCTAATGTTCAGCTTTGTGTAGCATACCGGTTTTGCTAAACCTTTTTCAATAACAAGGTCACAATTACGAACCATTCGAAGGGCACATCACTTCTCTGTACATGCACGTGTGAAAGGAAAACTAGCTAATAATTTCAGGTTTTATCCCTCAGGATTACTTCACAGTACATATTTTTCCACATTTCTATTGTGCCACTAGTCTTTATCCTGTGCCTTCTGCAGAAACTTTTTTCCACCCACATAGGCTGCCAGGCTCTCACTCTCAGAGGGGTCACAGGTTGAAGGTGAATCCCCAGAAACAGGAAACCAGGCTTCCTCAGTCAGTTTTGAAACACCAAAACCTGTTTCCTTTCCATGAAAATAAAGCCTGTCAGGGCATCCTCTGGGTCGGCTCACTGTATGAGTAGCAGCTCAGGAGGAGGGAGAAGCTTCAGAATTTCTTGTTTGGGGAATAAATGTGAGATAACTTGTAACATTTACAAACCATCAGAATGAAGGAAATCATCTTCTTGCTGCTCCTATTGCACTTACAGAGTGGCAGCACTGGATTTAACACCACAGGAAAGCTCTGGACCACAGGACAGGGTGGTGAAACCCAGACAAGTCACTCAGACTTGACTCCATCTTCAACCACAATTGTGGAATCACCCCATTCTGAAATCAAAGCTGACAAAGTGAGTGCCTTACAGGGACCTCCTTTTGCATCTTCGGGCAAGACTCCAGAAATGAAAGCAGTGAAGAAAATTTCCAGTCCGACAACATCTACCCCTGCAACGCAGTCAAGTTATGGAGACTCTGACAGAGACAAGACGGAAAACTCGTCCAGCAGCAAAGGGACAACTCTACAAAGCGATGCTAGAGAGGTCCCTCTCCAGCAAGGGGTCACTACAAGCCGGGCTACAGCTCCAGGGAACAGATCTGTCAGGCAGTTCTCCCACAGCACTGGCATCACCAGCACCCAGCAGGATGCCAACTTGAAAGCATCCGGCTTTGAAACTACCAGGGAAAAGTAAGTTATGTGTTTTTTCTTGTCTGCCGCGTACAGCTTAGGAATGGTTATTTTCCTGTTCCCAGTGAAATAAATGGCAAAAGTTCTAGCAATTTCAGTAAAATTATTTTCTGAGCTTAAAAAAGACCACCTGAAACAAGCAAGGGACCAAACCTGCAGCATTTACTCAGGCAAAACCATACATTTGTGACAGAGTAAATGCTGCAATGTTTAATTCCTCAGAGTAGTTATCTCATAATCAACAGAAAAGTCATTATCATATATGGGTAGGAAAGAACTACAAGAGATGCCCCCCAGTTTTATGCATAATAAACTTCTGTTGTTTTTTTTCTTTCTTTCTTTTCTTGTGGGTAAAAGAAATTGCATATGCACTATTTCGTTTGGCATCTATTAAAAATATTGTGTTTGTAAACCTCTCCACTAAATTGAAAATACAAGCAATTAAATGTACAAAATGCATCAATGTCTGACAATTTGAAACACATAAGAACTTATGAAAAGTGGTGTTGCAGGTGACTGTGCATTCAGAACTGTATAACTTACATAATAGCTATGCACAGCAGAGTATATCAAATGGTACTGTCTAGTTTTATAGCTCTGGAACACTCTATTTTCTTTGTTCCCCAGTGTCTTCAGTTCTCAATGGGGATATTAATCCTGTCTTTGCAGATGTTGCATGTTTCCTTAATTGCTGATGTATAATCAGATACTGCTAGAAAATGAAAGACACAAAGGATTGGTTGTTTTCCACAGTATTTATGGAGAGTGGGCTTTCAGAATATAGAATTCTTCTTTTGATAGTACTTTCCTAAATATTAGCATCCAAATTCATGCAAAAGAGAATAAATTATTGATTAGAAATACTCCTACAATTATCTTGCAATATGTGTCTGAGAGCTAATGTTCCTTCGACTCAAAGGAATGATTCCTGTTGACCTGAGCATGTTTTGGATCATGCATAAGGGAAATAATGCACAAAGACCCAAAGGAAAGGAGTCCTTTGCCTCTGCTTGGAAGAGATACCACAGCAAGGAGCTGTGTTTTCCAGAAAGTTTTCCTAGTATACTCGTAGTTGTGAATGTCATCCACTTCAACACCTTACTAGAGTGTGGGACAGAATCTTTGAGTTAACTTGAGTTAAATGGGTTCTCTTTTTACATGAGAGCTGACAACTACATCTCCATTAAAATAGCTATGTTAGCTATTTAACTATTTAACCATTAGCTATTTAACTATTTATTTTTTTAGCTATTTAACTCTAACCTTGGTCTTTAGCTTTCCCAGCTTTCTTCAAGAACAGTATTTCAGTGAAATTAATCTTTAAAAACCTCTGTGAACCAGCAGGTATTCTTTCTACCTCTCACTTAAGATACAAATGTAGATAGCAAAAAATCAGTCTCTGGTGAAGATGGTCTCATATTTTATTTATCATAATGACATGTGGTTGTAACTGCAGAGAGGCAAACCAAGCAAATCTTTCATTTTCTGGCACCTGATTTCATGAGTGGTCAAGGAGCAACCTGCTGTGCAACATACATATTTGACTCCATTGAGCAAGTTAACGATAATGCCAGGGTTGCATATCAAAGTTACAGGAATGTGTAGCAGCATGAAATCACAGCATAAAACAGAATGCTGAATCCCCAGTCTCTCAAACTGCTGAGCTACAGTAGCCTCTCTCTCTCTAGCAAATGTCTACAGTTCAGGTGTGGCTCGATCCTTTTCACAGTAAGATTCTTGTGCTACGAGGCTTGTCTTCCTACTGTATGTGCGTGTTTTTACAATCAACTAGGGTGTTTTGAGCTTTTCTTCCAGTTTTGCCACTGACCTGGGCCGTGACTTAAGTAAGTCACTTCACAATTCCATCTTCCTTTCCCTGTGAATTAGACCCAGAGGAATAACACGGTTGCTTGTGACTCACTCTTTTCAGTAAAGTCATGAGAAAATGCCAAGTCTGGTGTGCTCACTGCTACCAAACACCGCTGTGAAACACCTGAAAAGCTACTGCTGAGAAACTACACATAAGAACACAAGCATTTTTACTTATTATGTGCAGGTGTCATTGACTACACTCTGAATCTCTTTCCAGCTTATATTGTCTTTTAAATATTTTTTTTTGAATCTTTATTGCTGATAAAGTGAGACTTCCAATAAAGACATGCAGCTTTCTTCAAGCTTTACTCATTTGAAGCCTGAGCATAGCATGAATGACTTGATAGCAGATTCCACAGTTGTAAAGTGTACTACCTCTGAGGAAATTTGGAAGCACAATTTGCTTTTTGAATTTACTTTGAATTAAAGCATCTCTCCTGTTATAGTCTGTATTCCAACCTAAATTTTTGAGTGACCTTGCAGGAACTGCATGACTGAAACCTTTTATGGCAACCCATTGTGATAACATATGTACAGAGATGCTGATGTTAAGAGGTTCCATATAGAAGGAACAATAGGGAGAGATCAGTGAGAGACAAGAGGAAGGAAAACAAAGAAGAATGAGCATTTGTTTCAAAATATATTTATAATTTTAAAAATGCAAATATTTTAATAACATATATTTTCTAACATATATTTATAACTTATCTCTAACATATATTTTTTAGAGAGTCTCCAGTCAGAACACTCACAAGGTACAACAGATGTCCATTGTACAAGCTTAATTACCCAAGTAACCCCTTTCTGTAGGACATCATGTGCCTTAATGGCTTAATTACAAAGATAATTCCCTTGCTATCTCTACCCTAGATTGTCTGGGGACAATATTATGTGCACGGATTTTATCACGTGCATACAAGAACCATGTCAGAAAAAAGTTCTGATTAATTCTATTTTTGAAAAATTCACATTAAAATGTCAGAAGAGCATGACTTAGAAATATTTAATGGATTTTCAAAGTTTGCCCCTGAAGAATATTTCTGACAGCAACCAAGAAGGGCAGGCAGGACACATCCAGATGTGGCAGCTAGCACCCCCCCCAGTGCCCAAATCACCAGGCACAGCCGTGTTGAAGCCGAAGTGCCAACATGAAGCTGGGAAGGCAAATCAGCAAGTCAGGATCAGGCCTGGTGACAGTGACTAGGGCAAGTGATCACTGGGCAAGTCCATAATGATGGGGCAAGGTCAAAGTTAGGCCAGAATGTCAGCTTGTAGGTTAGGGTTGGCACAGAAACAATGTGGCCCTGGGATGAACTTCAGTGGGGCTCCTGAGCCCATGGGTAGGATGTATAGATGGAGATCCTGGGTCAGGCTGGTCCAGGGGAATAAGATGCGTGGGTGCCCTCAGGGTTCTGACAGGTTTCTATTTCATTTTATTGAGAGAAATGCACTATTAGAACCGTCAGAACATTTTTTTTTCTATTGAAACAGAACCATATTTGCCAAAGACCATGACTTTATTTTAAAAACTCATCTCAGATTAGCTTTTCAGATGCCAGCAGAACTCCTGGGGGAAGAGACATATGACAACAGGCTGATGAGAAGTACAGTCAGTAGGTCTAAAGTCTCCAGATCCAATATTCTACTGTTAATAAGGCAAGGCTTGGCTTTGGGCCTCTCTACATCACATCTTGATGCGGTATTGTAAGGGCTAAATGTTGGGCATATCCTTGCCTCTAAAAACCCTAAACTTTTCCTTATTCTTCACTGACATGAAAATACAATTAAATCCTGTTCTTTCACAGTGGAACAATTAGATAGTTAACCTTAGAATAGGTACAGGAGGACACAAATTGTAGCTACCTGCTCTCAAACCATTTCAGAAGAGTGTTTTCTCTGGTGAGGTATCCCCCCTTCTGGTGGGGTCTGCACCCAAGCTTTCAGAAGGATAAGAAAACTTCATAGGAAGCACACCTGGAATGGCCTGAGCTGAAGAAAAATCTTTTCTTCACTCCTAGTAATGAATTTGTCTTAAGCACTGAAATGTCTCTACAAATACAGTTTGTTTGTTTGTTTGTTTGTTTTTTGATTTCTACCTGTCTTGAAAGTTTCATGCAATCCATATCAGTGAATAACGAAATGCTGGAAAAACAGAGAATTTTTCCAAAGTTCAGTGACATTAAATCTGAGCAGCAATTTGGTGTCAAAGAAGAAAATTTATGATACATTATTTTCAATTGAGTTCATTTGAGATCCATATTTTTCATGTTCATATATCTCAGGAGAGAGACAAGTGCAGTATTTCACTGTGTAAAGCAGCTTAAATAACAGTGGTGCTATGGAGTAAGTCTGAGGTGGAGTCCTGAGACTAGCTCACTCATCTTTCCATTCTGAACCCTACTTTATTAATTACTATTCAAAGCAGCTCCTGAATACATGAGACATTCATTCAGGCTGTAAATTACCCCCAGTATCTCCACATTGTTGAGTGGCTCTACATTACTCTTTTCTCTTAGTGTGTGTATATTACACCTTCTCCAGTTATCAGAAATCCACTGAGGGTCTTTATAGACTTCCCCTGCCGTTACCTTGGGTACTGGTGAGGTGACAGTATTTTATTACTAAGCATGGAAGGCTTTAATAAAGTCAGCACCAGGGACAGATTTGCTTAGCTGTCACATGTGATAGGAGTGCTGAAATATTTCATTCTTATGAGCAGATGTCTGCATTTCTCCATGGAAATTGCTTTTACCAGTATCAGCTTGGTAGAATTCTAGTGTACTGACAAATTAAAATGAATGGTTAAGATCAGCAGATGGTTCAGACACACAAGGCACATAGAAACCTGATTTAACTGCCTAGTTAATGCAAGGTTCACAGTCTCTTTTCATCATGTCACTTTTTAATGGAGCAGAGAGAACAATTCTTGAATCAATTTCTTAAGATTTTGCATCTCTGTGCATTTATGAAAAATACAGTCATGCATGGCTCAGGTTTCTGCCTCACTAGGTATATTCACTGTGAGCTGGAAGGAGGAAACTCTTACACTGGCCTTAAGGTCACCTCAGTGGCTAAGTGTCAGGGGGTGTCTGACAAGCTTTGCCCCCGGAATGTTGTATTTCAGCCATGCAGAAGATCTTTGCAACAAGCCGCTCTTGTCCAGCAGCATCTTGAAGATATTTCTGTTACTTGGCTGTAAGCCCACAATCCAATTTTCCTACACATGCTGAGCTCAGTGTTAGTCCCACTGCAGCCCTAAAGATCACTGCAAATGGCAATAATGGCTAGGTAGAATCATAACAGACTGTTTTCAGTGGCACAGAAGACATAGCACTGGGAAAAAAAATCCGTTCTCCACCAAGGTTGCTTTTGAGACTCTCACAAGGTACTGAAGTTCCTCAGAGTCTTGTTATTTAGTTTTTCTGTGATCAGATTCAGATAAGGCACCACTATACAGATGATTTCTGAATTTTTTTCAGGATGGTAAGACGTGTTTCTTCTTATCTCATTACACTGTTGCATTGATGCTCATGCTTAACTTTGCTCTTGTTCTTTGTTTCATCTGCCAGGGGAACAGCAAGGATTAGGAACAGACTGTTTTCCATCCCTTAAATGTCCCTTCACCCCTCTGCATACATTGGGACTGTTGTAACAAACCAGACACAGTGTTAGGATTTACCTCCCAGCCACTGCAAATATTCGACTCTTCTTAGCATTTCATTTAAGGTACACCAGAAACATCTGCTTGGGTCTGCACAGAAAATTCTCATTCTTACAAATCTGAATATAATTAACATTTTAGGAAACTAACACTAATTCTAGAATAGACCTGGCAAGGAAGAGGACAAGCAGCAAGGTGTCCCCATATGTTTTCCAAAGGCTTATCTGTGTTGCCAGTTAGAGAATGCAAGTGTTTCAAATTATATTTTCTCTGCCAAATCTCAAAGTATCTATTCTGTATCACAGTCCTGGTAAGCAACACCATCAGTCATGAGGAAAAACCTGTGGAAAAAAATCACCTTGAATTTCATGGACTTCGGCTCAGATCCTTTTTGTTCAAGAGCCCCCTAAAATCAATCAGTGACAGCGTAAAGATATACATCTGCATGATTAAGCGACAAATCAGGTACAAAGAAACTGGTAAGTTTAATGAAAGTAAATAAGAAAAGAGAAGCTGCCCACAACAACACTATGAACAGACTAAAGAACAGCATTCACCCCTGGAACTGCCATGGATCATATTTTTTATATTTTTATTTTCTCACTTATAAAGGTCTTTTTTTTTTTTTTTTGTCACTATTTCTCAAAGTGGAGAAGCCATCACTGACACACTGCAATCTCCTTTTCTGTAGATTACAGAAGGACTAACAAAGTAACGAAAGCCAAACCAGTACCACTGGTTGCCTGAAAAGTACTGACAGTAAAACAGACCAGAACTGCCTTAATGAATTTTGTACTCTGGATCAATTAGTAGATGGGAAATAAGTTTATATTTCAGAGGGGAAAATGCAGAATTAAGACCCTTTTAAAGAACAGTTTTTCTGGTTTTTTTTTCAAATGTGTTTTACTGGATGATTCTCAAAGGAGACTAATGGATATCTTCTCAAAACTCTAAATTCTACCTGGAAAAGTTTGATTGTTTTAAAGTGCTCTCAACACGGAGTGGGAGATGAGGTCTAAAAGAGCTGATCGGATTTGCAATAAGAGAACTTTTTAAATGCTAAAACAGATCAGTGAAGTGCTAGATAAGTGGAAATTGTGGATTAATTTTTGAAGCACAAGGTGGGACACAGTAAATAAAAACTTGGATGAAACAAAGAGGCTGTTCACAGTCCAAGGCTTCAGCACTGTACATACAAAAAAAGGAAATGAATGACGAGAGTAGAATCTGTGTTTTGTAATAGACAGGACAAAATGTCAGGACACTGAGTCCTGAAAAAAAACAAACACTGTACTATTGTTTGACACCTAATACTTCAGTGTCAACAAGTCAGCTGTTTCTCAGGAATAAAAACACATCCTATAACATATTTTACCATCACATACTATATTATATTACATATCAAATGCACTATTTAGAGTTTTTTCCATTCCAATTGCCATGGAATGGAAATTTAATAAAACACATTTCAACAATTTGATTTGTTTACGGTCAGTCTCTAGTGAATACTGATATTTTTTTTCAGCTGAGATTCATATTTTTCAGAGCAAAGGAATCTAGGCACTGAACACAAAAAATTAACTGGTTTTGGTTCAGGTTTATAAGTTTTCTTTGAAATAGAGCTTATATTTTTGAGAGATGACTGATGCTCATTTAAATATAGAGAATTTACCATATCACTGGTATCAACCAAGTGAGAAGTCTCTGTAGTCACCTAGTGGAATTCAGAGGAAGTTGCTAAAGTCTGATCTCCCATCCAAGAGCTAAAAAACATTGTGAAGGTGCTCACTATCCTTATAATCTGAGTGTTTACATTGTGTCAGTCAACATTATCTCTCCTCATCCAAACTTCTTGGGTTGTTTAAAGCAAATTGAAAACAGATCACAGCAATGTACTTTTACACAACCTAAATTCAGGGCTTGTGCTCTGATCTTCATGAAACAGTCTTTCAGACTGGGAAAGAGCCTATCTTAAAAAAAAAAACAAAACAAAAAAGACAACAAAAGACAAAGATGGATTTCTTCCACACCATGTAAATATATGTTTTTATGAATACACTTAACCTACCTTATTTCAGAAGAACAATAATATCACCAAAAGGAGAGAGAGACAGAGAGACAGAGAGGGAGAGGATGAGAGAGAGAGAGAGAGAGGGAGAGGATGAGAGAGAGAGAGAGAGAGAGAGAGGGAGAGGGTGAGAGAGAGAGAGACAGAGAGAGAGAGAGAGAGAGAGAGAGAGAGAGAGAGAGAGAGAGACAGAGAGAGAGAGAGAGAGAGAGAGAGGGAGAGGGAGAGGGAGAGGGAGAGAGGGAGAGAAGCAAGATGATAAGTTCACAGACCCATAGGATCACTCAGGTTGAAAGGGACTTCCTCTTCACAGCAGGGCCAGGTGTGAGATTAGACCAAATCGCTTGGGTTTGATCCGGTTGGGTACTGTGCTCCACTCTCTGAGTTGGTAATTGTACAGCCTCTCCGGGCCCTGCTCCAGTGCCTGGGTGCCCTTATGGGGAACAAGGTTCTCATACTCAGTCTGAACCTCTCTTTTTTCAATATGGACCTGTTGTTTCTTGTCCTCCTGCCCTATACTGCTGCGAATAGCTGTGCTCCACAATATCCTGACTACACAATACCCTGCTGTGAGGTACCCTCCAAGTCCTCTCTTCCCCAGCCTGAACAAGCCCTGGTCCCTCAGTTTCTCCTCACAAGGCATCCCCTAGCTCCAGATACTTGTAGCATCTTTCTACATCCCATTTGCTCAGATGTAAAGAACAATACAAAATGAAAGCAGCTGTTGAATCAAGATAAGTATTTCATAAACTATTCTGTGAAATACAAATAAGCTGCATATAACACGAATGAGGCGCAACCACCAAGCTGGGCATGGACTTTGACAGCAGCTCCAGCTCTGAGTCCTTTTTGTATTTCTTCAGCAACACAATAATTTCATTTTCATGATTTAGTGGTGTTCAGCTGGGCTGATTCAATAACATTTCTATTAAAAGCCAGGCAATCTAATTTACTTACAGACAAAAATAAGTAATCCTGAGATATAATATGAAGGGGGCAGAACAAATTCTATACCCTTTTTGGCTGACTGCCTCTGGTGTTCCCGTGGGGTGACTTTGGGACCACTTACAAGGATCTGTGCTTACAAGCAAGTGGAAGCAGTCACGTTCAGGTGTAGCTGGCAGCTTTTTTGAGGCTTGTTTTTTTTTTTTCTGCTCTCAGCAATGTACCCAACGAACAGCTTAAAGTGGAAATGTGCTGTGGAAGGGGTCCTTGCAGTCTCATATACTTCCTCTCAGCATAAAGAAATCCTGATTTTTTGGTATTAGTGTAATTTGCACTTTGCTTTCCAGCAGCATTGGGTACCGCAGCGCCGAGAGGGCGGGTTCAAAGCCCGCTGGTGTTGAAACACACGCATTTCCACTGTCTTGCGAGCGCGTTCAGAACAATCCCGTCACGGGCCGGAGCAACAGGAGCAGCAGCCGCGGTGCTCCTTTTTGGAGCGAAGCGCGTTTGTTCCCGGCTGTCTCTCCCTCCTCCCCGCGGGCGCACCGACCTCCGCAGCGCTCCCCTCCGCGGGCCGCGGCCGCCACCTGCGGGCCGCGCCCGGCCGCGCATCCCAGCGCCGCCAGCGAGGCGGAGCCGACCCGAGCCCCCGCTAGCTGCGAATTAGGAGAGGGGCTTTTAGGAGTGCCGGCAACGCGCCGGGGAAGCGCCGACGGGTTTAAGGGCTCTTGAGTGTCCCCTGAAGCAGGAGGCCGCGACCGCAAAAGCTAAAGGCGAGGCTTAAAGGCACCGTCTGGGTCCCGCTAATGGGACTGGTTGTGGGCGCTTTGTTCCAGCCGCCTGGGCTGGCTCCAGGATCCGTTGTCTGCTCAGGATTTGGAGCTGGCAATGGCCGTAAGCCCCAGAGAACTCTGGCGGCCGAGCAGACGTGCTCACGGCTTCCAGCAGAAGCAAATGCTGCTCTTAGCACCGTGCCCTGCTTCTCGGTGTAGGTGCTGCTTTCTCCTTAAGGGTGGGACGTCACATTTGGGTATGGTCAAATCACACTGGGTGCAGACTTGGGGTAGCAGCATTTTGATTCAAGCTGGAAGTACCGCTTCAAATACCACATCAAAGAGGCTAGTTCAAAGGCCTGAGAGCTCTCCCACGCAGTGCTGCCAATGCGTGTCCCAGGCCAATACATGGAAGAGGAGGATGAAATCTACCACTTGGGCTTTATGCCAGTGAAGGACTTGTACCACTCTTTCCAGGCTGGATTTCTGTTGTATGTTGGGAGGATTTTGTTTTGTTTTTAAATACAGCTTTCCTGATTGAAATCAGGCTCAATGCAAAAGAGATGCTAGGCTCCTGCAGCTCTCAACAAAATCTACATGTTAGAAACCTGTGTTGATGATCTGGAATAAATTATTCCAGGGAGAGTAAAGAGGATTTTCAGGTTTAAAGTCCTGTTATGCAAATCAGTTGTCTTCTGTTCTGCCTTTGCATTAACACAGCCTGTCATAGTTCTTCTGCCACGCTTCATCTTCTATTTCCAAATCTACATTTTTTCAGACAATTTGATTTCAAAATTATATTTACATTCTTAACCTCTCTTAATGAGCTTATTTCATTGGTAGCATAAACCTAATTATGAATCACACCAGGGGCTCTTTACTGTGAATATTTCCTCCAATTTAGCCTGATCAAAGATTGCTGGGCTGTGTGAGAACCACAGTTTCAGACATTGCACTCACATAGCTTAGAAATGAGTTAAATATTTTAAATAGAAACATGAGTTAAATTTTTTAAATTGAAACAATCTACTCAAGTTAGTTCAAAGCTAGTTAGTTAGAGGCTGAGTTCAGGCGGCCTTTAAAAAACATGAATAACCCTTAACTGATACACTTGGGGTGTATTGTAGCATTTTTAACTTTGGAGGGCATCTCCAAATGGGCAAGTGCCGGTAGCTGTTACCTCAAAGCTATCCACCCTTAGTAATAATAATTAGAGGATTTACAATATGCATTTTAAAAAGGGGTTTTTTGGTGGGGAGGGAGGTGTTTCTTTATTTCTATTTTTAAGTGGACTGTATATTCCAGGGCTTTCATGTCTTTTACAATTTTTTTTATGCCTGTTTTCATTGACCACATTTGCTCAGGTGTAAAATATCTTTCTATTACTAAAACCATACCCCAACCATGTGCATTGCAGAAAAAGTTGTCACTGACAAAATTGTTATATGTCTTCTGCTTAATCCCTTTCTCTGGTGAGCTGCAGAATCTGCATGCAAGGGTAAAGTGCAGATTAGAAAGCCACAAATTCAAGCCCTAACCTCACCCCTTGGTCATTGTAGCCCAGATTTTAAAATCTGACTCCTATATTTGGGTTCCTGATTTGCCGAGGTGGGAAGCTTAGCACCCAGCTGCCCAAGGCACTAGCTCCTCTCTCCCCAGGCAGATAATGTGCTACAGTAAAGGAGATGTGGTACTGCATAACTGCTTGAGATGGTATTATTGCTTCAGATGTCTTCTGATCGGACTTCATATGCCACCAGTTAAATGCTGAGAATTATCTAGGAGTTTAGATGTTTGCATTCTCTATATTGGGTTCAAATCATAAGCAAATTCCCATACTTAGTCAGACCTCCTCCTGAAGGAGGAGTCACTGGCAGTCCAGCCCAGAATCACTTTCTGCATCTGTTAAGAAATACTTAGCATCTCATTCATATGCTTAGAGATTTTATTTTTTTTTTAATCACCTTGCTGCACTTCAGAGAAAAAAAATATGGTTTTTAATCTTGGGTATGAATATGCAGAACCCTCACTACAGCTATGAAAGGGAAGAGATTTCATGCCTGTACTAAGAAAGGAGCTCAATGGTAGTGCCCTGGGTAAGATAAACAAGCCTTGATCCTAAGCAACTTTACCTGTAGCCTTCACTCTCATGGGCCAGGGCTCCACTTAAGCTCAGGCTTGAGCATATTCTCCTTACTAAGGTGCTTGCCTCTAGCAGTCCTCTTGGACCTGACTTGTCACCTGATCTCTGCCTGGTACTCGCTGGGCTGCTAATTGACCTGTTCTTGTCACCCCACTGCTGCCTGCTGGTCCCTGGTGCTGTGGTGAGGTCAGTGCCTAAACTGTGGGGTTGCCCCTTCCCATTCTGTTAGGGAGAATTCCCCCTCTCTCTCCTCCCTGATGCTCGGTGAGGAAGCCCCATGGAAGAGATGTCTTCCTGGCAAGAGCGGGTGCCTACCCTCCTGTCCAGAGGTGTTCCGGGAGGGATGCAGCTACAATGTTTCTCTTTGGCTTACTGTTGGTGATGTTTACTGCAAATACCATTATTATTTTGTTACTGCTGCTAGTCTCTGTGTGATACAGGAGACTATAAAGGACCCACATGCCCCTTCCAGAGGGGTGGTGCGGGTAACTTCATTATTCCTCTGCAAAACTCAGAAGACTTACGTCTCCTTTTGCTCCTGACAATTTTATGCGTCTCGAACTTGCATACAATTACTTCTGGCTTCCACAGAGGAAGTGAGGAGAGTATCTAACCTTTATAATTATGCTTGATAGCTGCGTTTACCTTTTAGCAAATATTTCTTCATGGAGTCTCTAATTAATACACACAGACAAAAGGCTGTAACTAGAGGAGGCAGAACATAGAGGAAGCATCAAAAAAAAAGGACAGCCCTTTTATACCCAATTAAAAAGAAATATTATCTTAATGAAAACTCTCAAGAAAGTAGAGAGTGAGTGAACAAAATCAGATCAACGGGACTTAATAAAAGCCCGTTTTATATGAAACACATTATTCATCAATTAATATGTGTTGTGGAAGAGAGCACTGCAACACTGGCAGCAGAGGTATTGTGAGGTTCAGACTTACTTATCATCCTGCTTTCTAGCTTACCCTGCTAATTCCTGATTCTCAGGAATCATTTTCCAAGTATAGGACTACTGAGTTTAATGTGCATGTGCTGGTAGGATCTCGGTAGACAAAAGCAGTCACTTAAGGATAGATATGGATACTATTTTGTGTTTTGTACTGTCGTTCATGTTTGATGCAGTCTAGATCTGTAGTAATGCCACTTAAGTGAATGGAACTAATCTGGTCTTAATTGTATTTTGATTTTTGCTGCAAGGAGCCCATATCAATTGAGTGATTTCAGGGGTAAATATGTATTACCTTACTGAATTATGAAACATTAACAAAACTACTACAACTGGAAGCAAATGTTAGCAGCAAAACACAACACAGGAAGATGAACTCTAAGTTCTTGTATGCAAATATTGTTATGTATTAAGTATTTACAGCTCCACCAGCCCTACAACTGAAACATTGTCTTGTCACTAACATGGCAAGTCAAAAATTATATATGATATTAAGGGAATAATGCATGATTCTGAGAAAGGCTGTACTAAATTAGAGATGAAAGAAAAAAATCTGTACTAGGCCAAACAGACATTTGTTCCACAACAGAAATGCAATAATGTTTTCTTTAGGATCATAGAATCATGGAATGGTTTGGGTTGGAAGGAACCTTAATGATTGTCTACTTCCAACCCCCCTGCCATGGGCAGGAACACCTTCCACTAGACAAGGTTGCTCAGAGCTCCATCCAGCCTGGCCTTGAACACAGAAATTGACCTATTCAAAGAGCTAATCATAATGACTCTGAGATTATTTTTTTTTTTATTCTGCTGTGAGCTAATTTAGATAGTAGTATGTCTGTATAAGGCTGTCTTTATTTGTGACTGACTCTGCACTAAAAGGCCCTTTTCTGACACCTACTTAGTTGGAAATTCAGTAGCATGAGATTTATGCAATTCTTCAAGATCAGCTTTATGTTTACTACACAAAATGAATTTGTACAGTACTGTATAACTCTGTCACCACCCTATTAACTTCCTTCCCCCCTAATTAATGACTATACTACCTATTACAGATTCATGTGGGATTGTGCTGATAAACTGTTTCTTGAGAAAGCTAGCTAGTCATCAATCTCTCTGATTTAATGCTTTGTTTATCTATAGCAGGCTTTGTCTTCTTACTATGTTACAGATTGCTTCCCTCACTGCCCTCTAATAGTTTTTGGTGAGCGACCTTGCGAAAAGCCTTCAGCAGTCACACCTTTATCTACCTGCTTCTGAGTCAAAGAATGCCAATATATTTCTTTGGCATAATTTCCCTGTTCAAGCCTATCCTGAGCCATTATTCAACCTGTAATTTCTACCTCATTCTGTTCTCTATTGTAGCTTCTACCAAGTGCCTACTTTCAAAATAGGATTTAACAGTTTGCATTTTCCTGCAACATTCTTGGAAAGCTTTTTAAAAACCTAACAAACCTGTGTACTCACTGCCTCCAGCAACCTGTGCTGCAGTGATCTAGAGTTTAATCATTTTGTATGTAACTTCTTTTTCTGGATGGGTATCCAGTGCCACAGGCAAGTGTGGAGCTATGACATGTTTTTGCCGCGTGTGGCTTTGACCCCGCAGTGCACTGCAAAACTCAGCCTAAATGTACTCAGATACTGCTGAGGAAAGGAAGAAACAATAGAAATGTCTGTCCATAAAGTTAAAGCTATGGGTGACTAAAAACTTTACCAAACAATCCTTTGAATTCTGGATAAACAGTTTCTCTAGTCTGAAATACAGGCGTATCTTAAGGCCTAATATTACTGCTGTCTAGAAGAGCTTCTTTGTACTTGGAGCTCCACAAACATTTACAAAGAAAAAATTAGATTTGCAATATAAATGTATGTAGAGATGAAGAAATGATTATCTGTTTTCTTTGCTGAAGCACAAAGACTAATTGCCCAAGAGAACATTGGCAGTCTGAGAGAAACAAACCTAATTTTCATAACTTACTCTCCCTCCCTAAATTACGGGTTTAACTTTCCCATTCAAATATAATACATCATCATATTGTGGAAAATACTATTTGTACTTTTACTCATATTTACCTTCTGTATCTTACAGAAATTGGTGTGCTTATGTCCATACCAGACTCCTACCTACAGTGGTAGTGGACAACCTGGAAACCTTCTCATCAGGCAGAGCGAAGCCTTGCACTTGGCATATTGGATCCTGTGCTCAGAGGTATGTAGAGCTAGGAAGAAAGAGTACTTGCAAGTTCTTTCATTATCAAGCTTAATTTATACAATTATGACTTTCGAAATTAAATTCAAAACAAGAGGGAGTAGATTAACATGTTTCGAGGTCTTATCTTCACATGACTCTACAGCAAGTATAAGCAGTCATGACTGTGCATGCCCTCATTCTGGCCCTCCGATCAGTTCAAAATCTTCAAGGAAAAGAAAGGTGCAAAATTACAAAGCTTTAAAGCATATGTGGAAAAGAAAACCCCTTCTGTGCAGTTTTCAAAGCTTGTGCTCTGTTACAGTAAAAGGTTTCCCCTGAGAGGCACAAATATTTTTGTTATTATCTCTCTGCTAAGTGCTTATTTCTGGCACTTTATTGCTTTATTCTCTGGTCACGCAGTGAACCTAGACAAGTAATTGGCCTGGATGCAACTTGTAAATAATGAATCTGTTAAACATATTCATATTTATGGTCTGGATGCCTCATTATATTCTCCAAATGTTACATTTCAGTCATAAATGAAATTGGGTTTTAATACATGAATGAAAAATAGCAAACTGAAACAGCACCAACAAAACAGAGATTGTAACATCTTTTTCCCTTGAAAAATTCCAAAAATCTCATACAAGTCAGTTTGACTGTCCTGAGAATTTTCCTCTAGATGGTATGGCAGAACATACTTAAAGGTTTGAGGTGAAATACGGTAGTTTGTATTGCAAAACTCTGGAGTGGACCCTGTGATTGAAATGTTGACAGTTTAATGTTTTGTTTTGTATTTTCTCCTAATTAAATCCAGATGATTCACATCAGCTTCTTGTGCTGCTCCAGTAAATAAATCTCTACTGTATGTATTTCTGAGATTTGTGTACGTGAAGAGTTATTTTTGTAATAGCTATTCCTGATTAATTCCTTCCATGGACACTTCATTTTTGTGAGTGGTTTTAGGAATGGATTATGCTAATGCAGAATAAGGTGGTTTTATCATAAAATAAGACCATCCATAAAGCAAAATAACTGAGAACTGTCCTTATTTCTGATCACCTTAATCTTCATTGAGTTCTTGCTGCTGAAAAAGCCATTTCTTAGAGGCAAAGCTGGTTGGGACCACATGCAAAGCTCCTGACAGCTGCTATGAGAATTTTAATATATATAATATTACATCACTTATGAAGGGGGGACAAGATTAGCTGGAGTGTAAAACAAGGGGGCAGTTTTTAATTCATTGGGAGGATATTTTTTGGTCTGACACCCTTCAAATTTGTCTCATTTTCTGGAACAATTTAGGCAGGGATTTGGTGTCCAAAACAATTCGGTAACCATTTTATCATTGTGTATTCTGAAATTTTAGGTGTTCTTCATGTTAGCATTTAGCAACTAGTAGTACTTTATTCAAACTTTGGATTTAGCATACTAAAAGGGCAAGGAGACTTGCTGTAGTTTATTCTGTATGCCCTACTGAAGCATGTTAATTCTAAATAATTTCTCTGTGAAGTTAAGAAAGCTGGAAGTGATGGGGTAGCCAGGACATGCAGAATGTGTTGAAATACAGAAATGAAATTGCTGCTGCCTTTGCAGTTGCACACTGTAACAGGAATAATTGAGGCATCACAATTACATATCCATGCCCTCCTTTCCTTAACATCCAGAGTGGAAAATTTCACACTCTATTGGATTAATGTTTGTATAATCCTGTTTCAAATAATCAGAATGGAAGGCTTCCAGTGTACACTAAATGTGAGCTGGTGTGGTGTAAATTTATTGTGAATGCATTTTTTCACCTATTTCAAAGAAAGCAGTATATATGACAATGGTATTTTTGGCTCACTTTGTTCAGTTTAGTAGTTATTAATTGTAATATCTTCCATGACAGTTTGCAGTATTTGACTCCTGAAAAGATATTCTGGGAAAAAAATCTGACAGCACTAAATAGATGTCAGGTTCCTTTAAATTTCATGCATGATGAACTGAAGGCTGTAATATTAAAGCTGTGAAACACCAAACCCTAGTTAGGTTTCAAACAGGTAATGAAAGGATAGATTTGACAAGTGAGAGAATGTAATGTAGTTAAACAGGTATCCTACAACTCCTGTTTGGTCACCTAAAACAGGTTTAAATTTGTCTTGTTTTTCAGGTCCCAGACAGCAACACACCAAGCCTACAGGATCAAACATAAAATAGTAACATCACTGGAGTGGAAGTGCTGTCCTGGGTACAGTGGGCAAAACTGCCAACACAAAGGTAAGTAGAGCTGTAAGGGTTGGAAACTATTCGCTTCAGCAAAAGAAAACAATGCAGTTTGATTTGTGAGAAAATGGCTCTGCTGAAAACCAATACAGTCCTTCCCATTAATTTCAAACCAGGAAAAATGCCCAGTAAACTAAAATGTTTTGGGATGTTGACTCTTCCCTGCACATGAATTTCCAGGGCAGCTAAACAGAATGTCCTTTTCTCTCTTCCACTCTAAGTAAAGCTCATAAAATCTTCAGCCTTATTTCATTTTGCTAAAATATGGAGTTCATATTCAGTGTGTCTCTTCTTTTGACCTTTTAGTTATTGAGCATTGCAGTGCTGGGGATATTAAACTCAGGTCCTCTATTGAATGCTTGCTGTAAAATTCATCTACAGCACTGTTAGTCTTTTGGCTTTCAGTTTCAGGCTCTATGAATATATTTTATATGCGATAAAATAATGTATTGATTTTTTTTCACCCTCTGAATTGGGTAGGACTTTTGTTGTTCATTTCAACAGTGACTGAGTTTTACTAGGTATTACACATGGTCCCTCTATAATTGTGCCCTTTTTGACAGAACAGTCTTTTACCTCTGCCCTGGTGATCAAACATATGGCATCATACTGCAGTTTTACATCTGTATAATAGCTATTTCTTTGGTGCTGGCCTTAAGCAAGCAGTCCTTGAAAAATTAAATATGGCATCAGCATACATGCTTTAAATGAATGAATATTACAAGAAAGGCCATTAGATGTGATAGGGAATTCAATCAGCAGTGGTAAAGTAGAGGCTGTGATTAAAAATTAATGTAGGGGAATGAAGAAAAATCACTGTTATTCACATCCAGGAGGGAAATTTCAATACTGAAGAGTCAGGACCTCAGCAGGCACAGAATTCTCCTCTGTGCAGCAGAGTGTGGAGTCAGATATTAACACAGGACACGCTCAGTCAAGGCTGTCCAGTGAGCATGGATCAGATGTTTTAAAGGTTTCCTTTCAGAAAAATGCAAACATTAGCAAAAATAGATTAAAAAAAACGTAAAGGGTAACATTAAGGGGGAGGTTACAGTTGATAAAAATTGAAATGACACCAAAACAACAGAGAAACATTGACCAGGAAGAAAAGTTGTATAACTCAATTTGTAGTGTCACCTGTGTAAAAATAAGAATAAAGCAAAATGCTGTGAAGTGTTTCAGGAGCAGGCTTGAAATTACATCTCCTGGGTTCTATTTTGAAACCTCTTCTGGCTTGCTGAATAACTTGGGGAAGCCACTTATAATCTGCATAACCAAGTTTACCCATCTAGAAAATTGAGATGACACTTATCTCACAGGGGCACTGGGATATTTAATTAATTAATACTTGTAGTAGTGCTTAAGGAGATTGGGATGAAAGGTGTTATGTCAGAAAAGCTTTTCTTCCCTGCTTCTGGAATCCTGCCTCCCATGAGGAGCAGACCACCAGCACAAGCCTTGCCTGTATTATTCAATTCCCACGAAGGGACGTCAGCTAATGAACTTGAACAGTTGAGAGCCCAATAGCCTTGCCTTCAGGCACTCTGTCTCTAAAACGGCACTGTAAGCTCTGAGTGGGGCTCTCCAGAGTCACTGAGCCTTCCACTTGGCCTCTCTGTTGTTCAACAACAGAAATGATACTGAAGGATTTCTGTGCCAGGGGAACTGAAGTATTCTGACAATATGTTTTAGATCCTGGGAGGGCGCTGTTAGTGTGATGTGGGTTGCTTGTAGCACATGCTAATTTAAAATGCCTTCTGATTTAGCTTGTATCTCAGACAGAGTGAAATCATATGTAACTTTTTCAGTCTGATAGTTTAGGCAGGAGGAAACACTTGTCACCATCTGATAGTTATTATAAGACATCTGAAAAAAGTTACTTGGTAGCCCAGTTGTAACTGTTTGGTTACAGGCGCTTCTCAAGGTTATGCAGCAGTGAGTGAGTTGGAAGAGATGTGTTCAGATCACTGTTTGTAACTTTACCTCCCTTGTGGCAACACAGGGCCAGATTGGATGGGACATGGATTTTAGTCTGGCATGGGCAATTCAATTTTATAAGAAACTTGTTAAGAATGGAAAAAGGTAGACATGATTTCTTATAAGTCTCATGAACCAACACAATATGGACAATCCAACAACTAAAGAATCATTATTTTGATTTGGGAATATCAAATACTTAACTAGAAGTAAAACCGCTAAAACAAAAGGACATGTAAGTTCTGTGTTGCAGAGCTTATGACCTGTCACTTTTACTAAAAATGAAAGCTTTATTTTAACTAACTTTGTGCATGTAGTAATGTCTGAGGGGAAGAAATCTCAGTTCCTTTATGCACATACGGCCTCTTAACACCATGTTATGTGTCACAAAAGATTTTAAGAATTGGAAGATGCATCTTTAAATGTAGATCATTCTGCGTTTGAATTCGGCTCTGCTGTGGAGTGAGCCTGAGGTGACAGAATGTGTACGAATCTCCTTCCATTTGCCCCGGCCATGGTTTACAGCAGCAGCCGGCTCTGCCAAAGCCTTTGTCAGCAGCGAATTCCCTGGCGTGGCAGTGATGTCCTTTCTCCAGCAGATGGCTGTGCAATGTTCCACACAAGAATGAGAGCCGTCCTCTGCCTGGGGTGAGCGGCTCACACAAAAGGTAGCAATTCACCTTGAAACACGGGGAATGGGATGAAACTACCAAACCCCCGTGAGGGATTCCCCTTCAGCCACTCCTGCTTCAAAAATACGTCGCAAGAAAAAGGTTCAATTTCCATATTTTTAATATTCCCTGAAATGGTTTTGTACACTGTGTTTAAAAATACATGGGACAATAAATTATACATCTAGGCCAATATATTGAATGACAGGCCCCTAATGTTGCATTTCTGTATGCATTACTGGTATTTCTGATATAACTGGAAGAACTCATTGCTCAGGGTTTTGTATTGCTGCGTTTTTTGGTTTGTGTTGCTTTGTTATTGTAAATGGCACCTATAAGGTGGGTCTAGCAGTCTAATTTGCATTTTATTTTTTTTTTTTTTAGCTTTAACTGAGCATAGCATGTCTCATTCTTAAAAGGTCTCAAATGTGAGCCATTTGATGGCTAATTTTACTCTAAGCAGCATGCGTATTAGATTTTTGGTCTGGTGCTCCCATCATATCTTCTGTTATCTAACATCTGAGATGGGAAATCCGAGCTGTGGGACCAAGGAATACGTAGATTTAATCACTATACGATGTCTCAGGAGTTGTTCTGTTGGAAAAGGCCTGAGCCACGCTGGAAGAATGATGTAGGAGAAGCAATATTGCCAGTGACACTTCTGAATTCGTTTCACAAATAAAAAGCCTGAATTTCTGATGGTGCCTGAGGAGCACCTTTCCTATACAGCCATGAAATTTAATAGGTGTACAATGTGTGATACTGTCTCTGGGTGAGGTTCATGTGTGTGTGCATCTCTGGCTGCAGTCCTTGCTGCTGTCAGGGGCAGTGCAGTGCGCTATTGGCTCGCTCCATTGCTCCAACAGAAATACTATGTCCTGGGTCTTACAGCAATTAAGTTATCTGAACAGTTTAAAGCGTTAGTAAAACAAGCACACGGGGATAAATATATATCCTTGGAACTCTAAAACTGAACAAAACGGTAATAGTTTGGGTATTCTAGAATGTGGAGCTGTGAGTGGAGCAGTTGATTTATTAGGGAGGATGAAAGATAAGATGGATAGTGTAAAAAAAATGCGGTGTCTAGCACTAACACTGTCAGTGAATGCATTTAGAGCAACAGAAAGACTGCTAAATGAAAGAATAAAAGGACATCAATCAGGTGGTTTTTATCACAGGCGAGTAACTGACTCCCTTGTCATAGATTATATCGTCACATCACCACCTGATAAATCCGGTGTAATGAGTTGGGCTGAATGCAAGTATTTAGCAGTTGATAACCGTGCCACAGAAGGATAACAGAAGCTATTTTAAATTATAACTATTTTAGGATTTTGTATTTTCTTATCAGCCAAACTCAATAGATTCTATGAAACGCTCAGTCCGTATGACAATAGCCTCTGAGTTCCTATTCTAAGTTTTACAACCCCTTTAATGTACAACATAAAACATCCTATATTATCCTTAAAGCTATTTATCTTCAAATATACTATTTAGAGACAGATAAAACATGGAATTTCTCAGTTTAGCATTTTGTTCTGTTTCCTTGGAAACTCACATTATTGCTAAGCTAGACTTCAATATTTGAACTGTAAAATAATGTCACCATGCCCAAGTTATTCTGCTTGTTCTATACTAAAGACTGGAAAACACATCAGTGCCACATAGGGGGCATTCCTTAGATATGCTCCTCCTGGAACAACATCCACTTCAAAATGTTTCATGAACTGATCAAGCATATAAAATTTGATATGAATTTACACTAGCAAATTTATGACCTGCTTTGTACATATTTCATTTAAAAAAAAAAAAATGAAGTGAAAACAACACCACTAAGCCTGATGGCTTGACAAGTGCATCAGGAAAGTGGAAATCTCAGTTTGGTTCCCAACTATCTTATCAGCTATCCTTTGTGAATGAAGGCACCTCACTTTTCTGGACCTCTGTTTCCCCAGCTGTAATATCGAAATAATAATAATGTTAGTACAGCTTTTTACAAATTGCTTTGGGATCTTTTAGGTTGAAATGTAAAATAAGTGCAGATAGTCCCATTTGCCATCACCAAAGAAAATTTATAAAATTATCACCTTTGTGAAGATTTTTATATGTGTACCAGTCACAAATCTCAGAGGATATTTGTTGGAACTTGGAATCTGAGCATGTTTTGAGATGGTTTGTATTTTTTTGGTGCTACAACAATGTTATATCACTACTACTTTAAGTGGTAACATTTCCATGGCTGAAGATCTGTGTAATCTGTTAAAAAACAAAAACAAACAAACAAAAACAACCAGGCCCAAAATTAGTTTCAGCAAACCAGATTAATTTTGTAGCTGTAAAAAGCCCTGATTAATTTACAGCTGACAATCTCTGTATTGTCTTTGTATTGGTGTTTTATATTGTTCTAAAATATTCCTCTAGAATTTTTGGCCCTGGGCATTTAAAAATTCTGTTCATTATAAAGCAAGTTTTGGCATTTTAGAATTAACAACAACCCCTGCCAATCTTGACAAGCCATTTATAAAGCCAGTCAATGTCTTCATCAACAGGGTACCACACTATATTACAGACGCCCTAAGCAGCTAAAGAGTCACTGTAGATGAATTAGGCTTTGGTAAAGTTGGTATAGAAGAGAGAGAGAAAAAATTGTTGTGGACTCATTCCAATTGTCACGTTCTGTGGTTCACTCACCTCCTTTCCTTTTTCTCCCTCTTTTAGCTCAAGAACAACAGTCAGTTATACACAGCAACCAGGCTGAAAGCAGCAGAACTGTCATTGAGAGGGCACCAGGAGCTCCCCAGGACCCCAGTGGGCCAGGTCAGTGGTTACCATTACTATTGCCTCTAGCCCAACCACTAACCATGTGACTCACCAAGATCACTGCAAAAACAATCTGAGGAAAATCCCTGTCAGCTGAAGGGACCGGAATGAACCTTCAGAATTTCTAGTGGCTATGATTCAGTGGCATGCTCTTCTGATAAAGATGGGCAGAAGAAACTGAATTTAAAGGTACCAGCAGCTTAGCATTTATAGAGTGTCTTGTGACTAAATTAAAACCAGGAAAGTATGCTCCATGGAAATATTTAAATTATTATGTTACTGGGAAAAATAGATTAATTAACTCTTGGGGGAGGTGGAATTTAAAAAATAAACCAAAAATACCAAAGCAAAGAAATCCCAAAACTAAATCTAGGGGTAGTGCAGACCAGCACTGGTCATAAAGGAAAATGTAATGGTGTTAATGGGTTATCTGAATATGTGATTATTGTTAGATATTTTCTTACAAAAGTTGATGCTTTATTCAAAATCAGTACAATGACACTTCAAGCTTTAACAAGGGCATCTTAGGTGTGTTTTAAGCTGTTCTGTCTAGGATTATCAAATAGCTAAGAAACACAGGGACAGTTTTATACCATAGATGCTTGAGACTCTTTCTCATTGCACTATTCTCTTGCTCATTTTTGCCTTTACTTCAACCTATCTGGACCTTAAGTTTTTGGAACGTAATGTCAGTGTTAACATTTTATTCAAATAGTGATGTACATTGAGAAGTTACGTCAGATGACTGCAACGTGAAAAGCTTCTCCACCTCTTGGTCTCTAGGAATGCTGGGTGTCCTCACTTCCCATTGTATTTATTTTTCATTACCATCTGTATGATTTAAAGTTTATCAGCACAAATATTCCAGAAAATTAATTTCATAGTTGCCTGCATAACTATTCATGGGAACGGAATTTTATTCATGCCAGGCATGTTTGTGCACTCACTAAACTGGGAGCAGAAATAATCATGGTTTATCAGACCATTCCAACTAACCATTATTTCAAATACTAATTGTTCACTGTAAAGAAACATGGAAAAGTATCCATGATTTAGAGGTATTGAAGTAGTTGCCACACTATACTATACTCCAGTCTGTATCACCTGAAGTTTTATATGCCTTTGAGGGTATAGAGATATTGGTAGGGCAGAATTATTTAGAAACTCTGTGTACTCAGAACTGCCAACAATCAGCCTATCTTGTTTAATTAACAACTAAAGAAATATGTGAAACATGCTCGAATAAGGAAGTCATTTGAGCAGCGAGTGAAACTGCATTTGTTAGGTAAATTTTGTGTGGCAGATTATATGCAAGTTATTTGGCAGTGTTCTCTTCATACTGTCAAATAAGCTTGTAGTTTACAGGGTGAGGAGCTAAAAGATGGACAACATGTGAAATACGGTGTAAAGGATGCAAGTTCCTTGAACTTTCTTACTATCTCCCTTTCTTCTCAATCTGGTGATGCTTTGGTTACGGATGCTTACACTGGCTTTTTGTAAAATGATCAGCTGTTACACGCTGTGGTGTTATTGTCACTCACACAGTTGGCCTATATCCGAAAACATTTCAAAGAATCAAATAAATAAGGCAAGTTATGTTCTCAGGTCTGTGTTTTGCAGTTGTTAATATACTGTTCCGGGCTGGGATATTCATGCTGGGAGAAAGAGGTCACCACAGGGTTTTATCGAGACAATACACATGTATGTGCCTATGTCCATATATGTCTTTACTATAAATCATGACGGACAGATAGAAAAAGAAAGGGAAAGAGTGAATTTGGCATGAAGATACAGAAAGGTATTTCTGATGGGAGTTAGGAGGCTGTGGCCCATTGATGATATTGTGTGAGCAACCAAGTCTCCCAGTGCTGGAAGAGAAGGATGTTGTTTAGTAAAGCAGACAAGACACATATGAAAAAGTGAGCACTGGAATGTGCTACTTCTTTTAGTAGGAATTATGCTCTGAAAAAATAGATCTGAAACTGGAATCTGAGCTCCACATTATTTACATTTTAGCTATCTTTTTAAATCCAGGTTGGTACGTTTAGAAGGAGAGAGATACCTCTTCTGGCTGCCAACACTGCAAACATGACGTGGGGTCAGGACTGACTGCCCTGATCTGTAGTTCCATCGGAAGCTGCCATGAATCTACAAGCCAGATTCTGTTTCCAGCTCCCACTATGCAGCCATGCCACTTTCAGGCGTAAACCCTCACTTTCAGGTTCATCTATGTAGCTTCTCTTCTTCCCTCAGTGGGAACTGACAGAAACCAAACTGAAAGCAGTTCAGGTATCAGTTTGGGTGGCTGTGCATGAGCCAGTAATGAATTCAAATCCCTTTTTGATAGTAACGATTCAACCAGGAGCAGAAGTATCCAGATCTGTTTGTCTGTCACAAAGCTGTGTGACCATGAAGAATATTCAAAGATCTATCAATCAATAGCCTGTCTCCGCAGGGCTATTGGAGAGAATTGCCAGAGTCTAAACTAGGTGTTTGAGTAATAAACAGACTTTAGTATCTGTGTAAGTAGACACCTTGGGCAGAGAAAACAGCTGGACATGCTAACATCCTAACCTAAACAAGCTAGTCTTAATCACCAGGCTCTACCAATTACGACTTTTACTACCAATATACCTCTGCAGGAGAGCATTCTTACAGGTGTTGGCATGCTTCGTCTGTGCTGACTGGGTGCATTTAGTGAATTCTCTGGATTTTCCTAAATGCTATCAAGTTAGATGAGCCACATTTATTTTTTCTTTTACATATGACTTGCTTCGGGTTTTTTGGAGTCTTTAGACCCCTGTGCTTAGACATGATTTCTGATTAGAACTGTTTACTGCCATGGGAATAGACACTGATGCCATAATGAAAAGTGACAAAGGATCAATAGCAATATTGTAAATTTACACTAATAAATATTGTAGGTACTGCTAAAGAATCTCTTGCAAAGCAGTTTATTAAGTCATAGCATGGCCTGAATCATGTGTCTAACATCACCTATTTAGACTGAATTGTTGTTATAGGTTTACCAGGCCTCTCACAGGGTTGAAAAAAATAGTTAATTCCAGGTAGATTTCCAGAGCAAAGCCAATCACAAGTTTTAGTAACGCCTCTGCAAATGACATATTTAAAAAAATGGAAGAGAAGATGAATTGTGCAGAAGAAATTCCAGCCTGGAGGAGAGCAGAGAACAAGAGACAGCAATGTAGCCTCCAAGGTCAGTGTAGCAGGAGCAGGAGGAGAGGCCCAGGGGGTGGAGCCCTCTCCCCCTCCAGCAGGGGAAAAGACTTAAAATCTAAAACCACTGCCACCTGTGGAAGATTATTTGGAACGAAGAAACTTTCCTGCAGCTCATGGAGGAGCCTGTGCCAGAGCAGAGGAGTACACGGAGGAAGCTGTAACTCTGTGGGAGGCCTAAGATGAAATAGAGTCTTGCTGGAGACCTGTGGTTCCTGGAGAAAAAAACCTGTGCTAAACAAAGTGTCCCAGGTAGGATTTGTGATCCCAGGGAGGGATTTATGCTGATGTAATTCATTTGTGACCCTAAAGGACAGCGGAGTATGGAAGAACTGTTGTCTCAGGGCAGACTCACACTGGAGAAGCTCATCCAAGGCTGTCTCCCGTGAGAAGGGACCCCACAAGAAACAGGGGATGGACTCGATGCCATCATCCCCTGTAACAGTGGTGAAGACCCTGGTGCAGCAAGTTGTCCCCCTGCAGTCCATGGAGGACCTCACAGGGCCCGAGTACCCCCCAGGGTCCGGTCCTGGCCCGGCAGGGAGGAGCAGGGACAGTCCTGAGGTCGACGTGCAGCAGAGAGAGAGAGAGAGAGAGATTTCCAGCTACGGCCGATTGGAGCTGTCGCCCTGGAGATAATAGAAGAAACTTTCAAGTGCTGCAAATTTGATTTAGAAGAAATGTAAACCCTGAAAGTAAAGAAAAAACTTTTCTCCTCCTGGACTAATACAGGGGGGAGGGATAATTTCATAAATACATAACATTTTCTTCATGATTTTACCTAGTTAAAATTGTTGTGTATATATAATTCTTTAGTTTTTATCCTGCTAATAATAAATTTAATATTATTCCCCACGTCAAGTCTCTTTTGTCTGTATAAAACTTCTCTCATTTCATAGCAGTTGTATAAAAGGTTTTAAAAAAATTATCCCAGAATAAACCCATGACAATTGTTGAAGGAGCTGATGAGATTTTCTAGCATTGCTTACAGGAATTTGAGCATTTAATTTTATCAGCATCTTCTTAAAATCCCAGACTAAGTTTGATTCCTGTCAGCTGTGAAACTCGGATGGGTAGCTGAAGTCATGTGGAGTCCTTATTTCAAGATCAAGGTCTTCTTCACCATCTTAAAAGCATCCATCTAGGCCTTTTTATTCCTGAAGAGACTTAGAGTGTCAGGAACAATTTGAGCAGGTTTTAAAATAATTTTAGCAGGTTTTAAAATAAACTTTACTTCAGAAGTTGAGCATCTATTTTTAATGACAGACTAATGATTATTCCGAAGTCATTTATCTATTAGCTGTTTTTCTGCCTTGCTGCTGTGTTAAACAAGTCTTTATTTTGACCTGAACAATGAAAAGGTGATGTATTCCTTCAGACACAAGTCTTGCAAATTCATGAACTTATGTTATAAATGGTAAGTAAAAGTGAATGCTTCTGTGATTGTGTTAAAGGAGATAGACTAAATGAGGGATAACTGAACACCCTGTAGGGTGCTAGGTGGAGGAAGAATGGCATTATGTTGATTAAAATATGCTAACCATTCAAAACACTCTTGTAGAATTATAAATACTGTATAATGGATACAGATGCTTCAGTAATTAGTTACCGCTGTGCTGATGAACCTCACAAATACTTGATACATGATAAAAATCAAGATGATACACTGAAGACTAAAAATTCAGAAACTTTTCACCCCGCTTTCAACTAATGTCTTTCAAGTCAATTATGCTTCCTTTTTTTTCACCCCACAGTGTTTTAACACTATTTTTTTCTTTTCTTTTTGTTCTCTGACCAAGCACTTACACAAAAAATGAATGAGAAGATTAGCAGTCAAGAGATGAAACTGACTTTTCTACAGAAGAAGGTTGACAGCATTGCAGCTGCAATGAATGATGTGAGCAAGATGCTTTCTTCTCTGGAAGGCAAAATCAATGAAGATAAGGGCAGAGACTTCCAGTCTTTTCTAAAAGGTAAGAAAAATAAATTAATGTAATCACTCACCCTGTTAAGGTGCCAAAAAAAACAAACAAAAATAAACTAAAAACCTTCATGGACTGTCCTATTCTATTGCTCAACATTTATACAGAGAACTCATTTTTAATTTAATTTCATAACAGAGGGATTTGTTTATTTCAACATTTTTTATGGTGCCTTTCATAGTGACAAAAAATTTGTATTCTTGGGTACTACCCTCATCTACACGGTAACTTAAGCCATTATCAAGGCATTTTCATTTACTTAGAGCTTCTGCAAATATTCTTATCTCTGCTTTTGTTTATCTGACAGCAGCTAAAGGTTGTAGTATTTGCCTTGCTACCAAGTCTAACTAATATTCCTTAATACATAATTCACATATGCAGGGGAAACGTATAAGGAATTCTGCGGTGGTTGTATTTATAACACGGCCAACATCATGCTGAATAATTCACTGATCATATTAGGCTACCTTTGATAAACATCTGTACTGATGTTCCATATATGAGAAAGACATGGTTAGAGATCAGGAGCTTGGGCAGATCCTCACCAGCAGAATTATACATCCATTTTTTGTGAATCCTGTAGCAAGACCTGTTTGTTACCCAACTACAAGTGGTGCTTAACAAGCAGATTCAGACTGAAACTTCCATTTCCTTCATGTGCAATATTTTTCTCATTTTTCAGGAATTTCCCCCAAACTGTATTTTACACTTTGGAATCCAGAGGGCTTTTCTACTGATTAAAAATAGAACAAAGGATTTGGAACTCCTTACATTGAGATAAGACCAAATGAAACAATAAGTGCTCTTGTATGTCCCTCAGATTTACCAAGTTTGACCCTATTTCTTGTGTTTTCAGTCTTCTGTCCTCTGAGTTGCTCCTGCCACATGCTAGATGGCTCTCTTGTACGCAGGTTTATTCCATCGCTTGATCAGTGACCTGCTTTCACCTCTCCACATATTGCTAGGTGGCATTCTTGACCTTTGGGTATACATTTAATTTGTCTTTGAATATTTTCCATTTCCCTTCCACTTTATCCTCATTTTTTTCATATTCCACTCATTCTATCTGTCATTTTCATGCTAGTCTAACAGGTGATTTGCTGCATCCCGTGTTCCCACTTCTCCATTCCCTATTTATATTTCATGGTCTAAGTCTTCATTAAAATGTGCTGTACAAAAAACCCTCGTTATTTCACACATCTCTGCAAATGTGTTTCAAACCTTTACTACTTTTATCTGCAATGCCTTATATTACACCTGTTTAGACAAAATCTCCAGTTGATGGCCCTTTTTTGATTTATCTTCTCAATCTATCTCCTAATCAAGTAGCTCTAATGAAAATGATGCTATCAACTCCATTTCTTGACTCTAATAATTGGCATTCTAATACAGGTTATACTTGGCTTGTACATATGCAAACAGCAGGAATGAGGGAATGAGGGGAAAAAGAACAAGGTTAATGATTTTGTTGGCTTTAATACATAGTGACAAAGGGCAACTGCAGTTTCTGTTCAGAAAACATCAGTCAGTTGTACTCCAAATGCATAAAGAGCATCCTAAAGTAGCAGGACCTCGAGTTTCCACTCTGTCCTGTGACTTGTACAGAGGTGCAGTATGAGCACATCAGACTTGCTAAAAATTACACTTAGAAGCTCAGCTGAAGCAAACTACAACTTTCTCCACTACCACTGGCATCCTGAAGCAATGCACTTTCCAAGCACAATTAAGTCTGTAGTTGCTTCATGCTATTCAGACTTTTTCCTTCTTCGTCTACTTTTCCATCTTATTCCCATGGTGCCCAGGTCCTTTGCTCACAATCCGTACATCAGCTTTTTTTCTTATCATAGAAATTCTAAAGTCTGCCCAGCTTTGTATAAGGGTTAGTTAGGAGTGAGATCTAGTTCTGTGACCAAGCAATTCAATACAGTTTAAAAAGTCTTTAATTCTTGGTTTCATCTGTAAAAGGACTTTGGGGACTCAAAGCTGTCATCTGTTAATAGGGGGCAACACTCACTGGAGTAACTGATAAGCTTCTCTAATTTGATTTGTGAAACCTGTTGTGCATTTTAAAAATTACTTTCAGTACTCAGGAGGCTGTTTGCACTTTTTACTCAGGGAAAATAATTTGGTATTCTCCCTTTAATTTAATAAACTCTGCTTACTTCTTGATACTGTTTTCTTCCTCTTTCAAATCCGTATTTTATAGACACCTTTCCTCTTCATTATTAAAATATACACTCCTTTAAAAATGAACTCAACAATGGAGTGTTAATCACTTCCAAGTCAGAAACGTCATTTACAGCTGCATGTATAACCTTAATTCAATCTCCTGTGTACATACATTTATTTTGCCCATTATTCTTCAAATAATTGAAACTGCAAAGGGAGTATGTGTTGACACAAAGTAATTACACCCTTTGGATTTCATCCAGGAAGTTAAAATTGAAATTTATAATCTCATAAAAAGTGCAAAAGATCTTTAATGTTCATAGGTAGTTTGGACCTTTCTATTTCAAAATGAGCAACAGAGAAATTGAGTTACATCCCTGAGTGCACACGTGTATTCTCAGCTCAGTCTTAAGAATATACCTAATTGTCACCTACGACACAAGTTTGGGTCAGGTCTTTCTGTGGAGAAGTGTGCTCCCACAGCTCCTTTAGAGTAGCGTTTGTTTACTTGCTATCTAGTTATCCTGGCCAGCAAGCAGTGGAGAGAGAAATGCAAAGCTGTCTGTTTTATCAGGATCCACACCCTCTTGGTAATGGGACCATCTGCTCCATAATGCACTCGCAATCCAGCTAAACAGAGTAGGAATAGGAGAGAGGGTGGCTGGCACCTTCTTGGCTGTCACAGAAAGAAAAGGTGTAGATCCCATGGAACACCTCTCTCAGAAGAACAGTCTGTTATCAAGATTTGTTGCTGAGACAAAGGAATTTAATTGATTTCTCATAGGAGGTTTAGAGTAATCTTGATTCTTTCCACAGCCATTAAACTTTTCTTCATAGCCCATTGTGTCTCTTAGAGCACAAAACATTTGTCAGCATCATAAAGTACCCTGACCAAATCATCACTTAGAATGGTTTTGCTGCGTGACAGTTATTTAACTCTGTGTTCACATCTTGGTTCTTCCTCTCAGCTGCCAGGACATCTTTATTCTCAGATATCTCAGTGTGTAAGTGTGCACGTACATGTGCATATTCATGTACATACATCTGTCTACTCATTCACTTGCTCTTCACGTAGTAAAAAGAAAAGTATATAAAGGTAATCTCATTATTATCAGTGTTGTTTATTATGCTTTGTGTAAAACTGCTGTGACATTTGGGACCTCAGCTGATGGCAGTTGAGTTTATTGCTTAGGAAACTTCATGCTGTATTTCTGAAGTGGCTCTTTCCTAGGCTGGCCAACTAATATGCAGGCACCTGCATATTATATCCTGCCTGGAACAAAGCTGCCATCTGAACATGTGGAAAAAGTACTGTGCTTCTCTCTGGCTTGCTGAACAAAACCATTTTCATCTGGAATCCTTTTGCACCCTTGAAGCCCAAAGTTGCCTTGCTTTTTATGGGTCTGATTTCCTGACGTTTTACTGCCCTTGCTGAGAATGTACCTCCAAATAAGTTTTTGGTGTTCTACAGACAAATCAATAAAATCCAGGCTATAGAACTAATTGAGAGGAAAATAGGGGAAGGCAACAGAGAATTTCTACCTTTATCAATACAGCTTTAATCAGAGAACCTATGGTCATTGAGGCATTGTCAATGTTGAAGGGTTTAACCATTATGTCACAAGCTGGCTGCGACTGTTCCTTGGATTTAGGAAAAACATGTAAAAAATGCTCCAGTGTTTTCCTTTGGAGAAAAAATTAATAAAAATCCTCCTAATCTCACACCAGAGCAGAACTATTGCTCTAATTAATTACAGTATGTTATGCAGCACTCTTTTTTATGACTGTCTTGACCCATCTAAGGCCATATGGGAAACATATTTCCATGTTATTCTCAGGAGCAGAATTCCCACACATTCACTTCTGCCTAGTTCTTCTCAAAATCAGTATTCCTAGGAGCTATTGAAGGAGCTGTAGTCTGCAAGACTAAAAGTTTCTACCTTTAAAATGTTTGCATTTTGCAGCAGTTACCATGTTACTAACTTCAGCTATTCAATAAGGCTGTTCTTTGTATTTTTCTTCTTTCTCATTACAGTGTTTCATATGATCACTTAGCACATACAATAGGAAGGTCATAGTCTCTGCTTTCACTTCTTGATCATAATGGTGATAAAGCAGTTGGGTTTTCCTTTACTTTTGTAGTGGAGAAAAGACACATCATTTTATAAGAGAGCCACAAAAGCACACATCTCCTCTTGTCAGTGCTCAGAAACCACTTAACTAGTAGATCAAAGTTGATACCACATGCAGAGTCTGAGTTTGTCTTTTCAAAATAACAGCAAAACTCCTGTTGATTTCAGCAGAGACAGGGATGAATCCTCAAACACCATTAGACATCCTCTACATTTCTCAGCTTTAAATTTTGCTCTGAGGGTGGGTAAATTGGGGCAGGGATGTGTGTGTTTTACTACTGTACAACACCGTGTTTGCTCACATTGTGGGAAAAACGTAGATGTTGCTAACACAATTGGTTTGATTGTTTCTTTATTTCTCCTTTTCCCCAAAGGTCTCAAATCCAGAAGTGTCAATGAATTAGTCAAAGACATAGTCAGAGAACACTTTAAAGTATTTCAAGGTGAAATGCAAGAGAGCATGGCTCAAATTTTCAAGACTGTGTCTAGTTTGTCAGGTGAGCTTGAAAATACAAAAGAATTAGTCAAGCACCTGAATGAAACCCAACAAAAATTTGCTCAGGAGAAAGACAGTGGGACAATAAGACTTGACATTCTGGAGCTAAAGAGTCACATGGTGCAGATGAAAGAAGAAATGGCCCTCACTTGTGACAAGCCTGTGAAAGCTTTACAAGAAAAGCAGAAGTCGTTGGAAGTTAACTTGGAGCACCAACAGTCAAGAAGCGCCATTTATTATGAATCTTTAAATAGGACTCTTACTGAAATCAGAGATGCTCATGAACAACTGTTATCAGCTGAACAGTCTTCAAGACAAAGCATCCCTTCAGCAGATAAAGTCATGGAGTACAATCTAACAGAGTACATGTTCACACTGCATGAGAATGTAAAGAAACAAGGCATGATGGTGCTGGAGATCTATGATGATTTAAGAGTCCAAGATAGCAAAATCAGTAATCTCAGCGTTGCACTGGAAATTCAGAGAGACTCTGTCCTGGGGGTCTGTGATGACATGTTGTCAGAGAGCAGAACAGATTTCCAGACACAGCTGGCAGCAACCCAGAAGAACGTGCTTGCCCTAAACAGGAGTCTCTCTGACCTGTTCCTACCATTGGACAATAAGATGGACAAAATGAATGAGCAAATTAATGATTTGTGCTATGATATGGAGATCTTACAACCCTTGATTGAACAAGGGGTACCTTTTAGTCTGAATGCAGAGTATGAACAACAAATTCAAGTTAAAGATATCAATGAGAAGCTTGAAAACCTTACTACTGCCATTGACATAATGAGTTCGGCAATGAAGGAGCTTTCCAAAACTCAGGAAGAACTTAAAAATGAGTCTCAGGCTTATCAGGACCTGTTTGAGAGTCGTGTTAATGAATGCTCCATGGAAATAGAGGATGGCTTAAACAAGACCATGATAGTAATAAACAGTGCTATTGATTCTATTCAAGATAACTATGTGCTGAAAGATACGCTACACTCTCTAAGAAATGAGACGGAAATCTGCTGTGGCAGAGCTGAGAAGCTGGACAGCCTCCTGGCTTTCATTCCCCAGGTCCAACAGTTGAATGAATCCCTCCAGACACTGCTCAATAACAAGAAGTATGAATTCACTTCACAAGTAGCGCCATCTCTTTCTGATCTTCCATACAAGGAGTCTGACAAAAGTGTCCTCCACAATTTCAGTAGAGTTTTGTACATTTTAAATTATACATCATCAAAAGTGGAAAATCAGCAACAAGATATCAGCCGCCTGGAAGAAAAAGTGCTTGACTCTGTGGAGGAATCGAAGGATCACGAGGTCCGCCTTCTGAATGTAGAGTCAAAAATTTCCAAGTTTTTGGCAAACAACTGTGTCTCACTGAAAAGAACCAGTGCTGCCTCAACAGAGAAAGAACAGGTGGTCTCACTTCAGCTGCAGGCACTGAGTTCCAGGATTAAGGCCCTGGAAGCCAAGTCGATCCGTTTCTCAAACGTCATCCCGCTTGTGAACAAGACGGCTCATGAGGCTTGGGGGCTGTGTCAGGTCACCAACAACAGCATCCAGAGAGTGAATGCAAGTATCCCTGTGCTAATTAAATCTGCTCAGCCTGATATACCCCTGCTGCAGAGAGGCCTCAAAGAGCTCATTGAATCTGTTCTTGAAGTGAAAGCAGGAACTATTTTGACAAATTTAACCCAGCATGTTGACGTATCAGTGGTAAATGCAGTGAACAATATCACCAAATTCCAGAAGCAGATGAAGCCAGTTACAAAGAAACCAGCTCCAGCCAAAAAAATAGCAGCAAACATCACCATGAGCCTGGCAAGCCGAAGTCAAAGAAACACAGACAATACTATAGATCCAGGTAAAGCATTTTGCTCTACTAAAAATCAGGGTATTTTAATAAAGGCTTATGTAACCATTGTGATGAACTGAGTGGCAGAACTTGACTGAGGGTAAAAAAAAAGTCTAAAGGCTACCAGAAGGAGTGTTTCAGAGGAACTTGAGGTTACTCTAGTCTCTTGCTTACAAGAGAATTTGTTTTTCTTATGGGGAGATTGCACTGAGGTATCTAGAAGCTCTATTTTAATTTTCCTTAAATTCACATCTCATCATTTTAAGATACATGTGTATGCACACACCCTCAGCCGAGAACCTGACCTTTCAAATGTAACTGATAGTTTAGAAAAAATCCAAAGAACAAGAATTTTATTCCTGCATCTCAATGAGTAATTCCAGTTAAAAAAAAAAAAAAAGTATGCAAGCTGGGAGAGAAATATGGAGTTGCATCAGTACTTTGCAATGTCAGCAGGGATGAAAAGTATAAAAAATCTGAAGCAAGTGAATACACCAAATGACTGTAGTGAAGATTTTGCCAGTTCCTTCACTAATTCATTGAAATTACGGTTACAGTTACAACAGTGTGTTCTTGCAAAAGCAGGAGTGCAGCCAATAAAACAGGTTTGGCTCAAGTCCACCTGGAGAACAGCTCAGTTGAGTAGGAGCTTCCATTCTTAAACTTTGAGTGTGATTTGCTTCTGAGCTTAAATTCAAATGTCATGTGAAATGAATTCATATGAATGAATTCATAGAAGTGCAAACTCTGAATTATGACTCTCGGAATCATACTTGAGTGAAAACCAATAGCCCAAGATAATGCTTAATGGAAATATAATTTCTGGCACAACAAAGAAAATGAAGAATGACTAAGTGACTAGAAATCCTGAAATGATTCTAATTCATGTTAAGATTATACAGATTCCCTAATGACAGAGATATGCCCAGGTAGTTTTGAAAATTCAGACCTAAATCTTTTCTGTAAAGCACTCTTAAACTTATGAATATTTCTAAAACAATATTTGGTCCCTACTGTATGCAGATGTAGGGACAGTAAGGGCTATTGCTCTTGTTTATGTGCTAAGGCCATGGACAATCTTCTTTTTTCTCCCTTTTCCTTCCTTTCCCCACCTCCCTCCTTTGTCTTCTCCTGCCCTAGGTAGAGCATTTCTCAATAATCAATGGAAAGGATCATTTTTAAAGCCCTGGTCCCATGAGTAGCTTAGCTTCTGCTGAAAGCAATCCCCACTGAAGGATTTCAGTCCTTGATTACCTTTTCAGTTAGAGAGGGGGCACAGCTATTCCAGCAGGCAGTCACACTTAAAAATGCACCAAGATTTGCCATGTTCTTTCTACAAATTAATTTGAATATTTTGCTATTTAAAATGGCAGTTCTTCCTCAGTCATTTCTGTGTTATGTCTGTTCCTGGCACTGCATAGAAGGGAAATTCAAAACCTTTGTTAAAATTAAGGGAAAACAAGATACCATGTCTTTGTTCCTTCCCACATCTTCTACTTTGTTGGAAAATATCACTGGTGCTATCTGCCTGGAGCACGGTGCTCCAGGTGCCACCTGCTCTGTCTTCCACTCCACATAAACAAATTAATGTCTTTCCTATTTATTATTTATCTGATACTGAATTTTAACAAATAACTTGCTTGATAACATTGGATGTCTTCTCACTCTTACAGAAAGTGCAGATCTTGCAGATGTTAAGAAGCCTTATTTTTATGCAAAGTTTCTACATAGCAATGTTTTTTCAGACTTTTCTGTCTATAATGAGCTTTTGTACTCAATGATATTGCATGCCTAGCAAAGTCATATGTTACATTTCTGTAAGTTAAAGAAGTAAGACTATTATCCTAATTAACAAGTATCCCTCTTCTGCCTGGGTAGATTTTACTTCTCCGGGAAAGCTTTTTCTCTCAAGTTCCAGAACGCTACCCAGAGATTTGTGCCATCTCTACTAAAATTTGTCAAAGAAACCCTAAGGCATAATTGGCTAATTATAAAAAGTATTTAATCTTAGATTGTCTTTTTCAATTAAAAAAAAAATGCCAGAAAGAGGTGAATGATAATTCTCATTGATTCCAATATGATCGATATTTGATCCTACTCTAACAGGTTGGGGTTCTCATTGGCTTTAAAGTGTTAAGAATTTGACCCTGAGGTAACACTTTCCTAAGCAGTCAGTTGAAATCAAGACAAAACAATGTGAGTTTGCATTGCATATGCAGGGACATATAGCTTTGCAGACTTCCCATATTGTGGAATGAACTAAAGAAAAGGTTTATGTCAGCTAGAGGCTGCACTACATGTGCTAGGGGTGAAAACACTAACACTTTACCTGATACTTACTGTAATGGCAACCCAGAATGGATGAAAAAGTAGTGGTCTTAAGACAGCTTATACATCTAACATAGGGGACATGACAGCCCTTAAAAAAAATGTGTGTTTAGTAACTTCTCATCAGTCTTGGATGTGGATTATGGTTGGTCTTACCTTCTAACGCAAATACTGTTCTACTGCAAGCATATGTGATGCAGTGTAAGGGCAGGTTAGCTGTGTTCCCATTTTCCTGTTGCTATTTAGTGCTGTGTCTGTTTTCTGAGGAGTGAAGAGGCTGCATTGCTTTCCAAAGCTCTGTGTGCTCTCTTGTTGTGGGTTTTGCTTTATCCACGTTATGCCACCCTCCCATAAACGTGAATAACTGTTTGAAGCTGTGCTATATTTATGTGTTTAAAACAGTGCATTTTTGTGAGAGGTGATTTCTTTCAATTCTCATTTCCTCTGTGTTTATTTCTGATTTTGCTTTCACAAGATTTCTAACTCGTAACAGAAATGCAAGCTTCCATTTTTGCTCTATCATCCAAGTGGTGAAATTAACCTATTTAAATGTTTTCCATATAACTTTAATTGCACAAGTGTCATGGTTATTTCATTTCAGTTTGATGACATACATCTCAATTTTGCATATTTAGGCTTTAGACTAATGGATTGATGAAACTGTTTTTTGGTTTGGTTTTTTTTTAAAATTGGTGATCCTAAAATCATCCCACTGGAAGTATTAAATGCCTCTGCTTAACAGAGAAACTTGCCAGAGTACAAGTAGCTCAGATGGGTCTTGGCAACCTGCCCCCACCCAAAACCAGAGGGCACAGCTGAGGCACCTCTACTCCTTGCTTTTTGCACTAGAGCACTGTGGGTGAACCTTTGTGCTTCTTTGCAGCACAACCCCCCTACACAACACTTATGCCTGAATTTCCTGACAGGGCCCAGAGCACCTTAATTGCCCTGAGCAAGCTGACCTAGTCCCTAGACTGCACACCTTGCCCACAGGTCTGGGATCCCTCTTTCAGCTCAAGCCAAAATCCAAGGCCTTTTCAGTTGTGCTAGACTGTGACTAACTCTGGTTACCACGATCAACCTGCTGTTGCAGGTGGCAGTGGAATGCTTAGACAAATTTATTACAAAGCAAAGCCTTGCCGGTGAGTCTCGAGGTACAGAAAGGACTCCCTTGCTTTCTAAACCCCTTCTCAGAGAGGAGTCCAGATGCAGCTAAACCCAGTCTTAGCTTTGAATTATGTTAATGGTCTAAATTTAAGGATTTACAGAGGTATGATTGAACAACTTTTGTCCCACAGGTTTTAATGATTGGCAAAATGAGAATATTTATATAAAATAAATAATTTATTTTATACAAATGATCAGAAAAAAGATCTTAATCAGAACTACTTACTACACATATAAACACTACATGTCTACTAGTAGATTATAATATAGCATAGGGTAGTACAGCGCACTGGAACAAAGCAATTATTGAAGCAGTTACATTAAAGCTGGCAAAAAGAAATAATTCTAAAGTACAGATTTGATGTAACTCACCCATACCAAGGCTCGTGGGGAGATCTCTTTCTCTCAACCTTGAGAAGTAACCTTGGAGGGCATCCCCAACCAAGGGAGGAATCTCCACACATACACTCCAGGAATGTCAGAAGAATCTGACTGAGAGGGGACTGGACTTTTATAGTATAAAGTGGTGGACTGTTAGTCACAGATCTACAAACCAGCAGACTACCTTATCTGTCAAACCCTGTTTCAATAGCAGGATGCATACTCAAATTCTGGTGAACCAGGATGGTCTTAGCATACTTTAACACCAAGACAGTACCCCAGGCACCAGCGGTTGATAACCTGCGTTGTGTTGGATTTATAGGTCTTATCAGGTGTAGGCTCTCCTGCCACACCTGCTATGCTGTACTTGGCACCTACTGACAACCCCCAGTTCCTGGTTGCTGGTCCAGCTGAAGTTGTCTTTTTCTTGTTCCCTGACTCTCCTTGCATCTAGAATCCTGGGGATGGCCATCGCCTTTATCACTCTGAGACTGAGAGTGCTGAGCAGTAGGTGATTAATAACTGTAGGCTGACAACCAGTTTGACCTTGTGCGAGCAAGGTGGTTTAGCAGAGTCCCAGGCTCTTCCAGTCTCCTAGGACTTCCTGAGAAACAGTTATTGATAACTAAACATTAGGAAGTTGTTGGCCAGTTACCCTCTGTTCAGAAGAATTTCCAAACTGAACCACCAGAGTTACTTCCTTCCATAAGGAGACCATTAAATTGCAAACTATTTGATTTGCTTCTAAACAACACTCTGGTAGGTACTGACAGAGCTTCATTATTTTTTTTAAGATTTGTTTGCACAGCATTGGCAGTCTATTTCCCAAAAGAGCTTCTGGATGTTTGCCCTCCGAAAGAGTAGGAAAACTGAGAATTAACTGGCTATCCTCACTCCTACCACATCAAGGGTAATGAGCAACTGCATTCAGTTTATTCTCTGCTAATAATAGCTACAATTTAAGCCTTTGATTCACAGTCTCCATCTGTTACTCATCTACACTATTAAGTTGTGAAAAATTAATCAACAATAGAACATGTACTACGGTAGGAAATCTTTTCCTAGCCTGAATCTCTTGGCATCTTACCTCAAGGAGAGAACACCCTGTCTCAGAACACCCTTCAGTAAGGAAAAAAAAAAGGAAAATACCAGGCAGAGGAGAAGCCTCAGCCAGAAATGACAGCAGAAACATGCTATTGTAGCATAGTTACATAGAGATTACCTTCACAGTGGAGATCTACGGCATTTGCCTCTTACTCTGAAAATCCTAACTTGACTCAACTCCCTTCACAGCTTCTCCTATTTCGATCAAATGGAAGAGCTTCCCAGCTGCTATTAAGCCATGCTGCACCTGGAGGGTTAATATAATGTAGATAAAGCTATGCCTGAATTTGAATTAACTTCAAGGTTAAGTTCAGGCAAAATCACCCCAAAGCAGACTTTTAAAACAGTAGTCTCAACATCATTGTCATTTCCTTTGTGTGATCATTTTCCTGTTTCTTGGATTTACTTCTTGTTTATGATAAGTGGAGGCCAATTAACAGAGAGAGACTGCCGTGTTCTTACACAAAGCTTTTGTATTTTGGGAATATGATAAGGTCAGCACAATCAGCTGTTTTCCTTCCTTTTCTGCTTTCCTTTCACACTTGGTAAATATGTGGATGCTTGGTAAATGTAAGTGAAAAATAACTTCAATTAAGTGTGCAGCAAAACTATTATCTGAGAAGAAAACCATTATTTCCTCATGTCCAGTTGCCTGTGCTGTGACCCCAGTCATGACAGTCCTAAATTACTTTATTTCAGGCATTAAGGGATGGATATTATTTTCTGTGGAAGGAATTACTGTTGTGTTTTTAAATCATATGCTATATCAGAGTAAATTCAAGTGTCATTGTAGTATGTGCCTTGGCATTCTGGTCACTGAACTAAATATCACACAGAAACAGTTTGCCTTAATACTTGTCTGTGAAATGGCTGGTTGGGAATCTGAAGATAACATGAGCATTACTGAAATATCTATGTGAAGCTACAGCTCAAAATTCCCCTGCCAATAAGTAGATCCTTTTATACAAAAATTTTCCACTTCTGACCTACAAATCTAGATTTACCATCACAGGACTGTGTGGATTTCTCTTTCCAAAGGTCTGCTGGTAGTTACTGGCAAAGAAAAGGTTCATTTGCTAAAGCATCTGACTTTTATTTAACCAAAGCAAGAGAAAAGAAAAAATGTATGGTTTGGGAATGCCTTGTAGTCAGAATTTTTCATGGCATTATTTAATTTTTAATGTGACCTGAATTTTCTTCCCCCCAAAACTATTATGACTGCACATTATATAATTACACTCAGTAGTTACTGTCTCAGAGCTCAGCAGCACCGGCCTGACAGATTTTTCAGTATGAGCTGAGGGTGATACGGCCAGCTCATACATAGTCGGGAACAGAGGCAAGGACACCATCAGCAAGGGTGCTCTGCTCTGCTCTGTTTGGTGTAATTTTCATTGCCTGCAACACAAAACTTCCACAACAGTCTCGGCAGATATCCTGGAACTGAGTTATTCGTGGACAAGTACTGGAAGTGGTTTGGATAGCATTAAGGATCTTTCATCACCAGGAACCAGACTATCCAGCAATGGTTGCTACATGTCTGGGTGGGTAATGTCATAGACAAGACAGTCCAACCTGTACTCCAGCAGTGCAAAATCTGTATTTTGGTACACCGAAGGATTAGCTGTCTCTGTCCAGAAAAAGCAGCATGATCTAACTTCTTGGAAGCATCTTTTACCTTTTTGCATGTACTTGACCCACTGAGACAAGCAGAACTTGGCATTTACAGGGAATTTTTAATATCTTGAGGGCTAGCTGAGAGTATGCTGACTTCAGGTAAAGACAGACTGGACGAGCAAAGAGTCTAAACAGCCTGGACAGGATCCGAAGTTGTCCTTCACAAAGAACTTCAGCAGAAATTACACACTGACAAGCAGGCTTTCCAAAATACTGTAAACTTGGCAAGTGTCACTGTATTTGTGATGACATTGCGACTGAGGTTGTTGGTTTTCCTCTCTCTCCTTCACAGGGCAGTATTCAGCTTGTGTCAGTTCCCGGTGCCAGAATGGAGGAACCTGTATCAACGACAGACAAAGTTTCGTTTGCGCTTGTCGCCACCCCTTTGGAGGAGTCAACTGCAGTGTGAAGCTGGTGAACGACAACTCCCTGAGTGTTGGTAAGTACAGAATTTAGTACAGCAATATGTTGGCAGTGAGGGCCTCTGCCCCAGGGCCTAATTAGAGAGCATTTACTGGTCAGAGGTCTCACATTTCACTTTAATGAGTACCACCTCTAGTAGTAGTGTCCTGTGTTTTGGTGGCGAAGACATCAATCCCAGTGGGTGGCTCATGATCTCTTTCTTTAATATGACCAGATGATGGGATTAAATTGGTTTGGGACCTACCATAATAGTTGGAAAGCTCCCTGATGAAAATGTGCAGAGTGGAGGGTGTGCAATAGATGTGTTTGAACGTGATGTCATGGAGTTTGAAGGGGAGGTAAAATCATATCCCTGGGGAATACTAGTTTTAACAGGGCCATAACTGCTCTATAAATACTAGTAGTTACCAAGATGTGTGGGACTGTGGCCTCAAGGAGTCATGTTAGGCATGCCTCTAATTTTCATCAGCAAAGGATGTAGCCCTTGAAAGATATTTCAATTAAAAAAAAAAAAAGAAAGAAAAGTGGAAATTATTGTTATTCAGTCCAGAAAACAAGTAAATAATTTACATCCAGGCCCCATGGAATGTGCATCATACGCATCTTTCAGCACTCATTTGGCTGATTTTCACTCATGACAGCATATGAATAGTGAATGAAATCTTTTGTACAAAAGCAGGTAATGTTAGTGTGCAGGCTCAGCTTGAAGAGAAACACAAATACTTTTATTCCTTCATTTAACATCAGGAGTGTTAAACCACTTCAGTGTTCATCTAAGATTTCTGGAGAAATTCTTGGCTTCAGCTCATTCACATGAGCAATGAGAGAGATCCTGGGGTGAGAAAAACTGGGAGGGGGTGGGGGTGGAAAGAAAGCTCCCTTAATGATAGCTTAGCATAAGAAACATAAAGTTCCCTTGCTGTTTCTACAATTTTTCTTTGGTGTATACGCCTAGCATTAATTGTGAAGAAAATTCTGTTTTATACAATATAGAAAAATGCAGTTTTGCAGAAATACTATGTTTCGTTTACTCAAGCTATGGGATGATGTTATTTCAGAAAAGCTGCTTTTGATCTTCTGGCTGGTCCGAATTGCTTTTCTACAATGTAACACCCCTTGAAATTGTTCTTTATTCCATTCCAGATTTTTCAAAAGGATCATACAGATATGCACCCATGGTGGCTTTTTTTGCCTCTCATACCTATGGAATGAGAACTCCAGGACCCATCAGATTTAACAATCTGGATGTCAACTATGGCGCATCATTTGCTCCAGCAACTGGAAAGTTCCATGTTCCGTATCTGGGTGTCTATGTTTTTGAATATACCATTGAGTCATTTAGTCCACGTGCCTCTGGCTATTTGGTCATTGATGGAATAGACAAACTCACTTTTCAGGCTGAAAATATTAATAGTAACAAGTACACCGACAGAGTAATTACCGGAAACGCTTTGTTAGAGTTAAATTATGGTCAAGAAGTCTGGCTCAGATTAGCAACTGGCTCTATACCAGCCAAGTACCCACCAGTAACTACATTTAGTGGTTACTTATTGTATCGTACCTAAGTCAGTCATAACTGTAAGCAGTTAGTCAAATGAAGCAACCTGCCTGTGAATTTAGCTTTGCCTTGACATATTTCGTTTCTTTAACTACAGTAAGTTTCTGAAAGTAATCAGTGTAATGGCATTTGTAGCGCTGATTCTCCAAGATGTTGTTTGGTTGTAGCCATGTGCACAACCACCAAGAGGCAACAGGTTGGAGATGCTGGAAAAATAAGCATCTTCCCTATTTAAACATGACTGGGAAGCATAAATCTAATTATGTTCCACAATTACATTGCATAGACATACTTACACAAGGTTGCTGAGAATCAGTTCTCAATACAAAGCTGGTTATGATTATTCCTTTACACACTGATTGCATACCAAAAGTGATAGATAGATAGATTTTGATGACTTAGATGCTGGGTTACTGCTTAGCTCATTGTATCAAACTATAATCATGGGTATATAATCTGTTTGGAAAAAAATGTATCTCTTTCCCATTTTGCCTAACATTTGTTCACCACATACTGTGATATGGCAGCATTTAATCAATTCATGATTTTTTATGTAACCAGTATGATAACAAATTGTTTTTTTTTTTTTAATCTGGCAGCAAAAACAGAGAGAGATATATTCAGATTAGAAATAAGGTACTCATTTTTAGCAGTGAATATAAGCAGTCATAGGAAAAACACCAAAATAGATCTGATGTATTCTCTTTGTTGCTTGAAATATTTAAACCATAGCTGGATTTTCCTTAGGTGGTAAGTTTTAGAGCAAATATATTGGCTTCACACACATTTTAGCATTTGACTGACCTATAACGTGCACAAGGTTAAATGATATAACCAAAGTGTTTTCTAAGTTTGACCTCTATAAATCAATGATTTTTTTGTCTCTGCATTATATTCACTAATGGCTGAGGCAAGACGAAATGAACTTCAGTCTGCACGTGATTCTTCAAGCATCAATCCAATAAAAAATTATTTTTAGTTCATACTATGACTACGTGAAAAAATAAACCCTCAGGTTTGCACCATTATCCTTTGCAAAGTCCCAGGTTGCTGCAGTTCCTTGATATCCTAATGTCTGGTGTGACTGGCTGGGGTTGTTTCTGGTTATAGCCTTTGTTCATGCCAATTGATTGGGTTTGATGTCTCTGTGTTTGTCTCCCTCCATTTTCTTAAAAGCTGGAAAAAACTAACCGTGATCTATGTCGATTTATTGAAGCCCAGCATGGTTTGAAGCTTCCTCAATTATTTTGTTCTCCACTGCCAGAAGCTTTTCTTGAAAATGCACAAGAATCTTCAGCTCTCTTCTTAGTATTACTTAATATACCTTACCAGATCTTAAGATGGATGTCCATGAAATGACTGAATTCCTCCCATGCTGTCTGTGGATGAGAGAATCTCTTTCCTCAGATGCATAAATCTACATTTTATTGTTCCAAACCAATATGCACATTCTCCACCAGAAGCACTGGTACTGAAGAGTGACCATGGGCATGTGCCTGTGGGTTTTGGCTACCTGAACTACAAAAGTGTGCAGTACTGAACAGTATCCACCCAGCTTCAGGGGGTCATCCTACTGTGGCTTTTGTTTAAGGACAGTAGTTGGGAATTGATGAAAGCTTTCAGTATTAGCCCACTTTCTGAGGCTCTAAATCCACTAATTAATTGTTAAGAGACCTTGGAGCACAAAAATCATTATTAAAGTATCCTGTGTTTCCTTGACAGATCTGAAAAAAACCCAAACCCAAGTCTTTAGTCTAAGGGTCAACTGCAAATCTTGTTAACAGGTTGGGATGTTTTGCTGTTGTTTGTATTTTTGCTTTGGATTTTTTTCAGGCTATAAATCCTTTCTTGTCTGTAATTGATGGATTCTTAATGTACCATGAACCTTGAATGAGTGTGCTACAGACCTTTCTCCTGTTGCATACCATATTTTTCCGTAAACACTCCAACTCTTTGATACGGCACTAACTCAGCCTACCGTATCATTGAATTTTATCAAATATAATGACCACAAGCCCCAATCCCCCCTTGTATGACTTTGTCATTTTAATGTGTTTAGTCCCTCTTCATTCCTGCTGTGGTTATGGCTAAATGGCATGAAAATTACTCTGCAGATGAAATTCAAATGACCCACCAGAGACTGCATCTCTGTTTTAATGTGACTTTCTTCGCCCTTGCTGCCCTTCCCTCTAAATTCTTCAAGCTGGCTCCTCATCTTCACAGATGTTTTTTTCCCTCAGCAACCAGATAATTTCTATGTCATTGTAGTGGTTTTCTTTCCTCGTTTCACCCTTTTTTTGTTCCTCACAAAAAATTCTGCTAAAAATTTATTGGGCTGAAGTAAGAATTCTGATTAATATTACATTTTTAGGAGTAACACTTATAAAACTAATTTCGCTAATAGAAATCGTATTGAAGCTAATTCTCATTATACTATTTAAAAGATAATAAAAAATAATAAAAAATAATATTTTTAAAACATAATAAATGTACACTCCCCTTTTTACACCGTGTAACAATTCTTTCAAATCTTTCCTCAGATGAATTAAAACCAGGTGTAGTTGTCTTTGTCTGTTGTTAAAAACTAAAATGCAGATTCTTCACATTAAAGATCAGTTTGCATTAGCCACTGAAGCTTATTTATGGGCCTGTGACTATGTACCTGAGCTGCCTGGACTAATGAAGCAAACAATATTGAAAAATAACTCAGGATCAATAAAATCAGTCAGCCTACCCATTATGCAGAATAGACAGCAATCAGTCTGAACTCCCAGGAGAACTTTTTAGGCATTAACCAGGAAAGGTAGTTCCTGAGGCACTTTGTCACCCCTCCACTTCCATTTTCATGCTCTGATTTGCATTCCCTAATGACAGCAGGCAGCACATCTGAACACTCATCTCTGCCCGCAGCCCTTGTGGGGGACCACAAAGCCATCCTGAGCCTTTGTACTTCAGAGTGAGCAGTGTTCTCTTTATTTGGGGGACTCAATAACCATGGCAACATTTTGTCTGGTCTGGCTTTGACAAGCCCATCCAATTTACTCCAGAGTTTGCATTATCATTTTCTCACCTATACCAACCAAGTTATCGCTGAACACATTCGGCAGCCCCTCATACACTCAGCATTCACACTGAGAACAGCAGTTTGTTTTCCTCACATGCTGTTTCTAGCTGAATAGCCAGCACAACCCTGCCTCACTGCAGCTCATGCCAAGCTTTCCTGCTAACACAGGCCTGCCTGATGCTGACTCGTGGGTATTGCCGTCTGTCCCTACATCTGGGATATTTTTGTTCAATTATTTTTTTCTCTGCGGTAATAACATCTACATTGGCAGCAAGCAGGAAGAAAGCATTATTTCTGAACACAGGCAGTGACTGAGTGCATCTATTAGAAGCAACTCTGCAGCTAAACCCCACCAAAATCAGTGGGTATCCAATGATTAAGTACCTTCAACAGTGAGATAATAAGCGCATTGAGGCTGTTGCAAAACCCAATCTCCCTAGCAGCTCAACTTGGGCAGGTGAGCAGGAGAGTGCAAAACAGTGCAAAACAAAATAAGACAACACACAAACAATTTGGACATCTCCAAAGAATTAAAGTGTACACCATGGCTTTGCACATTTGTCACTGGTGGCTGCTACTTGGGTGCAGAAACTATTGCCCAGCAGCTCCATTGATTTCATTAACCCCTTCAGGCCATCAGATGTATCACAGCTAGCAAGGTCTACATTATTTTTCAGTTTTGATTTGCTGAATTCATACTTCTTTCTATGCTTAGCTGACAGCTAGAAAGCCTGATCTCAATACTCCTGTTCCCATGGTAGAGCTATCAATAACAAAAGATGGAAACCTTTAGTTATTGTGGAAGAAGGTTTTATGCTTACTAAATCTTCCTGGTGTAATCACATTTTCAGCAGTTTTATAAGAAGCACAAGTATTTATCACCACTTTGTGTTCAAAATATGCAGTAGAATTTCCATTGAAGTAATTTTCTCTTTGCAAAGCTGCCACTCTCCCTTTTTGTATGATAGCAGTGACGGCAGGAGAGATTGCAAGAGTGAGATATAATAAAACACTGTCTTCAGATGGGACTCAAGTCAAGAGTGCTTGGTAAGAAAGCTTTATCAGCAAGCTGCTTCCTAGCTGAAGTTGCTATAGATATGTTACAACCAACACACTGCCTCGTAATGAACTCCCTTGCCCTGCTTCCCCACCATCAGAAATCTGTGGTGGCTGCTAGCTGAAAACAGTCTTCTGAATTCACATGTTACATGTAAACAAACCAAAGTGTTTCCGAAAATATTTGTTGTGGTGGTTGCTGTTCAGATTCTTCTCTTAGAAAAAGCAAGTTGCAAACAAAACGGACCACGGCTGTTTACAAAGAGTGTACAAGCACTTCCAGCTTGCTATTCGGATTTGCAGGAGTTGGGAGATACCATAAAAATGATCTGAAGTGCCCAGAAGTTCTTTATTAATACCAAAAACTTCCTGAACACTCTTTAAGCCCACTGTTGGAAACCAGCATATCTTGCATCCACACGGATTTAACGGGATGAATGGCAAAGTCAAGAAAGCTGTCAATTAAAACAAAAATTGTAAAATTATGGACATGTTTAGACAAAGAATTATGCTCAGCTCTATCTGATGACTCCGACTCCTCTGCAAATTGCCTTGAAAGGAGAAAAAAAAGGTTCAGCCATCCACTGCCAGGCTACTTATTGCTACTTACTGAAGTGAAAATACACAACCCTAACCCAAATTGTTTACTATTATTGCCTGTCAAACAAAGAAAGGGCCATTACCATCTTATACAAGCAAGAGACAATTTTCAGGCTCAGTGTTTAGACACATTCTAGAAGAACACAGCATGTGTTCAAGTATGGTTTTCATCAATAATTTCTAGGGTCTAAGTAGATCACTCTGTTACCTGGGCCCCATCACCTGGGCATTATTACAGCTTGTTAATAGGTACACATTAGCACAGTACATTTAATTCTGGAAAACAGGAACTATGCTGACAGAAGAAGGAGAAAGACATCACAAAAACTTAAAAGGCAGCAAAGTAGACTGGAATGCCACCAGCAATGGATCACAGAGTTGCTAAGGTTGGAAAAGACCTCTGGGATTATTGCATCCAACCTTTGACTGATGACCACCTTGTCAACTAATCCAGCACTGACTGCCATGTCCAATCATTGCTTGAACACCTCCAGGGATGGTGACTTCACCACCTCATTGAACAGTCCATTGCAACTCTTAACAACCCTTTCTATGAAGATATTCCTCCTGATGTCCAACCTGAACCTCCCCTGGCACAGCTTGAAGCTACATACTCTCTTCCTGTCGCCAGTTGCCTGGGAAAGGAGGATGAATCTGTATCAAATACAGCCTATATTGGCCAAAAAGTGCTAAAGGTCATTCCTTTACATGTGAAATTATTTGTGAAGAGCTCCTAGCTTCCAGAGCAGTAGATACAGATCTAGGTCAACCCTTCAGTTCATCTGTGCGTTGTCTCGTTTGTATAGGATAGGTTTGGACTTTGAGTTAACTGGTCTATATGGCCATTTTCCCCAAAGGAAGATCAGATGTTTAAATAACTGTGAGCAAAGGCACGAGTCAGGAAAATTACACAGGCCATGTTTGTAAGCTTTAAAGAAAATTAATAAATAATAATGCACTTGCCTTCCTGAATAAGGAGGAAGAGAAAAATTAATTAAAACTAAGATATGGGATAGTGTTCATCATCGGTTACGATGCCCAGGTGTATGAGAGGTGAGCTTTTACAGTGATTTTTTTCTACAGTTAGAAAGGCTTAATTTTGAACTATTTCAGAATAGATACTAACTTTCCTCATGGAGTTGTTGTCTAGGAAACCGATTTCCGTGTTCCACTGTGTGAAGTAGATTTTGTTATGGGTCTTCACCTCTGTGGCATGATATGAGGCATATTTGGTGGGTGTGTGAAGTTACCACACAAGTACAAAGCCTCCCTACAAATTTCAGCAGAGACTGAAAGCTTGAGCCACTGCTCCTGAAAAGCCCTGCATCAGGTGTGCTCTGTACCTGTTCTCCTGGCTCTCACAGCGCCAATGTGACTCAGAGCTGAACCACAGCCCTGACTTCTCTCAGCCTTTCCTGTTTCCTTGCCTGTATTTCTTTCTAATTCCATGATGGTTTTGAGAATGACCATATGGCAGTGACTTTGGAAATTGTTTGTGATGTAATATCCATGCACCACACTTCTTCAGAGCCGTAAAATAAACCCAGATTTTTTTTCCTCTGTATTTTCAGTTTGCAAAGTCCTATTGGCATCCTAATTACTGTCACTTTAGCTCTGTTTTAATACAGTACCAAGCTCCAGAAAGCTTGTGTGGAAGAAGGTATAGAGTATTCTTTCAATCTATTTCTACACAAACACAATATTTCTTTATTTCATTGTTGCTGCTTGTGTGTGTATCCTTGTATCCTTTTTTTTTTTTTTTTTCCCAGGCAATAACAGGAAAAGCTGGTGGGGAGAAATTACTTTTCAATCAGGGGCAATACACTTTGGGAGAGAAGAAAGTGCACATGGGCGAGAAGCTGTTTAGTGTCCCCTAACGTACAATCTCTCCACTCATTTGGTAGCTTGTTTCATGCCTCTCTCTGGAGGTTGTACTCTCTCAGGTCATTTTTCTGGTGACTGTGAAAACGTGTATACATCAAAGGCTCCATAACAGCACTGAAAAACAATACATCTGTTTTAAAAATACTTGGAGATCCTTCCAGGTTAAGATATGTTGTTGGCCACCCAGCAATGCTGCCCAGCAGAAGGCTGTAGCCAGCAGGTAGACCTTGACCTATTTTTTGAAACAGGATTAGAAGCAGGTTCAAAGATACAAAGGTAGAAGAGGACAGTTAAAACCAGAGAATAGTTAAAAACATTGCAGAAAAAGCTAATTGAGAGCTGATACGTGAATTTCTTGCTCAGTGTATAGGATACACTTGTAGATTTTTTTAGCATTGGAGAGAGTCTGATGAAAAATTCTCTGCTCATCAGAAAAACTTCCTGTTTACTGGAGATGGAGAATAAATGGCAAGCCATACAGATCTGCAAAACAAGACTGAATTAAAGCACTTAAACACAAGCCTTCATGTCCATCTGAAAGCAGAAGGAAGATACAGAATGAAGAGTCATGTGACTTCCTAAACTTGTCAGGAAAGCTATCAACAGGAGCAGCAAAACTGAACCTGAGTAGGTCTGAATAGCATGCTTGCTTTGATACTGGGAAGAACATGATTAAGATGGGGACGTCTGGGGCACCCTGGGCAACCTCAGCTCTTGCTGTGCCCTTTCCAAGTATTAGATCAAAGCTGGGGTACGTTAGACATGGATATGTAACAAGCCCAACTCCAGGTTGTGCATTGATGGGTATGTACAGAGCTTCCCTTGGTTTATGAGCACTGATAATAATAAACTCACTGAGTGGTGTCTATCTCACATCAAATGATGTCAGCTGCCTGAGGTTGTGAATACTCTTTTGCAATAACTTACTGTGGAAAAAAATGGCATTCTTATCTAACTGAGAACCACTCAGTCGAATTTAAGCCAAGTAATTACAAAATATTTGTTTAAGAAAATAATGAGATTACATTTTGCATTTAAAAATCCCAAGGTAGATTTAAATACTGTAGAAAAAATGTCCAAGAGTTTCTCAGTATAAATTAAGGGAAGCTAAAAATGCAGGGTTGGTTTTGAAGTCCTTTAGTTCTGCTAATTGTATTGAACATGCAGAGAGCGGGGCTAGCGGCAGTATTAGCATGCCAAATTTTTTTAATCTCGAGCTTAAGTGCTTATAGCAATGACAAAATACCAAATTGTACGTGTGTCACTCCTATCTGATGGAATAGAGCCACATGGAGAAATGTGCATAGCAGGTAGTGCAATAATTTTTAAAGAAGCAATATGTTTGACGAAAGTAAATTAACATTTACAACAAGCATATAAAAAGTTGAAGTAACAGAGAAGTAGAAGTGCCTGACATCACTGACAGGTTAAGAGCCAGGTTCCTGCTCAAGTCTTCTTGCCTTGAAATGACATCCTGTTGTGTCTGTACGTTTGACCTTCAGGCCACTCTGAGGTGTGCTTGTGAGCCTCACAGCCTGCAACCAGTGCAATTATTAAGAGCAGCAATGTCTGTTCGCCGGCTATGGAGAGTATCACCAAACTAGTGAATGCTGGTACCTTGTCAAAGCCACTGGGAGTGTTAGGGTGGGTTGCTGATCTCACCCAGGGTGAGTGTTAGGGTGGGTTGCTGATGAATTGAAACCTATAAGCAGTTATGATGGTGTCTTTGTAAACTGAATAGATCTTGCTTTTTAACTACTGACTTTAGTCCCCATAATGATGTCTGGTGAGAAAAAGACTGTCTTGGAGTAGTCTTTTATCACCATGCAGTTTACTGCTTTTCTTTCCGTAATTATTTTCAAAAGTGCTGGCAATGACAACCCCTTCCCAGCTAACATCTTTAATGAGAAATTTTTGTTTGACTTTTGATCATGCCCCAGCACGATGGCTATCCTCTGCAGAGTTACAGCAGCAGCAGTGCTCACCTGTGCTGAGAACAGCATGCTGCAAGTGCTGATGTTGTTGGACCTGTCTCTCAAACTTGACAGGATTGATCACAGCAGTTCACCTCTCAAGTGGTCAATATTTCTGCAGTATTTCAATCTTTCTGTAGTGAATCACATACGGTTGCATGCTTTTACCTTGCTTTTATTTCCTGCCAGTTCACTCCAAACACACTGTGAAATCTCACAAGGGCTCAGTTTTTACATCCATGCTGCTCTGAGTTTCTGTATTTCTTTGGTGAAGGCAGCACGCATTATGATTTCCACCAGCATTGTCATGCTGATGATTCACTGGTTTACTTATCAAATACTTTGCAAATTTGCTTGGAAATTCTATTCTTGACATAATCCAGGAGTGTAAAAAGAATTGAATTGGGAACAGCACCTTTCTCCACCACCTCAGTACACCTTTGTGTTTGTTTTTGAGGAGGTCTGTTGTGTGATCTCCGATCTGCAAACATGGTTGAGTTCCCATGCACCTATTTAGGGTCTGGTCTGTGAACCTACCACTTCAGTTGCTTTCGGAAAGCTCATTCACATAGGCCTTAAAAATTTAACTCTCTTTTTGGGGTAGCTTCCCTTCAAAGTTGCACCTGGATAGGGTCCCTTTCCAATTTCTCAGACAGTTGTGTCTCTTTCTGTGTCACAGAGGTTGCAATTGAAAATTCCAGGCTTTCCTGCCTGGACTGGGGACACCTGGTTTGAGTGCAGTGTGAACAGGAACAATTTTTAGATGCTGGGTTTCACATAGAACCAAAAAGTGCCACAAGCACTTAGCACCAAGAATAAATGAAAGACTGCTGTGTCTCTCAGCAGAAAAGCTAACTTCAGTAAAACTACACTTTCTGGTAACTGCAGAGATCCTGCCTCCTATTATTTTATATAATTTGATTATGAAAAGTAATCTAGAATATATTGAATGATTCTGTTTTCCCCTCCTCCTGGGATTGCTTTGATATCCAACACTTTATTTTCGGAGAGGGACTATTTGGCACAGCATTTCAAACAGTTAGCTTGAAATTATGTGTTTCTCAGGAGCCCCCAAAACACTTGAAGCTAAACACTTCAAAATTCAAAGAGACTTCGCTCAAGTTCATGGATACAAAAATGCTTTCACAGAAAGAGTTTCAACCCTTCTAAAAAATCCCTGTTGCGTTACAAGACTAACTCTCAGCTAGCAGATTGAAATCACACATTTTGAAGTCACAAAACTTCCCTTTATTCTCCTAGGAGTTGAGAGCCTAATTTCTCCAAAAAACTATCCAGATTGTTGAACTGCTATAATATTTCAGAAAATAGTCACATTTTGCTTTAGAAACTCACTCTGATTTACTTGTATGGTGCCAGTATTACATGAATTACCATATATTCCTCCAAATATAAAATCCTCCAAATTAAATGTCTTTATTGCACATGTGTCCTCACGATCCTTTTATTTGACCATATGGAATGAGCTCAGGATTTACAGCAACTAATTTGATAATTATTGTATTGTGCAGATGTACAGAAGGGTAACAATTCAAGTCTTAAAGACAAATCCAATGAAAATAAAAGGAAAGCATCTTTCTTTGTCTGGCTCCTCCTACCTTTGTGCCAATACCATCTAAAACGGTTTTCCCCATTAAGATTAAAACAAGCAGCTTGATTCTTAAGGATAGCAATTATTTTTGAGTGCTCTGGTGAGTACAATTACACTGTCAAGAGTTCACTTATGTTCCACTGGTAGCCATGTGGCTCTGCTTCAGACTTCTAATTTCTCTCTCCTACAGATTCTACTCCCTTTAAATGGTTTTAACGTTGCTACTAGTCTAATACATTTGTGCTCGTTCCGTGATGAGCCGCACACCACCTGCCCGCAACTGTAACTTAGCACTGAGCAGATAAATATGACAGTGTGGTCCCCAAGGGCTCCTGCTCTCTGCTTCCTAACAGGTGGCTGCACGACAGGATCCAATCCTGGGAATGTCACCAAAAGCTGAAAGTGGGAGTGTGAGAAAAGGATAAACTATGTTGAGAATGTACAACAATGAAAAAACACCCTTATAAGCCAAGGTGTGAGATGCATCCCGGTAATGACACAAGAAGGGATGGTAGTGAAGTGAGAGAAGTCAGGATTAAGGGAGGTGCCTCACAGAGAAAAGGGACATGTACTGTGAGCTGAAGGCTGCCGTGTTCTGGAGAGCATCCAAAACTGGAAAGCAGCAAGCAACAAAGGAAAGCTAATATTTGATAAGAGATACAGAAGCAGAGGAGAAACATATAGAAAAAAAGCAGGATTAAGAGCAAAAGATAATACAAGGATAAAATGACTGTGAGCAATGATTCATTAGTTAGCTTTCATGGGATCTGTGTGATTTCCAGAGTGCTAAAGCTCAGCTCAAGGTATGCTTCAAAATAGACTCAGGTCTTCTCAAGGAAGGAGGAATGAGTCGATAGGGTGAGCAGGATAAAATGAAGAGCAGGAGAGAAGTATTTTTGTCCTACCACCGACTTTCTTTCTGTGTGACTCAAGCTGCACATTAGCTAGACAGCACCATTGTACCCAGTCAATACACCCCCTTGACCAAAACTAATCCTTTATATAAGATTTGATCATTTAATGCCATTTGGGGAAGAACAGATAGATTTTTATGATGAGTAGAGCATGTTTGCATATGCTGCTGGTTCTTTTCAGTTGTATCAATTTGTCTCTGTGCTGTTCTGTTGAAAGCTATTACAACTTGCTGCTGCCTGTTTTCTTCCCCACCAATATATGCTCTTATATCCTGTGTCACATGAAACAGGAGTGGGAGAGACAAAGTAAGTCTTGAGCGAGGCAGAGTGGAAAAAGATGATCTTCCTTTAGAGGTCAAGCTTGAAAAGAGATCAAACACCTTGGGGCCCATGAAGGTTGTTCTGAAAAAGCATCTTGACTCAAATGTGAAAAACTCAGTGAGAGGATCAACCCGTCTGCTCTGCTTGGTCCCCTCCAATCTGCCACTTCCAAGGAAAGAACATCCCTCTGCTTGGGAGATGTGGGGGAGACCTACTCTTCATCGGGAAGCAAGAGTACTTTTTCGTAGTGGTTTGAAAGGGATAGATGACATCCCTTTTGGAGCTCAGTCTGATCTTCTCTCCCCACTTGTGCTGTAACATGGACACCTGTCTGAGAAACCCTGAAACCAGCAAAGGCACCATGAAGACTTAGTGAGAGCACGTTCTACTCCCTGATCCAAATGGACAGGAAAGTCCCTGCACATGAATTTTAAGAGTGTATGGCCTGGGAAAGAGCTGGTGACCAACGTTCCTTGAGAAAGCTTGCATGCACCTGCTGTTTATGTGGTTTGAGAGACCCCTGGAACCACAACTACTTGGCTATGGGTGCGTTGACTTTAATTGTTAAAGTTACAGAAGGAATAGGCAGGGCACAGAGATGAACACAAAATGTGTTTTGGATCACTTGTTTCATTTGGGTTTTATCCCTTTTACTGGTTGCCACTGTTGCTGCAATTTGCAATTTGCGGCCTAATCTTGCCCTGTGTGCCATTCTCTGTGCTCTGATTTAATATTGTAACTAGTGTTTTTGGCAATACTGTGGTTGTCAACTATGCAATGAATCTTTTTCTGCTGTTCTTTCCAAAAGCTCAAGAAAGCATCAGATAGTCTGAGTCAGCACTGTTCCACTGATTTCCAAATAGGTGAAACAAAGCTGGTTTGAGGGGCCAGTGTGACAGGGCGGTGAAGGGAAGAGGAACTTTCCCATAACATTACAACACAAAATTAATAGTGATAGATTTGATTCTGTTTCTCTTTTTTTTTGACAAATGCTGTTGAATCAAAATAGGTATTAGAAAAGCTTTCCATTTTGCAGTCTGCTGTGATATGACACTTTGCTGACAGAAAGATAATTTATTTGCTTTTCCAGTCTTTTTGCACAGCTCATGCTTGTCACATGGTGACAAGCCTTCCTGATTCATTCAGTTTCTGTTGAAAAATGCATCTATTTTTCTTGGGTTTTCATAAGATCAATACATGGGTCCCTTCCAACTCAAGATATTGTATGAATCTGTGATTCTATTCCTTCCCCCCACTCCACTGCAAGTGATACAGGATAAGCATGGGATTAAAGATTAAAACAAACAGGTGAAACCCCATGTTTATTGATTGCCTGGTTGCTTTGACAAAAGTCTACTCAGACTCACTGTAAAATGCAGAGGTTGCAGCAAGGTGCATCAAGTGTGGATTTTGCTTGTCATAGGCAGCACAAGAGCAGAGTGAATATTGACTGATTTTATCAGATTAAGCAAGAGACAGAGGAAGATGCAAAAGTCAGCGTGAAATTAACGTGAACATATGAATGTTTTTCCTTGTAAGCAGTCGATTTAAAGCTGACAAACCAGTCCCTCCCTGTGATTTGACCTGTTTCAGGAAATTGCTTTCTCATTCAGGGTGAGAATTCTCAGGGCTCAAAAAATGCATTGCACTTGCACAAAATAATTAACTTGGGTTTTCTTGATTCTGATTTTATTTGTCTGATTTTCTAACTCTCAGATCTTTTGCCTGAAAAATCAGGGGTAGGAATGTACGTGGAATGGATTGGTGGGAAACGTAAGTTTTGAGTAAATGTTAAAGTTTTCATGTAAATGCTGGTTTTATGATCAAGACCTTCAAGAGAGAGTCCTGTGAGACTCTTGGAAGCTTAGCAGGATGTCAGGTTTCTGTACCACAGCTGGTAAGTTGTGTTCTACATTAACCACGTCTTGAATAGACTTGCCCATCCTTCTTTTCCATCTGACACAGCATTTACAACTGTCCTGTTGCTGTTTAATATGAGTACAACAATTATCTATTATGAAATTCAGGGGATGCAGCAACAATAAACTGTCAGAAGAATCAGTAAGCCTGCATGTGAAAATAACCATATGATGCTTTTGTTACTGGATCTTAAGTATGCAAAGCTCAGTGCTGTATCCTGCCCTGCTAACACTTTGCATTTAAATGTAACTCACAGTTAGTGACAGATGCTGAAATAAATATACAAGTAGGGAGGTGAAGGTATTAGTTTATATACAGTCATTTATCTTCTGGTAGCACGAGCAAAGCTACAGTCAGATACAGTTAAATGAACTGAAGCTTTAACAGTGCCGTTTGAACTGCTTGAATTAACAAAATCAATCCTCATAAATTAAACTATCATTGATCTATGATACAATTAAGTTCTATAATCAAAATACACTATTGGTGCATGCAGCGTAACCGTACTTGTTCCAATGCTGAATTTTAACCACTGCTGGCTCACTGCTCCTGCCATGTTCTGTAAGGCTCCCATCTGGCATGGGAGATGCTAACATTATGATACAGTATTTCTTTTCCATTTTTCAATTTAGGCTGACATCTGCTGGTCTCTACAAATGGCAGGCAACCCTGCTGAATGCAAACCAATTTGGGGCTGCGGCTCTTCATGTTTTCCCTTTGTCATTTTTCCAGAGCTGGGAATGGTAACCAAGCCACTTAATTACAAAGGAAATTCATGCAGAATAATAACCCTTTGGAAGAAGAAAGGGAGGAACAATACAGTGTAAAAGAAAATGAGTTTGACATGATAAATTACATGCATGCACGCCCAGTGCACTGTGCAAGCACTCAAAGGAGCCAATAGCAGCTACTATATATTGGCCAATTAGACCTACACAAGAAAGGTGTTATTTAAGGGCACCACACTGTGGGTTGTAATGAGGAGGCTGTGCATGGGAGTTCTCTCTTTTACACTCTCAATAAGGTTAAAGAGAGGGGGAGTGGCAGGACATTGGGCAATCAGCACCCAATGTTCAACCGGTCATATGGCAGTGGTCAAAAAGTGCTTGGCGTCGGAGGTGAGGAATTCCTCCAGGAGCTATCAGTACTCCAGGTGAAGAAGTGCTACACACATCTGGCCAGAGGCAGCAACAGAAATGAGAGGTTGCTCTCCACCACTATGATTAAACGAAACAAGAGGCACTTCCAGATTTCCTGCTTCTTGTAGGTTTCTTACTTCTGGTTTTTAGAAAAACGAGCCTTTTGCTACCTTATGTTGGCTGCAGCACTCCTTGCCCAGGCAGCTGCAAAACCATTCAAGGGTATCTCCCATGGCCTAGCTTCTACCTATTTGGACTTTGAGTTGAATTGTTTCCCAGTTGTTATTTTGGACAGCAATTCACAATTACCTGCGTTCCCACTGAGATCTTGAAATCCTGAGTAGAAGCAGTCATCTCCGAATGAGCAGTGGATCTGTGGAAGTACTGATGCTTGAGTTGTAATGCAGATTCAGATAGGCAGTGTTTCCTAATTCCCCGACTGTAGTTTGTCATGCACTTTGAAGTCCAAACAGTTTGCAAAATTTTTGTCACCTTTGATTTCAATTTGTTCCAGCTCTTTTTTTGAAACAGCTGGTGTCCCTGCTTTCCTCAGCAGCTGTATTTCCCACTCAAGTTGCATCCCTTTGCACCTCCAAAGATATTTTGTAAGCAAAGTGAAGAGAAAAGGGAAGCATTAATAATAGGATGGCAAGTACTCCTCTAATGCCAGGGTGCTGTGTTTCAAGGCTACTGACAATAATCATCGTCCATGCCATCTACAGGCTGGCTGGCCTTTGGTGGTAGATGCGTGAGAGTCGGAGTGTCTCCCTGTTCTTCCTGGGGTGACTAGCCCTGCTTTTCAACGGGGTGATTACAGTGTGTTGGTGATCCCAGCTAACTTCCTGACACATTTCAACACCTAGGTCATTGCACGGGGCAGATGCACCTTAAATCCTGCACTGAAGATCCCCTGAGCTGATATTGATTTTGTTGGCTGCTGAAAATATGCAGTGCTAGTTGTGATAACTCATGACAACGACACTTCTCCTTTGGAAACTGGGTTGAAGTTTCTGCTTCCTTACAGCTGTAGCTTGGAGGAGACAAGAAAGCCTGAACCATTGATAAAGGAGAGCCCTTCCAAAGCTGCCTCATCAGTGAGCCACCACTGCTGGTGAGGTGCTGAGGTGCAGCCACATAGCAAAGAAAGAGAGAATAAAGAGAAAGGGTGAAAGAGAGAAAGGGTGGAAAAGGTCTCGGTTCTTACATCTCACAAGTGTTAAGGATCCTACAGCTGATCCTGCCCAGAAAAGGAGAAAGCCTTCCTGCTTTGGGGAGGACGGAGCAGAGAAATATGTGCAGTGTATACATGCTGCTAGTATTTCATCCAGGAATATGAAGTCAAATTGAGTTTTGGCACAGGTCTAGTGGTGTTTGCTAATTAGAATTAACTGTTATTTTCTGTTAGGTGGTGACAGACTTGAAAGGAGACAGTGCCACCCCCAAGCATGATAACAATCAAATAAATCAGCAGCTGTTACCAATAATCCTGATCCCCAGGTGCTCAGGTGCAGCTGAGGTACAGACTTGGGCTTGATGAAAATCCCACAGATAATGGTTGGTTAGTAGTAATGTAATGTGGGAGTCAGGAGAGGTCCTCACATTTTCCTAAGAAAATTCTGCAGCACTTACCAGAACAAAATGCAGTTTCAAAGTGTCAACCCTCTGGATCCTGACTGTGAAAATGTACCAAAGAAGACAGGCAAGCTAACTAGCAAGGTGAGTTTTTCCTCTTAGTATTTCAAATCATACCAGTTACATGCACTAGAAAGCTACAGGACTGAAGTTGGCACAAAAGTTTGTCTTCATTTTTTTAAGATAAATGGGACGGTTGTTGTTTGTTTGGTTTCGTTTTGGGGGGGGGGTTTCATTTAGGTTAGTGTTTAGAGTTCTAAGTACTCTTTATAAAAACTATATAAAATATTAGCAAACTGTAAAGCAAGTGCCATGGCAACATCAATGTAGCCATAAAGAAAATCCTTAAATTACCTTAAGCCTTTAAATGAATTGTTACAAAGCAGTTTGGACTGTTATGTAAGTAACCGCAGTGACATTAGGTGCTTCTTCAGGTTAAAGCCCTCTGAATGCTCCCAACAGCTCTGAATTGCAGTTCAGATTGCTCCGTGTAGTTGCTCCCAGGCAAAAACATACACATTTACCACTGAATTGGTTTTCGAATGCTTCTGTGTTTCTTTCACTCTCAGGTTCTGCAGCTGCACTGTTTCTATCAGGTGTTTAATAGTGACATTAATATACTGGCAGATATGCCCAGCCATGTTGCAATTTACTAGAGCTGATGGGGAAATGTTCTCAGAGCTGCACTTGCAAAATGGAGCTGTTTTATAACTTCCATGATTGAAAGCTATTCTTGAAAACTTCACCTTTCTGAGAGTGCTGATAGACAATTTTCCCTTCAATTCATTCCTCTGCTTATCGTAATAGATACTTTCAGCCCGGATCAGTGAACTGTAAATCTGAACAGACTCCTCAGCATTTCATACAGTAGAAGAGAAGCACCAGAGAATTCAAATTTCTTACAAGGCTTAAATAAATTATAGCACAGATATCTTGCTAAGATGGATTTCAAACTCCAAAACTTCAATATCACAGCCAAAAAACTCCTCAGTCCACATTTTACATCTGCCTGATGCTATGCATTGGGTAGTAGATTTAAATGAAGTGATACACTGGATGGCTGAATGGACCTCTGAAAGTCTCATTTAAATGAAATCCTGGAAATGCGGAGTGATGGTTGTGCATCCTGGATTCAGGTAATGGTGGGGCCTAAAACCATCGTACCTGCACAAACAGAACTTCTGTGTATGTACAAGGTACATCAGACTTAACAAACTTTTGGGCACACCATTAAGCATTTAGCCAAAAGCCAAAGCAACTCTCCCCCAGCCATGTTGCCTCTTATCATTAGTGGAAAACTTTATTGTGGGTTTGACTTTGTTGAAGTTTCAAGCCACAGAGCAAGATACACTTAAGATAGGGCTATGGTGTGTGGTCTTTTACTATTATTTCACTACTTTTTTTGTACTAACCAGTTTTGAAATTTCATAATATTGCAACAATGGCTTTTAATGTGAAAGTTGAGGTAGGTAATTTCATATTTGTGAAAACTGTATAGTACTGCCTAAGGATTTAGGATATGCTGTGATAACATCTAATTTTGTGTGATCGCAGGCATTCAGCTTGCATATGTGCTGGCCCCCTTACACAATCTCTCTGACAGTGCATCACTGCTAATGAATGAGGCCCGTAAATGTTAATTTTCCTTGACTTTGAGTATAATCAGGGCAAGAGGATTTAATTGATCAGGCTCCTGTTTGAACTGCCATGCAGTTTTATACTCTGGAATCCTACAGAAATAAGCTTAGTCAGGATCCAGAACTGCAGCAGTTCATCTGTGTTAGAGTTTTTTCAGATACTCAATTAACAGCAAGGATCACCTTTTGTCATTTTAGTATTTCCTTATGAAACAATCAATTTTTTTCCTGTTGGAGCTCATTAGCAAAAAACCCTCACCAGATAAAAATTGAAGAAAATAGTATCTGAAGGCTTTTAAAATTGCTGAGGCAAGTATAGAGCTGGTAATCCCTGAACTTGGAAAAAGAGAGACAGATGGGAATAGCTGGACCCAACCTTCTAGATGACCTTTCAGTCAGGTCAAAGAAAACTCTTCGAACAGTTTGGAGAGAGGAAGGAAAAGTTCATATTTCACAGCAGTGTCATGAATAGAAGTGGTTCCCAAGCAGTTGTGTGACTTCCTGCCTCTGAATTCATTTTTCTACAGACAATATAGTCCTCTGGATCAGCTTCTAACCACTTTAAAACTCCTGGTCTAATTACCACTGCCTTCTGCTTTGTCCCTTTAGTGCCAGTAGAAGTAGTTGTGAGGCTTGTTAGAAGAGCTCAGATGGTCACACTTCCTGCCCAGTTTGCCTCTGGTGACTAAGTTCAAGGCACTGATGGAATTTAATGTAGAGGCAAAAGGGTGAAATCAGAAATTCAAATGGTGACCTGATAGAGGGATCCTGGAGGGGCACCTGCAACAGAGAGCAGGATGAGGACCTCTTTGCACAATAGAGCTCAGGGCAGCACAGGCCAAGTGAAGCCACTCCTGAGGCATCCAGCTGTGAGACAAGAGTGGGACATAAATTGGTGGAGCTGCTCCAAGTCCTGCTGGGATAGCTCATCACAGACTGACTAGCTCAGGGGATTTGGGGGCTGCAGGGTGCACGCAAATCCTCTGTAAGCCTCAGCAGTGAAGAGCTCAGACCAAAAAGCTTCAGTGCTGCTGTAGAGTCTCTGCCTCTGTCCCCATTCAACTCCCACAAGAACGCTTAAGCAGCAAAGCTTAAGCTTAATCGAGTTATGTTAGCCAGTAAACTTCACTGCATTCTTATTCCCTACCACAATGATATGCTTCTAATATATTTTGCTTAAAATTGAGGCGGGGATTTTTATGTATTTTGTATAGCACTGTCTCTCCACTTCCTGAACTCGCTGCTCTGCAACACAAGTGGACTCAGGGTTGCTTGGTGTATACGTGTGTGAGGAACTTTATGAACTGCACAGCTTTCACTTGACCTCAGGCTTCAGAAGAACATTAGGATCGGACTCTGAATATCTGAATTAAAGGCTTAACTTTGAAAAGTGCACCATCAAAGTGGTCAGAAGGTCTGTGGGGTGCACAAAGCACGTGATTGTGCGGTTAGACCACTTCCATCTCTTGCCAGCAACCAAGGCTGAAAGAAAGTGCTTGTGTTGCAGGTAATGGCATGAAGAATAACCTGGAATGAGGAGTAAAGCAGGAAGACTTCTTGTTAAAGTTCAGTTTTGCAGAAGCTGGGCCTTCTACCTCACCTTTCTACCTTAGCCTCATATTAAAGAAACAGCGATCTCTCCCTCATGATAACTGAGCTCACACAGTTCCCTCCCTGTTGCAGTGTCTGTGATCCTTACTGTATTTTAAAAGCATCACCTGTAACAATTAAAAAGTCCTAAGACAGGCAGGATTTCAACTCTATGGACACCAGTGAGATTCTCGGGGGCACATCTCTCTCAATCCTGGCCCTCACCAGCCCGTGCTTCCCACCTCCTGGTGAGCACAGGAGGAGAGCCTTGTATCTCAAAACAATGTGGCTCCCAGGCATCTTTCTTCATGATTCACACAGAAACTTTTAATTTGTAGAGCTGACATATTAGCTCCAGTGGCCTAAAAGAATAAATGAGTAATACTGTGGGGTCTTCCGTTCCACAACAGGAATGTTTTCCCAAAGATCTCTTTTTAATTGAAGCCATTTGTCATCTTGAGTGTAGAATGTATTCATTAGAAAGCAGCACCTCAGAGGGGACTGGAGAGCTCAGGACATTAGTAACAGGGTACAAAGCCTTTTGCCTCCGGGTTGCCAGTTTCAAATCTGGCCATGTCGCTATTGATCAGAAGAAGTCATTACAGGCTGACAGATGTTTGGCTTCTTATAGAGAAGTGACCTTGTCAGATTAGTCAAATTCTTTGTTAAGAGATATGTCCCTACTCACACACACACAAAAATCCTCATTAGCACCTTGTTGGTAGTCCGTACAGTATCAGTAAGAACAGGGCAAGCTTGTTTATGCAAAATCAGAACAGAGGGATTTTTGAGCCATGTGAAGGTTGATTGAAACCATTTTCAAAGCATCTCACGATGCACTTTAAAACTTCCAAGTTGATTCTGTGCTGCATAATTTAAAATGAATCCTTCTTAAAATATTAGCCACACTTTGATCAATATAATTTTTTTTAAGGAATGTGAAAACTGAGATTTTTTTTTTTAAATGGTATCAGCAATATGTGTGTTAGCAGTAAAACATGTTCTTAGCAAAAAAAAAATATCTAAAATAGCTAAAAAAAAATGAACAGTAGTACTGCATATATTTTACTCAGTAAATTTCAGATTAAGGCCAAAAATATTCTTAGTCCTGTGATGTGTGTATTTTCAGATTTTGCTGACTGATACTTAGGGGTTAGAAGAAACTTACAGACTCACCAGGGGCACTTCAGCTCAGCCTGCAGTAACTCATATTTGTAGTTTGAACTAAATCCTTGCTCTACGGACTGGAATGGCCACCAATGGTGACAGCAGACATCACCTTTCACAAGGCTCTGCTACCTCTTCAGCATAACCCTTGTCTTTTAAAATCACTTGCAGAGCATACATGCAAATTTTCCAATGTAGGCTCTTAGGCGGATCCCTTTCCTCTGTCCTTTTGAAGATCCTACAAGGAAGATAATTCAGCTTGGAACAGGGCTTCCTCCACAGAGGCTCCACTGGGGCTCAAGGGGACAAATAATCTGTGGGGGAAATATACCCCAATGCTTCTCTGGAGCAGAGGAAAAACAATGCCAGAAATCCAGTGCGAGCTCAATTTGCCATAGGGAAGAAAAGGTTGGCTGTTTTGTCAGCTTTGCAGCCTGTGCTGCAAATTGAGTTTGAGACAGAAAAAAAATGCTTTGGGGTGTTCATACTTTTTACATCACTGGCAATAAATATCAAAGCTGGGTTGATAATCTTGTTGGGATGGAAAGCACAGGTGACATTGGTCTGTATTGCAAACAGCAGGTAAAGCATCTCTTGGTCAGGGAGGCTGGGAGGCGAGAGTTTGTGACATTGTGGTTTTGATTCCAGGCCAAATTCTGTTTTTAGAGGACTGAATCAGATTTTTCCCTGAGTTAAACTTGCCTCTGCAGGAGCTTTGCACAAGGTCTTTTTTTAAACAATTGTAACCTCTCTTCAATTATAGGGTGTGAAAGCAGTAATATCTTTGTGGTGGTCTGGGTTGTTCTGAGAAACGCTAAATCACTAGCACACCTTGTTATATCTTTTAAGCAATTACAGCACGTGACTTCATCTCTTTCTATGTCAAGAACATTTGTTGTTAAATGCCACAAGGATATGGGAAGGTGTGCCAAGGCTTCTGTGCACCTTCAGCTGTTCGCAAGGTGATGACTTAAAAGGCAATTTGGCCTTTGCAGAGTACAGAATAGCACATGTCATTCAAGTCTTGGGCAAAAAGATAAGATAACATGTTATATTTTAGAGTTGAGGATTATGAATTGAATCGCTGAGCAGGGGGTGGGGGGAAGGATGAGCAAGTGTCACAACACTTCATCCACCAAACTTGGATGATTTGATTTTTCTTATCCATGAGGAGATTTAACCTGCCTGATATACTATCTCTTTAAGGCCTAAGTAATATTGGGTCTGCAAGAAGTAATATTTCAGTATATGTATTTCAAAATCTGGCTTGCCTGCAGGTCACATCAGCTGTAAGTAAGGCACTCGCAGTACTTAGGATCCCACAAAAGTGATGACCTGCTTGCGTCCCAGTAATGTGGAAGGCACCAGCCCAGAGCAGGCCTATGGAATTCATATGTGCCTAATAGGGAAAACAAAAAGACAGATGTTTCTATGTATTTTAATGGTGAAATGGTGAAAAATGGAATCAACAGGAACCTCTAAATTAGTTATTGTGGTGATGGATGCTGCATTATGGACCTGCATGTGTGCCCCGGGCTTTTATGGGCTTGTAATTACATTAGGAGATATTGCTTTGACCTAGACATAACTGTACAGGTTATTTACTGTTATTCTTTTGCTTGAGATAAACAAAACCCAGTGAAAAGTTTTGAATACTTGTATGCCAAACATGTGTCTGACAACATACAGAATAGAGTCCCTTATGACAAAAGGAAAAAAGATGGCAGTAGAAATCCATTTCAGGGTGCATCAGGGAATGGGAATATTGATGGTTTCGTGAAGGTAATTTAACTTGTCTTTCTGTGATGGTGTAGCTAAACTGAAGTTTATTCTACACCTCTGTGCCACCAGCTTTCCCACAGGCAGCAAGTCCTGATGGACAAAGGGAACTCTAGCCTATTTCAAGATAGTGGGACAAAGTAAGTAAAATCACCACTGAAGGCATTTCAGAACAACCTGGCAAACTTTTCTAAGTGGTCTCAAAGCCTTCACACATCCTAGAAAAGCTGCTTAGCTAGAATGTTGTAATGAAGTACTGTTCTAAAATAATCATGAATGTTCATGAAGCAGATGAGACTCCAAGTGGCACAGCAGAGCTATGTCAGAAGGCTTAAGTATCAAGACGTATGATTTGTTTAAGACTTTCCCTCTATTTGCATTATTTTTTTCTTTCTTGAATAAAAACATGAAACAATACCTTGAAACAAAACCTTAAAAGGCTAAGAAGTTCAAAATTAAGGACTTTAAAAGTCTTGCAAAAATATAATATTTCTGTTACAAAGTAAACATAGAAACAGAGGATATAAGGATCAAAATTTCAAAAGAAAACTTAAGGAGTTAACAATACAGCTTTTTTAGTATTGTTTCAGCTAGACCCAATGGTCATGCAAAAGTGGTCATGCAAAAGTAGCCATGCAGCAAATTTAAAAAAACAGCAGATGTGAAGGATTATGATTTCAAGGAAGAAAAGAAGAAATCTGTAGTAGAGCTTGGAAGGCACAGCTATTAAAGCAGAGATAATTTCTGAAGCTACAGAAGATGCTATGCTCCAAGAGGTACTGGCACACAGAAGGGAAAACTAAGCATTTAAAAAAAAAAAAAAAGGGAAGGGGAGAAATCCCAAAACCAATTGAGAGTTTATGCAGTGCGTGGCTTCACTTGCATTTCTCATTTGTTTCCCATGAGGTTTCCTTTTTATATCAGTACATACTCTACATATTCAAAGTGTAAATGCCTGGTTTTATTTTCTTAGCGATTTCTTTGCATTTTCTGCAAAGCCTCCAAACAACGAGTCAGAGAAAGACATAAAGTCTATGTAGCCTGAACTACAACGTTTTGAGGCACTGAAATAGTTGTCAGTATGACCAAGATGTACTTAGCAGGGCAAGCACAGGGAGAGGAAAAGAGAGCAGTTTTTGTGCCATTGCCGTACTAGTTACTGTGTATTGCTGCTTTGGGCAGTGCTATTTTAGCCTTTGCCTACTCTAGCTGCTGCCAAGAGCCTGTTCCCTAGTGTTCCAGGGAAGCTGCCTCCTTCATCAGGTGCTGTCCCCACTCCTTCACCCTTTCCAGAGAGAAGCCAACTTCAAAGCTTAGGCTGATTGTCTCCAGGACTTGCATGGTAAAGTGGTCTGTGCACACACAAACACTTTCTTGAGCCATGTCTGTGAACAACTAATCACTCTTTAATCTTACTAACCTCTTTGCCTCGGCCGTATGCTGGGGTTAAAATTCCTGCTGATAAGATTAAGTGCTGTCTTGGATTGGGGCCTACATAAATAATAATGCTATTTCCACAGTTGCACTCATTAGAATGAAATGTAAAAAAGGATGTCGGTCTTCCTGCTGTGGGATGTCAGCCAGCTGCTAATTGTTTGTGATCAGAAAGAAGTTCTCATCTTGCCATCCTTTAGCGATCTATGTTTGTTGATATAATTACATTTTACACTTGCACTGAACTCCAATGCATTTTCCTCCAGTGTTTGAGCTAGATTTTTACGCTAGGTAGCTGCATGTAACTCTAGGTTGTACTAACTGCATTTCTTGTTTAGCTTTCTTATAAGGTTCCATTTTTAGTCTGAGTGGCACCCGCTATAAAATCCTTCTGAATTGCCAAGACAGTCACACCTCAGATTTAATCCCCTCATTACAAAGCTGATGTGTTTTCCCCATTGTCACACAGGCTGTGACTCACTACTCTTTTCTGCTAACAAGAAATCCATTATATTAATGTGAGTTTGAGAAGTACAACGAAATCATTCCAGTAATCTTTATTTTAAAAATTCATCATAAAACACCACAGAAACAGAGTGGCTAAGTCTGTTATTTAACTGAACAGTCTAACAAACATCTGTTAGAGACTGAACACTGAATTGGTGGCTTTAATCTTTAGAGGTGTTCTGTGCCCTGTCACCAAATTAGGCACAAAAAATGTGAAGCACAAACCTAATTTTAGGCACACTTGCAGTTCTTCTGGAGTGACTAAATGCTTTGGTTGCTTTAGTTGTATGTTGGCAGACTGAGGAGACCTTTGGATGCAACCAGCGAAGTCTGGAAAATCTTCAAAGCAAATCATATATCAAGATAAAACACTAATTCATGCAGCATTTTAAAACTAAATGTTCAAACAAACCCACCTGTTTTCCCTTGAAAAAATAAGGGATGCCAAAGATTAGCTTTCCACGTAAAAAGTCTCTTGTAGAATAATAGAGGTGTGCCTAAAACCACTTTTGACATAAAGTGTATAATAACACGTGTGATACAGATAGAATTCCGAGCACTTTTTGTCTGTTTGAATGCTTATTCTGAAAAAATCTATTTCCTCCTAAATCCCTCTCCTGGGAGATGGGAGAAGGGTGGATTGGAGGAGTACCGATTTCTCCCATTTTGATAGAGGTGTGCAGAGATTGCTTTGAAAATCCAAACTGAATGGCTATTATCACAAGAGGAATCTGGCTGACTGGGGAGCAGTGCTTTGCCAAAGGAGCTGTGTAGGGCACGCCTGCATATATGTCAAATAACACTTGTCTGTGATGCCATTCCCAGTTGTGTGTGTCATGAGTTATCTTCGCTGCTCCTAAGTCAGGCACTGTTAAGATAGAAATGCAAATTTCCTGATGTCTTCTGGAGGGCTATGGAGGGAAGAAAGTGAGGAAGGGAATCAAAGGGAATATATTACTGGTGACAGCAACTACACTAAGTGAGAGATGGAAGCACGAACTGAAGAGCTGGTTAATGAGGGGCATGTGAGGGAAAGCAGCCCACCGTGCACGCTAAACCTGCGGCTGGGGGAGCGGGGGGGAGATACACTGTGGGGAAAGAATGAAATAGAGTTTAATTGCTAATGCTTCTGATACTGCAACCCTGCCCTTCCAAGCAAGCAGCACCCACTTCAGCTGGCGTGGTCAGAAGCCCTCTAATCCTCTTATGCCTCTTGGTATGTTCCCCACCTAGAGCAGAGGTTCTCTCTCCCTTTCCTAAACCTCTGCAACCCTCCTGTTTTCTGGCACTGATGCTAAAAACATCAAAGCTTAGTGCCATTTTAACATTGTGAAATGAATTTCTTAGAGCTGTAATGACTTCTCTCAGTTTTCAGTTCTTTATTATCGTATCTTCTAATATTTTCAGAATGAAATGTTTTTGGTTTTCGAAAGAAGGACTTCCAAGTACAATAATTGTGTTCCCAGAATATTTCTGTCCTGGGGATTTCAAAATCACCATGTTTCATTGTAAATCACCTTGAAGGCAAGCCAGATTTTGAAATATTTTACGCCTTTGCCAAATAGTATTTTCATCCTTTTGCCAGGTCTAGTACAGACTTGTAGCATGACACCAGCACAACAGACATTATACATTCATCCTTTCCACTCTTATGCAAGACTGGTAAACAAGAGCGTGTCCTCATCTTGGCCTGTATCTTCATTTCCCTGATGGTTTAGTTTATTTTTGCTACATTATCATCCCCGGTCTGCTTTTTCTCTTTACCTAGAGGCACAAAACCCACACCAAAGCAGCATAATATCACAATACTGCTGTCCTTATGGTAGGTACTTTTGGAAATGCTTGGTGACGCTGCTCTGCAATTATTATCATACTAATGCAAGATTGCCAGACCTCTTAATTTATGTATTTATGAGATATATATATATATAAGCACATGCACACACTCCCAATCATTCTTTGTATTTAACTAGTATTGGCATTCTTTCATCTATGATTAAGATGATCTTTCATGATCAATACAGTCTCTAGGGGAACATTCTACAAGCACTGCCTCTCCACAGAGGTCTTGACTTTGTATTCTCTGCTCCATTGCATTTAGGGCTGCTTCAAAATATTCTGAAACTGTAAAATGTCCAACTAAGATTACTAAAATTATCTGCACAATAATAATCATAATGAAGATGGAAAACTAGATGTATAGTACATATTACCTTTTTATGTATTAGGAATATTGTTTAGAATTTTTGTTTCTTTACAGGAATTTTGATGTTTGTGTATCCTGAATGTGCTATAAAGAAAGAGGTCTCAAATATTTTAGAATCAGTCCAGCAAGAAATGCCTGGATGCAGGGACTTTCAAAATCATAGATGGGAGTTCTAGAGGGTTCATTGTACCTTTGAAAATGCTTACCTTGAAATTAACTATTAGAAACTTACTTCATCAATGCTTACACTTCCATATTCAATCTTCATGGTGTGTTGTGTGCTGTTGGGTAGAAAACCACCAAAATTTTAATGAGTGGGTTTTATGAATGTGAGCAACGTGTCTGTCTCACACTGCCGTGGTACCTGAATGTCTCACTCAATTAGACTGGAGTCCAGTAATGTGCTGACAAGTTTAAGAGCACAGTACCGTCAAACAAGGCCGACAACAAAACTACCGAGTGCCTTCAGGAGAAATAGAAAAATAGGACTTCAACAAAAATTTCTATGTGTAAATATATATGGGTGATTTTGAAACTTTGTGAGTGGATTATAAATTATGCTCGTGCTGATTTGGGGTGGGATAGAGTTAATTTTCTCCATAGCAGCTAATATGAGGCTGTTTTGTGCTGGAAAAACTGTTGATAACACAGTGGTGTTGTAGATATTGCTGAGCAGCACTTAGACAGCGTCAGGGCCTTTTCTGCTCCTTGTACCACCCCACCAGGGAGGAGGCTGGGGATGCACAAGAAGCAGGGAGGGGACACAGCTGGGACAGCTGACCCCAACTGGCCAAAGGAATATTCCATACCACATGGCATAATTCCAGTATATAAAGCTGGGGGAAGATGGAGGCAGGATCTTTAAACTGATGGTGTTTGTCTTCCCAACAAATTGCCATGCTTGATGGAGCCCTGCTTTCCAGGGGATGGCTGAACACCTGCCTGCCCATGGGAAGTGGAGACTGAACACCTTGTTTTGTTTTGCCTTTGCACATAGCTTTTGCTTTACCTATTAAACTGTCTTTATCTCAACCCATGACTTTACTTACTTTTACTCTTCTGATTCTCTCCCCCATCCCACCAGTGGGGCAGTGAGCAAGCTGCTCTGTGGTGCTCAGCTGCCATCTGGAGTTAAACCACAACAATGCTAAAATGAAACTAATACATAAATGCTCTTTTAACTTTATTTTAAAAATGTCTAGTGACACTTTGCTTTCAGATCAGGTAGCATGTGTCAGTGAAAGCTCTTTTTTCCTCCTCTAGCAAGACAAGTAATTTCTGAAATTCCGTTTGACAGCACTTCTGACAAAAAAAGAAGACAGGTCAGTTGAAATGAGTTAGTATTTCAACAGAGAAACAATACAATCATCTTATCAGGAGACTGTTTGAAAAAATAAAAGGCATGTTGGGCAGGAACGAATAGCTCCTTAGACAATCAGATTTTTGAAGAGCAGTAATTCATTTGAAATACTACAATCTTAGTCTGATAAGAAATAAGTTTGTGCTTTATAACATTTTTACCACAAACACAGAGAAATCATTAGATGATTTTTAAAAAAGGCTCAAATAAAAAACTACGTAATTTTTATCCACTTGTCCAACCCCAGAAAGTTCATACTTCACATGGAGCTAAGATTAAACTAACCTGAGACTTCTGGGAGGATGAAATCTGTTTCCACAAGCATTGTACTGCTCAGCAAATCTGCAAATCTCTCTGGCATTTGATAAATCTGCTTGACTTTTCTGCTTTTCAGCATGACTACCTCTTCTATGGGGCTGTTGGTCCGCATTTGTTTCTGAGCCCAGCACAAATGAAAATATTCCTTCAAGACTAGTAGAAGGCTTAGTAAATGTCCTTAGTGGATGTAATTACTATTTAAAGTTCCTTTGCAACACTTGAAAACAGGAAGCAAGAAAGGGTGTTATATCACAGGGATGAGTTACCTGAAGCAAAAGAAGAGGAGGAAAGGATGATACCAGGCTTGCAGTACTGAGGCACTACTTTACTGTGTTACACACATAGTCCCTCACCACTGAAGACACGTCAGGCATTTGGTAACAGAGTAACTCTACAGTGCAGTGGCAGAGCCAGAGATCTCTGGGTGTGAATCCAAGGCTTTCCAGATAAACTTGTAGAGCAAAGGGAAATCATGTAGCACAACTAGCAAAGTTGATCTGCTGGAGGAAAGGGAGTTTGTCTCCAGCTTGACTCCTGACCAAGAGGCTGGTGACAGGCAGAGAGAAGGGACCTGCTCACTGCCAGCCAGCAGTCACAGCAGCCACAGGGCACCCCTTGAAAAGTTCACACCTTTCTGCAGTTCTTCTTTCCATGGGGAATTCCTCCTGTTTTCTGACTGAGAACAGCTGTAATGCATTACAGAAAAATCCACATTTTCCAAAAAGCTAAAAATCCATAGACAAAACACCATCCAGTTCTAGCAGCCTTACCCTTCTGGGGACACATGGTGCCTACACAAACTTTCCCCTCCAAAAACACATAACTGGATTAGAAGAAGCATGAGGGTGATGATTTTAATTGCCTCTTGCCAACAGCAGAATATCTGGCTGCCTTATTTTAAATACAATTCATAAAAGAAAAAATATTTATACAAATTATTTTCCAGGCAGTATAGAAAAATATTTTATTTTTAAATGTTGGGTTGCTAGGAAATATGGCTGCTAATTGGAACTTAAAAAGGTTAATAATTTTATAATCCTATTTCAATGTGGAAATACATGAATTTGAATAGAAATGCCTTCCTAGCTAAGGAACTGTCCCCTTTCTAATTAGCAATCACAAATCTGTCTATCAATTCCACATATAAAATAAGTATGAAGCTAGAAAGCAGTCTTGTCATTCCCACTCTTATTTGTGCATGTCTAATGTGAATGCAAAAATCCCTTCATGTGAAAATCACTAAAAACAGCAGCAACATGTTTTCCATTTTACACATGTATGAACCTATGTTCACAGAAACTGCAGTTTTGGCGTTCACATATAATGTGTGTCAAAAACTGCAGCTGTTTTGCAAAATATTATTAAAAGAACCAATTACCAGTCACTTACTACTTCTTTTACTATGTTTTACCTTGATCAGAAGCCTATGGCTCCTATTATGGATATGGGGGAGGATAAATCCTCTGCAAAACAAACAACCCTCATTTTAGTTCTTCTCTTTTAACAATGAATTTATGGATCTAGTTCACCCCTTCCCTTTTGGGAAATGTGTATTGCAAAATGCAGCAGCTCCCATGTGTTATCTGCCACCAAGTTTGAACTACAAAGCTTGGGAAGATGGAAATACCAAATTCAGGTGGGGTCAGTCCTGAAAATTGCAGAGTGACCCAGTCCAGGCTGAGCTAAGCACATGCCTGACTATGAGCAACTTCACAGTCACATTTGCAAATAAGGGAGCAACTTCTGTACTTAAAATTTTATTGCCCACTGTGCTTTTTTGGACAAAGTCCAGAAATGTCTTCACTTTGTGGGAGTGAGTACCCCACATGACCTGCTCAGGTCTGAATTCAAGCACACTGAAGGCAAGGACAGAGTGTCTGAGTGTTAATGGACATTGTTATCTCCGTCAGCTCTTGAACTGGGCACTGTCATAATAGCAAATATTTTAGTTTTACTGAAAAATCTGTAGCTCAACTTTGAACAATGATGGAGAATTTAACACATTTTTATTATTCCCATCACTTAACTAAAATGTCCTCCCAAAAATTCCACAATATTATTCCATTACTTGTCAGCTGTTTCTTCCCCATTATCTAGGTCCTCATTAATGCATAATTCTGTCATACCTCTTCACTCTTTTCCTCTTTTGAGTAACTAACGTAAGATAGCAGTTCATTAACCCTGCCACTATAAAATCCTTGTTAATTTGATTATCTTCCTCATTTTTCAGTGGACTTGCTTTTCCCTGGTTCTTCTTTTATGCCTGTTCCATTAAACAGGCTTTCATTATCGTCCTTAGCTTTTTTGGCTAGCAATAGCTCATCGCCTTTCTCCACCTTGTCCTGTTCACTGATGGGTTTTTTTCTGTTCTGTTCTTTTTCCCTTCCCATTTCAGGTCTGTCTCTTCCTTGCAGCTCTCTATGAAGCAATGGCACATGCATGTTTTTAGCCAGACACATGTGGTGAGGTTTTTTCCTTTCTTTGGGTAGCTCTGAATGTATGGAGAAGAGACGAAGTGCACCCTGGACACATTGCTCTGCAGATCTCCCTCACTCTTCATCTGGTCTTCCTTTAGAGAGGTCCAGAGTACTTTAGCCTCAGGAGTAAGTTGTTTCTACTATTGACAAAATATGAACTCAGTTCATTACTTCTGCTGAAAATGAGTTCAATCAAGCACTGCGAAGATGAGATTTCAGAAGAGGTGCATTTATGCTGGAAGGAAGAAAGAAGAAATTCCCTAATATTTCAATATCCTGTCACTATTTCTGGCATGCCATGTTTGGTGGTATATTACACGTTGCTGTACAAGTTTCTTCTACAAAACACCTGCTTCTCATTGAAGATAAACTGCAAAATTACCTTTAATTTCAATGTGACATTAAGGTCTTGTGAGTTTTGCTGTTGATGGCATCACCACTGGAAAGCTTGTGCTCTTCCTGAATCTCTGCCACCACCCTGACAAACAGGTAAAAGGTTCTGTCTTCCTGTACCCTGTTATTTCACACACCCCTTCTCCTAAGTGCATGGTTGAATTTTTGTTTTCCAATATGTTTTAACTGAACACCAGTGACAGGAGCTGCATAACAGACACGATACAGAACTGCAGCTGCTAAAGCCTCCTGGCAGATTGGTTCCTTCACTGCTGCTAATTCTTTGCTGTTAACCTGAGTGATCAGGCTGAAATCCGAAAAAGGAGCCCAGCCTACATCGCTCAAAAGAAATCTCCTTCACCCTCCCTTGATATCCTGCATCTGAAAGATTTCCAGCCAAGGTGCTTCATCTGTGCTCACAAGAGGGAGGAGATTCTCTAGCTTAACATCTTTTGTCTTCTTTCATGTAATCCCTATTTACGTGACCAAAACACTAGGATTAGAAGAAAAACACAGAACTATTCCCAAAAGAAATGGCATAAGCAATTCTGTTGCTTATTTCCCAGGAGCTCTCATCATGTTAAACCCTCCCAGTCTCTAAAATTAGTAGCTGGGGAAGAACGAATCACAAAAGAGCAAAGTTAAAAAAACCCACAACTGAAATGGAAGAAAAAGCTGCAAGCATACAGCTGTATCAGCTGGATCTGTGTCAGCCCCTGCTACTAAAATATGTATTACTGGCAAAGATTTAGGAGTGTTGTGTTTATTCAGAGAGTTACTCTCAGTCACACTACTGGCTAAAATCCAAGTAGGTAAATTCTGGTTCCTTTAATGCTTGGAAAAAAATCAATGAATTTACCCACTCCAAAGCATTTATTCTACTTCCTGCTGTAATTTTTTTCTGTTCATTATTACTTTTCTATGCCAAGACCCTGAAAATCCAAAACATGGGCTTACACAATTAAATAAGAAGCCACGACTTGCAGTCCTCCATACAGACCCATACAGGCACAGGTCCTGTCCCTTCACACATATGTTGGATTGTAACTTAAGCTGAGGGAAGACTGCAAGAGGCCTTGACAAACATGAGACAAAAATGTGACTTGAAGGTTGGGATTAGTGATAAATATACAAAGATTGGATGCCTTTAGTTACGTAAGGATGCTACATAGATTTCTAGCTGGTATCTCATTCCAGAGGCCTGTTCCAAGGAAGACATTGGCAAGCACAGATTTAGCTGATCTGAGGGTATGTGAATTGCAAAGAACAAGGATTCACCTGCTGTTTTCTTTGTAAATCCGTACACCTGGAGAAAGATGTAACCATCTCCCTACCATACTCTGTTTCTTCTGTGTTTTCATGCTGACGGTTGGAAATATAGACTGAAGACACTCAAACACCCCTGGAATTCTCTTCACCCCAATGACTGCCCATTCACCTCCACCAATGCAAGGGCGCTGTAGAGAAAACATTCACTAAATTTGTAGCCCTATCCCAAAACTTGAAAACACTGTGCAGCTGATATTTCTATAATATTTGTATTCACTGCTTGCAGAGGATCATGGACATCAGGGTAACCTAGAATATCCAGACACCTCGTTAACACATGGACATTAGTTGGCACGGGAAATATACTTCCAACTCCCATTCCTAGCAAACTAAATTTTATAATGAAGTACGCTATTCAACACATTATATCCATCAGAGTCAGATAATGATTTTGTTTTGTGAAGTCTTGTCATTAAACCTAAACTGCTTAGAGAAAATCTGTACAGAAAAAAATACAGAGGAAGTCTACTCTGTAGAAAACCAAGAAACTGCCCATATGAAGTACTTCAACCCATACCTCCCACACTCGGTTGTCTCTTATAAGAAATGTGTCTCACTCTTTTAATTTTTCTGTAGAGTACCATAAACCATGACATAGCTGCTTGTTGCTTATAACAGGTTCATTATTTGTTTAATCCTCTCACTGTGAATTTATTTCCTATTTCATTCTCTTTTTTTAAAGGGGGGTCTATTTGCAAATACAAGGTTTCCTCTCAAACCTATCATTAACAACTCCCAGATCTCCAGATCTGTCCTTGACTTTTTATTTTCAGCATGGGTCTTAATCTTAGCTAAGATTACATATCTTGACAGTGTTGATAGGTGGCTAATAAGGTATCACAATCTAGATATTTTAAGAGTTATGTATTGCATCTAAACAGATGTGACAAGATAATATGCAATCACTGTAGTATTCTTGACATCCACTGGGCTAAATGCCTAAAACCCACCACTTGTATCAGAAGTGCATGATTGTAAAACAAAAAAAAAAAGACTATTTGCTTTTTTCTTTGACTGCTGTGGAAACAGAGACACACAGCTGTTCTTTTTCATTATTTTGTAGCAGACTGAGCACAGTATTCATTGTTGAGTAAAATAATTGCAGGAAAAAAAAAGGAGAGATGAAGAGAGAAAAAAGACTTGTCTAATTAAGATAATTTGTTTGGAACTGAGAAATTTGTAATCCTTCCATCCATGTGTATTGTTTACTTGCCCTATATTTGCTTCCCTGTAGCTGAGAATAAGCTTAGAGGTTTTTTCATCAGAGAAAACTAGCAGTTTTATTAATTTCGCATTTATGGTGTGTATTCTTCTAGGTACCCTCTCAGGTGGCACTGGCATTTTTCTTGGCTGGTCAGAAGCAACATCTGACACAGGGATGAAGTGGGGACAGAGTGGGGAATTGACTTTTTCAACCCCTGACCATGCAACCACATCTGGAATTATAGGATGTCTACAATAAATCCCACCTTATTATCCTGCTTGTGAGATATAACTCAACTAATGAACATATGGAACAGACTAATGCAAGCACAGTCTAACTCAGTAAAGACAAGGGGGAAAAAGGAAATTTCTTGCTTAATTAACAAGGGCAGAAATGAAGCAACAGACACTATAACAGGAGGACCATATTTAAGGCACATCTCATCAAATGTTTTAATGGCATATAGGGCCCAAGACAGCTCTGAAAATGCCTGGCACTGCTAACGTACTTGCAACATGGTTTGGCTTTCAAAAGCGTTTTGGTTAGCAGTTTTGAAAATTATTAGTTATTAGAAATATCTTGATTTTTTTATCTATCCAACTTGCAATACCTACAAAAGGGGTAATGCTTAGATGAGTCTGTACAGTAATTACATAGTTATGGCAAGGCAGAGCAAGGTACACTCTCAAAAATCAGGACACCTTGGACTTGTTTGGAGGAGGATATAGCATGAGCCAAAGGACAACCCAAATCCAGTTGCTGCTTGTACCCCAGTGATACTCCAGAAACATTATCTCACCTGGGACAGCAGTCTTTTATCATCTTAGCAGCTGTGAAAACAACTTCCAAGTATCATCTTTGGCCTGTGTGGGCGGCGGTCCATCATTGCGGATGTCGTAGTGTATGTTCTCACTTTTGATTCCCTATCCAGCCAAGGCAATTCCTTTGATTACTAGCGCAGCCCTCAGAAGCCTTTTGTTTTCTCATATATTCAAATTAGTCCTGGTGGATGACTGCTGCATGAAAGCCTGCAGAGTGTGTTTTTCCTGTTAAAGCAATAGTTTTTAACTGATTCTTTTTCCACAGCTGCTGTGAACCCTGTGAAGTGTGCTGTACAAACACACAGCAAAAGGCATTTCTTTTTCAGTGAAAGCTTTCTGTCTGAGAATCAAGGCAGGAGAAAAGTGATTTGTATAAATCTAGAGAGAAAGTGAATATAATTTTAAGGCAGGTTTCACAGTAAAATTGAAAGCTTTTTGCTGTTTTTTTTATTATCAAATTAATGTAACTATGTGAAACTAGTGAAACCTGAAACATTTCAGATTTTTAATTTTGTTTTTACGTATGATCCTTGAATTCTTCAAAATGCAGGAAACAACACACAGTATTTCTTTTATTCCTGACAGCCTTCCTTCAGCCCCACTGCCATCCTAGATTCAAAGCCATTTTCTGTGTTTTCACATATATGACATTGGATGGCTTGGATTATGTACAGCAAAATATAATTAAAGATACATATTGCATGGGAGAGGTAGAATCACCAAGGAAAAGATTTGCCAACCCTGAAATGAGGATTAAGGAAGAAGGAGGTTTGCAGAGCCTTGAATACATTAATTTTCCTAACAGCTAACACAGCATTTCAGTGACTTCCATTGTGTAGAGTGTAGTTAGCACCTTCCTTGACCTGAAATCAAGAAGGAAGGGTGTACCTGTGTGGAATCACATTATTTTAGAGTCAAATAATAAATATGCTAGGCTTGAAAAGAAAAGCTGATAGCTTGTAGCCAAGGATTAAAGTGGCTAGATCACAGAGGAAAAAACGCATGTTCCATCTTGTCTTTTGGGACTGTAGTTAAGTGACAATTAAATGGTCAATGAAATTATTTTCCCAAATCTCATTGTTTTGCAGTGCTTTTTGGAGTTTTCATGCCTTGGACTCATGATAAACTAGATCTGGGAAAAAGATAGAAATGTCACTCCAGTGTTATCTGTCAGCTCTTTGGTCTCAACTCTTAAACCAGCCTCAGGTGGTTGCACAAAGAGCGAAAACATCCTGTGTGATTCTGTGTAAACAATTGTAACAGAAGAAAAATAGTGTTTCAGAGATATACTGGAACAGGGAGGTATGCTCTCTGTTATCCTCCATTGTATATGCCTCTCCATCAATCTGCATATTTTATGCATCTTTTGGACTTCTATGATTGTGTGGAAGCACCACAAGCAACTACACACTCTGCCGGTAAAATCATGAAATAAATGCAAACAAAGGCACAGAGGGAAAAAACACACCACTACAGTGTGATGATTTTAATTATTTTAATGATTAATTATTTAAATCTCTATTGCTTTACTTAGAGATATGTTAGACCTGTGAACAAACAAACAAGAGTAGAGAAGATGTGCTGATCAGAAGATTAAATGTGGCAGTACAAATATTTACCCAAGCCCAAGAGCTACTGAGCAGCAAGTACACAGAACAAGGCACAGACCAGCATAAAATTTTTATATCTGCAATGGGGAGCATTATATTTCCCTCTGAGGCTAGAAGGATATTATTCCTATCAAATAAATACATATTGTGCCCCTCCTGCAGTATAAAAAAGACAACTGAGCTATGGCAGAACTTCAGGAAACTGAATCACTGATGTAGTTCATTAGAATCAACTTCTTCTCATTTAGTCTCATTACTAAAGGATTATTTCTTTGCAGCTTTGTTTCTTCACCCGGGCACAGGTTTGCTTCCAGCTCTGGAAGGAGGCTCCACACACCCTTGGAGGGCTAATTCTCTCCAAAGCCTTTCGCGTGCTGCCTGGCTGCCTTTCCGCAAGCTGCCCGGCCCTTTCCCCAGCTGCTTTTGATCAGTGGGGACAGCCGTCCCAGTGCAGTGAGTACAAAACTTGCCAGTCACAGAATAGTCCACAGTCGTTGGCCATGTGTTAAATACAAGCAAGCACTGCGGTATTTTGTGTTGCATTGCTCAAGTGTCTCAGTCACAGGCTAGGTATGTTTTCTACATGCTGAAAATCCTTGCCTTGACTTCATAGGAACCTGAAGGATATAACACCGTTTTCCCTGAATATGTTGAAGTTTATTTGTAGAGCCCAAGGAATGCAAAAGAGACAAGTGCAGCCAGCATGAAGTTCAACAAAACTTTGTGTTTTGTCCTGTCAACTGTGCATGCATAAGTGATTTCCTTGTGAATAAAGATTAAGACTTTTTTTAAATGCAGGGATTATTATGAGGGTTGAGCTTTCTTTCAACACACTGTTTGTTGGGAAAGTGAGAGCAATTCCCTCTGAACTTTGCACCCCACAGTAAACCCACATGGGCTCATTTTTTCTGATTCTGCAAACACAGGCCAGTGGCAGAGAGTACATGATTTCTCTTTTTTAGCTTTATTTTAGCTAAAATTTGCCCTAGAGCTGGTGGGAGAGTAAAGTCAAAATCCATGAAAGGCAAAGGAATTGATTTAGCCAGGATTTCTGGCGGCGGCTGTGAGATGTCTCTCCCTCGTCTTCAGCCCTCTTCCAAGAAATAGCACAGCTGCTGAAGCTTGGTCCTGCTGCTGGTGCATTCTCTGGGATGCACCAAACTCTGGGGAGTTTGATGGTGCTTCTCAGACCTTATACACTAACACTGGGCCCTTTTGTAGCAGAGGTTGAGGCTGCTCTGCTGTACTGCTCACAACCCACATCACCCAGAGCTCCATGAGAGGGAGAGAGCAGAAAAGTTCATGTCTAAAGCCAAGAAACCCGGATCCTCCTGCTTTTGCCTGTCTAGTGGGAGGGTTATGTAGGTCAGCCTTGCATGCAACAACCCTTTCCAACACCTTTCTTTTTTCCATTGGCAATATTGTCCCGACCCACAGGTCTGTGGTCAGGCAGTTTAGCATGGGTAGCTTTAACCTATGATACATGTTTAAAAAGCATAAGCATGGACTGTATAATGGAAAATGCAATGTGTTTTTACCAAATCAAATAGCCTGGGTGTCTTGATAGTACATGAGATTATTATGCCTAGCTTATCAGAATAATTACACTATCAATGACCTTGACTAAGAAGGTCAGACCCTTTCCACTCATCTCCCAATTTAGTGTTGTCTTTTTCATGCAGCTTATGTTGGCACTGAAGTAATACATACAATGCAATTAGCAGGGAATGGCCCTGAGTTTTAAGATGAGAACTAGGGAAACAAGGTGGGATTTCTTTAGCACACACTTGACTATTTGCTAATTAGCTCCTGTTGTATCATTAACGTCAGATACTGGTCTCAGTAAATGAAGGCTAGCTGACACCAAAAACAGAACTCTCAGCGTTAATTCACACACAGACTATGCAATCTGCAAAAGTTTCTGTCTGTTCTTATAACGATTTGTCTTACAAAGTGTTGAAAATCTCGGGTGTTATAGAAACTACGAGGGCATTCCTATTTTATTTATTTATTTATTTTAAAGAATGAGGCAAAACCTCTGCTATTAACTGATAATTCTAATTAACTGAAATACTCCAGATGAGAATGCGAAGGACAAACTGCTTCTAAGAGCTCATTGATTGAGTTGTATTTATTCTTTTTTTAGAGAAACTGGTGTGTAAAGGCTGGGCTTTAACATACTAAGTGCTGTGTAATACTGTGTGCTCTGAAACATCAGGTACTACGTTGATCAACTGAGATCCCCACGATGAAGGTGTTTGTGTATCAGTTCCTTTCTGTATAACACAGATACTATCATCCCCTCAACTCACAAAGGGCGCAATGAAAATTAATTAATTTTTGCAATACACCCAGGTATTAGTGTAATGAGATTCTAGTCCTCACCCCTCCAACTTGCTGTAATATCTGATTCTTTCCCCTCTTACATATTCTGATTTTTATTTTAGAATTCACCTCTTTAAAAAAAGGCCCTTCTTCAAAAGTCCTTACAAAAATTAAGAATAAAAGTGTTGTTAATATCAAGTAACTCTTTTATGCAGAATAAGTCTTCCACTTTCAGCTTATTTAACCATTTTTTGTAAATGAAATTAACATGTTATATCCATTTTAAGTGGTCTGAGAACTACCATCTTTGCTAAAAAACCTTCTTCTCCTCTTCTACTTTACAGCACATTTAATTGTTAAATCAACTGGATGGCAACTTCTGCCCCTCTTTCTGAAATATTCTAAAAATGGCCACAGCTGAGCAGCTAGCCCTGCTCTGTAAGAAGAAAAGCCCTTGTGAATCAGTTCAGCTGAGAGATTTAAAAAGGATCCTGCTTCAGGTGAGAAGAAGCCTTTGGGGTTTGCTTTGGGTTAACTCATAGGAGAGTTTCTATTTTATCAGTTGAGAGCTACTGTGGCCTGACTGAAGGAGGACAAGAAAAGGCTTGTTATTTTCTTCTTCCCCTTCTCTCTTTCTCTGCAGCTGTACTATCTTTTTCCATTTATTCTGTGGAGCAAATGTCTGGCTGAATGGACTGGCTCTGGCATTTATTGTCCTGTGCTTGTTAAGTGCTGTAACAAATCTCAGGTAGAATGAATCAAAATAAGCAGTTTGGGAAGAAATATGTCACCTTTTCTCACCTTGTGATGTCTGGAAAAAGTTAGGAGCTGAGTTTAATTCCAACATACAAATTTGTTTTGTATTCTTTTTAATGGAAATTGAGTTTTAGTATTGTTTCTTCAAGGGGCTCTAAAGTTTTGATTGCTGTCTTTACCAGTAACACATATATCATGAGTTTTTAATTACCAGTGTATGCCAGATGGAAGAGATCTTTCTTTTCTTCATTGCTTCTTAACCCCTGTATAGGAGAGGTGTCTTCCATGTGATGGGTAGTCAGAGCAGACCGTGCCCTCTGCAGGAGAGAGCCAAGAAGGAGGTGGGAGAGAACTGGGAAGAGGCCTCCTATGACTGCTCTCAGCATCCAGAAGGTACAACTACAAGTAAAGTGCTTCATCTCACTGCTCTCCTAATGTTTCTGATGGTCTTTCAAAGGCTAAAGCAGCAGTGAAGAGGTAAGGCTAAAAAGTGATTAATAGAAAACAGCTTCTTTAGTTGAGCAGAAAGGGAGCAAGCAAGAGGTGGTGAGTCTGCCTGGACTGGGTTGTAACTGCAGCAACATGACTACAGCAAATAGGCACTCTTTCTTAAAGGCATTTTTTGCATTAGTTTATCTTTATAAAACTGTTTTCCGTTTGGAGTGTTTGCACAGTTGCCATGTAGGCTTGTGCTTATATTCTGACTAATTGTTAAATTGGCATGCTGGGGAGATGTGAAATTTCACACTGTATTCTCAACTTGATCCATAATGTTCCAATTATGATAACTAATTAAGAAAATGGGGAATTAAAATGCATTCTTATGTAGGAAGACCAAAACAAGAAGACAGAAGCAAACTAGAAAAAAAAGATATAGCGAAAAATGTTACCCCTTAACATGTTATCTCTGTAAACTGCTTTCGAAATACAAGAGATAAATCTAGGTTTTGGAAAGTCAGATTAGAGAACAGCTGTGCACTAAGACATGTCTAAGCTCCTTTCTCTACAGAAGTAATTAGAAGCCTTTCCCGTGAAGGTAATACCATTAATATAGATATAGTAGATTTGAAAGGCTAGATCTAGAAAAAGAAGTGCATTGTGTGCATGCAACCACCTTACTCAAGGCCCTTGTTGATCAAAGTAATGTTCGCAAGGCAAAATTCCCAAAGCTGGGAATTAAAGTATTTTGGATCATAGGCATTTTAACTGTTCTCATTCCCTTTAATGCAAATGAATGTAAAGATGGCTATTCTTTGACTCATTTGTATACCTATACAAAATATATTTACTGTGTAGAATGTATACATGTATAGATTCTCATAGTTATTTGTATGCATCAATATACACAACATACAAGCAAGCGTCTTCGCCCCAGGGTCTCCTTATCTAACTCATGACTCCTTCCTGCAGAAGAACTCTCATCATTCAGGGTTTGGATGGATTTCTTTCCCCTTCTGTGCTTGGTTTGTCCTCCTTCCCCAGAGTGTGTGCAGTGGGTGATGAAGTCTAAAATGAAGGATGTGCATTACTTTTTGAACACGCTTTTGCGGAAAACTGACTATGAGAGGATGCTTGCTAACTCTCTATAATAAAACTTTATCCTTACTGTTCTTTAGTTCAGACGTGCAGTGCTACTGCCTATTAAAATTTGTTTTGCAAATAGATTGTTTTGGGTCATGAAACTTCATATTCCTATAAATTAAGTGAACGAAATACATATCTACATATATATTACAGCTAGGGTCAAAAGGGGTGTTTTCTGCTGAGATATGTGTATTGTGTAATAGTAATGGAAATTCTTATGTAGTAGATTCCTTTCCTAGTAATGAAGGGGTCACTAGTATCTATTACACCTTTTTAGGAAGTTATGCCTCTCTTACAAGATCATTTCTGCAGAGATATTGTGAAATACAAACTTACTGCTAAGGCAAAAATAGAACCTGCAGAACACATGAAAATAGTTCCTCTGTATTATTGTTTACAGGGAGGTGCAACTTTTTTTTTTTTTTTCCAGGGATATGTGAGGTCCAACAAGTCAGCAAATAAAGTGTTGCAGTGCACATCTTTCCATACTCTGACAAGAGCATCTCAGGTCTCAGAATTCCTGTATTGCTGTGTTGCAGCAGTCCCCTTGTTGTTGTTGCCCAAAGGCAGGGTTTCACTAGACCCTATTAGGCAGGCAAGCGAACTGGAATCTTTTTTTTTCCTCTAGTGATTTCAATTTTAGCTTCTGAGCTCCTTGAGAAAATACTACTTTCTATAAGTTCTTGGCAACATACTCTATGTCATGTCACCCACTTTTTCTTATTGTGCTACAGTCTGCTTTCCACAGGAGCGTTCCTTCAGCCTAATAGGTTGATGATTGACATAACTAAATACGTACATATTGGTATAATTATTTGGTCCCACTGTTTTAAGGTGACTTTGATAAAACGAAACTTCATTGGAAAGAAAAGATACAGTTTAAAAAAAAGAGCAGTTGTTTCATTGTCTTGATTTGAAGTCTGTGGATCCACAGTCAGAAACAAAAAAATAAACCAATATATCTTGAGCGATGTTGTCAGAGAGTGATTACTTCTGTGCTTCTGGAAATTGAGAGCCAGCCACATGAATCCAAGGGGTTACTGATGTCAGCAAACTCGCCTCTCAGCCCCCTCAGAGAACACAGGGAATGTAAGCTGGGTCATGTGTTGCCACTGCTGCAAGGTTGCCCCTCTGGAGGCTGGGATGGAGTTTAAGTAGAAGTTAAGCAGCAAGCGTGAGATTTTTCCTAGCAGACAGCTGGGCGTTTTGAAGATGCTGGCTCTAAAAATCAAGCTCCTTGTTTCAGGTGATGAACAATTCATAAAATTGAGTATCAAATATCTGCCAGCGATAGCAATCTGTTTACACTAATATGAGGGAATATGTTCTTGTCTGTAGCCAGAGGAAATAAAGTGCTAGAAAGTCACAGCTTTTACTAATCTGTATTTAAACCTGAACTCATCTATCACTTAGTACAGAAACACCTCAACTCTTCTGCTATGTCGTGTCACTCTGAGATGCCAAAAATGAATATATCCTTTTCTTGTCACTTTGAAAAGGCAGATCACATCAGGAACAAAAGATAGCTTTGCATCTACTGCTGATGCTCCTGCTAAAATACTATGCCCATTTTTAAGGTGTGATGCCTTTGTCTGTGTTCTAGTAAACACAAACTAAAGCATGCCTCTGATGGTAAGTGCACATGCAGACAGAAACCTGTGAAAAAAACATGATTTTTTATTTTTTATTTCATCACTGGCCTGTGAAAGACTGCTTAAGCTGGAGCATATCCAAGCATTAATTAATGCAGATACCTCCTTTTCAGTAAGTGCCAGAGCTGCTGATCCCTTCCCCATCCTCCACCAGCTTCTTGCTGTAGGAAGGTAAAAGTTTTGAACTGCTCTACAGCCTTCAGGTTCTACAGTGGCTTATGGCTTAATTATATAGCAGAGTTGGAGAGAGCGAATTACTGTTCAATAGTACAAGACTTCAAACCTGTGAAGTTGCATATCTCAAGATTTAATATGTGTTTTCAGAACTCTCTAAACTGACTTGAATTATGGCTATGAATGTATCTTGTGCGAGCATCCATATTCTATATATTAGAACAAGGGTCCTTCCCCAATCTAAATGTAGAACTTTGACCTGGAGTGAATGTAAGCGACTCTTGAAACAGTCCTGCAACCTACAAAGCTATCAGTGGAATAGCTGCAAGCCTTTCTTTAGATTCTGCTCAGATATTTTGTCTGTTGATCAGTAGTTGCAAAAACTCTATAAGTCAACATAGAAAGATTTAAGCATTAAAAATAAAATTGTTATCAACTAGACTTAATTAGTACAGTGAGTGAGCTCAGTGGAGCTCTCTAGGTTTTCACGTTGTGAAAATGTTGCCATTCAGCGGTGGATCTGTGTTCTCCTGTGGCTGTCTCACTTTCATCTCTCTTCTCCTGCAAAAAGCATAGATTGCTTCACCTCCCCAGCCCCCTACCTACTGTTTATTAACAGCACCATGAAAAATGGACAGCATAAGGATCAAATTATTCTGAATAATCAAGAAAGCTAATTATGAATTTTTATATTTACTTTTAAAAACAATTAGCCATTGGAATAAAAATGCCTGGTGAAAAAAAATAGATTTTCCTTCACTTAACATCCTTAGATCTGGATATGTGTTTTACTGTTCAAGGAAAACCTAATTTTGATGTAGACATCTCTAGATTAGATTTTAACACCTAATCTAGTAAAGACATAATAACTCCTCTTAGTTAGGGAATTTAAAATTATCAGTGATAACATTTTTTTCTTTGATATGTGAAGGGAACCACTAAATTGCACTCTTGGAGCAGGACTGAATGCCTTTTCCTATTCTGGTGAAAATAGTTGTCAGAAAGGTGAAGTTGTTGATAATAGTCAACAAAAACTTGTAAGAAAAATTATCTGAATTAAAGATTCAATGATACTTGCGAAAAAGTATCATGTGAGACAACTTTGGCTGACACAGGGGCCTTTACTGGGCTTGGGACCTAGAGGCATCATAACAAATTCTGAATTATGTTCTGCAATTCAGAAAGGATGATTTAAATGTGTTGCCTTGTTGAAATATTTTACTGTCCCTGGGCCTTATCTGGCAAATACATTTTTATTATTGCTATGTAATCCTGTTCATCAGTGAGTATCCGATAGCTAAGATAGGGTGATGGGCATTTTAAAGATATTTGGTGTTTGTCCCGGTGCAAAAAGATGCAAAATCTCCTTTGTGTCATGTCGGCACAGCCATGTGTCACGTTGTCACTACACTATTTCATGTGCCGCTGACCTCTCTGAGAGAAAGCAGAGGAGATTTAGAGTTGAAATTCCCCATGTTCTTTGGTCTGTGTCAGTGCCATGACAGCTACAGGGAGAGCAAGGACTTGGGGAGTAGATCTTGAACTACAGGATGTGAAAATGATTTAGAGCTTTCCTTATGTAGACAAAGTGCTGCCCTGCACATTTCTATCCAGCAATGCAGTCAGGTTCAGGGTGACTATTTTTGCGCTGCTTTTCAATACTGAATACAGTTTGCTACTGAAAGAACTATGTTAAGGGAATTTCTGGTTTATGACATGCTTAGCTGATAACATCTGTGATTAGGGGTGACGTGGTTCTCTATTGTGGTTCTCTAGACTGGTAGACTAATTTCTGAACGTATTAGCTAAGAGTGAAATAAATCCAAATCATGTAAATGCATATTTAGTGAGACCTGTACAAATATTCCAACTCCTAAGTGATAAACTGGGTCAGCCTCAGGAAGAAGCTGAGTGTACTTTGGCAGAAGGGGCACAGCAAGTGCCTAGAGCCTTCTTCCTTTTTCATACCATTCCTTGCAGCAGAGAATTATCTCAAGTGCAATGTAGATTCCCACTGATGAAGCAGCTTGCCACTGGACACAAGCATTTACTGCAAAGCCAGTTCTTCCCCGCCCCATGCATCTCAGTTGCAGACATGAAGCACTTCCCAAAACCAACCCCCCTTGCTTTGGTCTCTAACATAAATGAAATTTCTGTAAGGCAAATAAAAACTTATGCGCTTCGCTTTTGCCAACTGTTCATTGCAGAAGATTTCCAAGGCTCGGAAAAGACTGATAATAAAACAGCTGAGAAATTAGTTTTAGAATTTAGTCTGCACAATATCTGTTTTATCGCAGAAGAAAATAAACCAGGACTCTGCTCAGAAGGGCTTGGTTTCTCTTGTGATGTTAGTGTATATTAACTCCTACTAATGTGGACTGTAGTTACAACCTGTGCTGCTCCTGGAAATGAGGGTAGAGCTCAGCAGAAAGATGACAAGGCTGGTAACAGACCCTTCCCCTTTTCTCGTAGCTATCTTTGGATTGCTGATACTGGCAGCGTTTATTACTGCTAGTGCTTCTGCAAGCACACGTAATTCTGACAACACACACCAGCAGTGTATGGGTACAGTGATTAGAGGAAGAAGCAAGAAGTGCTGTAGGCTTGCATCTTCCATGCCCAGCCTCCTCCCATGTGCAGGGCTGCCTTGCAGCCTCCCAGCACCCTGATGCTGACAGTCTGTCTGCCAGCGTCCATCTGACTGTTTTAAGTGGCCCTGTGTTTCTGAAGATCTGACAGACAGCCTCTGGCTTTGCCAGGGGTCATGCTTGAGGCAGTGCTGTTGTACAGTCTCCAAGTTTGGTCTCTGGGAGAGCCCTGGAGAAGTCTGATATGATAAAGATGCAAGTTTAATTTTTTTTTTTTATTTATTTATTTTACCTCCGTGGAGAGTGCTGGGAGTCAGCTTGCGCTGGGAAGTCCAGGAATGACTGACATTGCTGAGGAATAGATGTCTGTTGAAAGCGTGAGGGCTTCTAGGCTTGCCATGATGCTCCCAGGCTGTTCTTGGGTAAGTTCAGAGTCAGATAGCTCAGGATGGCTTACCCTGACTTGAACTTGCTCTCATGGATCAGTACTTTATCCAGGGCTCTGCATCTGACACTACAGTTGTTCGCTTAGGTTTTCTCTGCCAAACTGCCTTGCAGTGGTCTCATAGCAGAGGAGGAGTGGGCATATCCAGATTTATCTATTATGGACTTGTTAATGGGCACAGGGACTTCCAGACCTCTTGTGTGTCCTGATGTCTTCTTTTGATAGATACAAATGAAACTGCTAAGTAGTTGACAACAGAAAAAAACTGTACTCCTAATAATACTTTCAAAGCCTTTTGTACCCTTACTTCAACTTGTGCAGTTTGTATGGTGGGATATTTCCAACCCATTAGCCTGTGAGATGACCTGGGTTAGTACCATGATGCTCCTCCTCAGCTGACTTTCTTTCATGCTGTTTCTTACACAAGTACCAGATCAAGAAGAGTAAAATTACGGGAATTTTACTTTTTACTGTTACTTTAATCCAGCCAATGCAAAATTGCCTGTCATGGTACTATTTGTAAACATATATTGCTTTTTGTTTCATTACATGCAAAAAACCTTTGCCAAGATGAGGCAGTATCTTTGCCCAGCTTTAAACACAGGTACGAATAAGATCCACATGCAGAGCCTGGAGCTCTGGACGCCTGTTTGGGCTTGTAACCACAAATCACCCTGCAGCCATTTGCACCCATCAGCTCAGTTTCGTAAACATAAAATGGAGTGTAAATGGATTAAGTGAAATACAGGTCTGTCTCCTCACGTGCTTGAAATGACAATAGAAGCAGTTGACTGCATTTTCTATGGATACACTTGCTCTCGTTTATGTTCTGGTATTGACTTGGTGATCTTGGGCAATTGATGCTCTGCGTTGCTAAAAAGATGAAATACAAAAATGCCCTGTCAAGTGTCATCTGATTGAAAATGGATAGTTCATGAATGAAGATAAGCCGTGGGCTTTATGAAAAGCAGAGAATTGAGTAGAATGAATCCCAAGGATAAGCATTCATTTGTTTTGTGAATTTTATATCGAAATCATAAATAAGGCATAACAATTGAAGTCTCCCTTCTGAATTAATCTGATGTGGCTCTGAAACACTCCCGATTGTTATGACTACTCCCCCCCCCCGCCCCCGCCCCGACTACGAGACCGCTGGCTGTATAGCTCTTTGTGCTGCGCAATTATCTAGTGGCGTTAATTGCTGCACTCTCAAAATAGTTTACCATGAATTCACACATACGGTGATTACTCGCTTAGGTGGTAAACCCATATGCAGCTACAAAAAATATTTGCTGCTGTTTATGACTGCTTAAGTGCATGTAGCTATTGACAGTGTATTGTGCACGTACTGCCACTGATGTTTATTCTATTCCATTGTAATTAAGTTCCGCAGTTAATTTTAATTACCACTACCTTTGCATTAGCTTTCTGCATACCACAGATATTCATAATAAACACATATAGATAGTCATCTGGAAAAAAAAATTATGACTTGAGCTTTCAGCAGAGCAAGTGACTTGTAAGGAATTACGGAAACACCTTTTTTTTTATAACTAATCTACAGCAATGTGTGCAACACTTGACTGTTAAAAGATTAAAGATATAAAGATGAAAAAGAAAATCAAGGCGCATGGTCTGACCCTGCTCATCATGGGCTGGTATCTGCAAGAATTATTATTTTTATTTTTTTTTAAACATGGATAAAGCCGCAGATTGAAGCAGCAGCTATTCAAAATTATTTAAAGTTAGCTGAGCAATCAAGTTCACAGGGATAGGAATAACTTTAGTTGGTAAAGGAAGTATGGTTGGTTACTTGGACTTTGTTAATGAGGCAATTGTTTAAAGTTTGGGGGCAGGGGCAGCACTAAAGCAGCATTAATTTGAAAAAGAAGATAGAAAAAAAAAAAGGCAAGACATTTAGTCCAATTTCTGAGTTTGCAAGTCAGAATATAAAGCAGCTCCTCCTTTGACCAGGAATAGGAAGGGATACTAGGACTATGTTTTTCCTGTAATTATTCCTGCTCCTTTCAGGCAGGCACAAAGGATGCTTCAGTGGGCTGGCCTGAAGGGCTGTTGTTACGGGTAGAAATCGTGCAGACTCTAAAGCCACCATCACCTCCTGTGACCTGCAGCAGAAGCCAAAGACAGGTTTGGCTCTGAGAACCTAAAATGTCAGGGAAAACTGAGGGAAGGCATGTCATCTCTTGCTTCTTCTAAACACCAGCTGACTCAGCCCAACTGGTAAAGTATTGGAGACACCAAGAAGCCCATGTATAATGTAATCATGCTGTTGATTTAAATAAAGGAAAAGATGAAACACCATTCTGAGACTCTTCTTCCATCTGCCTGGGTATTCTTCAAAAAAATCATTCTTCTTCCTTATTTCCTCACGCTTCTTAATTTGCATGTCAAACAAAACCTCCCGATTAATTTTGGTGACACTGCAAGTGTTAAGCTCTGTAGATGACCACTGTAAATTGTCATATGTGATCAGATAAGCATTGCAAAACTACCTAACCATGTGCTTCATAGTCTAATGTGTAATGATTTTTCTCATGAAATTAAGAAAATTCAAGATCACTACAGAACTGTGTATTTTGTTTGAGAAATGCATTGTGTGCAGTGCTGGAAAATGAGAGTCAGGTCAGGGAATCTGACTGAACTTCCTTCTCCTCCTGCCCCTAAGGCCTATTTAGCCTTGAGACGTTTACCATATGCCACACATTACTTTAACCATGAGTGCTCCATATCTTTATGGATATGGAAATACCACTGGGCTTTCACTCTAAGTGCAATTTCAAGGTTATTTTTCTGAACCAGTCTCAAAATTATGCTGATGTTGCAGATATGTCGGTCTTGATTTTAGCGTTGGTTTTGCCTTTTTTTCCCTACGAATAGCCATTTGTTACGTTGCAGCGTGAACTTGAGGCAGAGAGCAGAGTGTGTGCTTATATGTATTGCCTGGCAGGGGGTATGTCTTCCTTTAAGCTCTGGGGACTGTAGATATTGCATTTTCATATTAGGCACAATGGTAGGCATCACACTTTAGAGCTTAGCTTCCAGTCAGTTATCCTGCTCGGTGAGGTGAAGTGATCCATACTAAAGATATTTTTCAGCAATATCTTAGCAAATGTCAAAGACACCGCCTCTTTATGGTAAAGAATTATTTTTCCCAGCGGAGTGACATTCTGATTTTTTATGACAGAACAACAGGAAGGTGCAAATGCATGCTTTCTTTTCCAAGGATATTTTTGGTTTGTATCATAGGACATAATTTCACTTTTCTCTATATTGTGGTTAGCAGAACGAAGAAAACATCTAGGATTTACAATGCTATTACTACTTATTACTTATAAACATGGGTTTGTATTAGTTCAATATGCTGACATAGTATTTTCTAGAGTTTTTTTCTTTCTCCTCAAAAGACATGTTCAGAGAGGACTTTCTCATAAATTGGATTTGAGTACGTGTGTTACATACCATTTAAGAAGGAATGAGGAGATGATATGGAAAGGTCATGTACAAGTTTTACCTCATTTAAAATGTAAGCTTGAACTGTTTCTTAAAGCCCACTCCTTAAGGTTTGGTAACAAAAAACCTACTGGAGCGAGAGCTCTTGTTCTGGCCCATTCCCAGGGTTTTCTGAAGGTCTTCCTTGTCTTGCTCCTCATTTGTCTTATCATGGGAGGGCCTGTCACATGGGGCAGAGGGGTTCCTCAGCCACCTAGGTCCAGTGTACAGAGGGCCTCATTGCCTTTATACCTCAGCTGCAGAGGGACCAGGGAACAACTGAAAAATGCTGTAAAATGTTCGCCAACACACTGCTGTCATCGTGTGAATAGAAATGCTGAGCTTTGCATTGTGCATACACCTATATATAAAATATGAAATTATTTGGGTGCTAATAACTTGCTGGCTGACTAGTTTGAGAGCATTGTTTAACAGTTCTTACCCATGGATGTAGGACTTTGCCTTTTGTTCGGATGCAAATACACTGGAAATATTGTGAAGGGCCATGACACTTTGTTTTGGGGGTTAGCCCCCTGCAACCTGCACCCCAGGGTGAAGGGAAAAGCAGGGCAGTGAGAAACTGTGCTCAGACACTCTGTATCGGGAAGGTGTTTGGAGCAGGTGGCAAGCACTGAGAGCACCTGAGGGCAAAGCAGCCTTCCAGACCCATGGGCTGACCGGGACCCTTCTCTTCGCTCAAGCACCTGGCTGTGCACCCAGCCTGGCCTCTGCCACAGGGATGGGAGGCACTTTGGTTAAAGAGATAATGTTCAGTTTCTCAGGAGGTGGAGAAACTTGAATATCTGGTTCTGCCTTGGTTCACACGGTCTGTTCGCTAAAGAGATCAAAACATATTTATTTCTGGCACAAGATTTGATATGGATTCCTGTGGCTGTATGTCAGCAAAGCATGGATGGACTCCGACCATCACATTCAGCCTAACTTCACCAAGATGTCAACACCCCTCATCAATCCTTTTGGGAAAACAGTCCTAGCTACCAAACCAGCTTTCCCTATCAATTAGTTTGTAGTGATCAAACACATCAAATTCTCTTGAGTGTTTATTTCTGATGTTTTATGGATTAAGTAATCTCAGATTTTCAGGCATCCATGTAAAATAATTGTGAAACAAGATGATCAACTGACTCATCTACTGTTATGCCATAAAATATGGTTTGAATCAGCTCACAGTTTCAGCTTGTAGTTATAACTGAGTGGTGAATCACTTAGTCACTGATCATTTTGATGTTACTTGGGATCTGTGACTAGGGGAAAAAAAAGTTTATGTGAAAGTTAGAAACTTCTTATCCCTTGGTTCTAAACCATTGCAATTAATGAACTGTGTACCTACCATTCTAATGTTCAAATAGTGGTAATTGTTAATTTTTTCTTACTTTCCTAAGGATTTTTGCCAGCTTGTGAAGAGGTTGGTTAGTTCACAGCCTATCCCCCACAGCTCTCTACCACATCACAAGCTCTGTCATGTGTTAGGGTGACTGGTACTGAGTCATTCTTTCTTCTACTGTACCTGTATTTTTTCTACCATAATCAAGTTTACTCATATTCTTTCCTGCATTTTCTTTATTTGAGTAATAATTCACATACAAATGGGATTTTGTGTGAGCCTGTTTCCAGAAGAGTTTTATGTCTATACTTTCTATTGTAAAGATGTGTTTTAGATTTGTGATTTTTTTTTTAATAGCTGACATGAGTAATCAAAAGCAGTGCTTCATAAAATCCCTCGTGAAAAACTGAGTAGGATGTCTGCACTATTTGCAGTAGTTTATCAGAGATAAATGCAGTGTTAGAGCTCTGATGCTAGAGCCACTGATTCTAGTCTCTCCTTTGCCTCATGCTTTTATCTGGCAATCCCTCTTTGTCAGGGGCTGATTTGACGTCTTAGAGGGTCCACAGACAAATCCCTGTCATGGTAGAGGTGCTCCCAAGTGCTGCAGGGCTTGCAGAGGAGCCAGGGTGCCCAACAGGTCATGGTCACCTACTTAGGGTATCCCCATGTGCCTCAACATTGAATGTGTATTTAATATTCAGGCCTCAACTGGGCATCCAGACTCCTTTGAAAAACAGGTTAAGAAAGTCAGAGCAAGGGATCCTCTGAAACCAGAAAAGCCCATACTGTTCGTAAGAGCTAGGAAGTGCACATTGAAAGAAAGAACTGCAGTTCACTATGTGCCACCTCTGCCTTTGGGATCCAAAGTGTGACCCGTTTCTGGGAGTTTATTCCAAAAGGTGGCATTAGTCAGGCACACCTTTGAAGCTGGCTGTGCTTTGAGCAGGGTTTGTACCAGGTGGCTTTCTGAGATCCCTTCTGACCTAAATGAGTCCTGCCTAGTGGGGATTGGGTGGAGGGACATAGCACAACATTGCCTGGTTTCCAACAGCTTGTGATTAAAGCAGCAACATGTGAGAGGCCCAAGTTCATGTTCCTGTCCTGCCTGTTTCACAAAAACATGAATCCCTATGATCTACCGGGGCTATCCTGTCAAAAAAGTTAATAGATATTTTGGAGGGCTGAGGTCTCCTTTTTTTTTTTTTTTTTTTTTTTGTCTGGAGGTTTTTATCTGAATGTACTTTGAGAAAGAGTCATCTGGATGCTGGCTCCATAGGTTACTGCGATTGCCTGCAGATGTGATAAGGTGGGCTAATAAATGTGGAGTTATTTATGAAGTGTACACAGGGAAGAACAGAAAATAGCTTCCGGGTTGCTGTGCTTACCTGAACGTCAGACAGCTGCGTTGAGTGGGGATCTGAATGTGGCTTTCTGATTCCACTGCGCTAGTAAATGTTTTGGTAATTTGCCATGCTGTCAAACAGCTTTCTAGCTCTTTGGGCAGCATCCAGTTAGCCACATACTAATGTCAAACCCATATTTACAAGCAGACCATGGTAACAGATAGCCCAGTACTGAGGGACAGCAGCAGTCCCTGAATTAAGTTGAAAGATGCTCTCATTTTTCTTGGGAAATCTCGTCCTTGTCACTACTACCAGGAGGCCTCGGAGGCCTTCTGCCTGTTTGTTTTTTTTTTTTTCTTTTCAAGAAATTTTACTGTGGGGTCAAGAGTCTTTCTTCTATAAATACTGCAATAATGGGCACGAATGTGTTTTACAAGCAGTGTTGAACATTACCTTTCTTCTAATTGCTGGGTAAATACTAGAATTGGAGTTTCTAGAAATTTATTCTGCAGTAGGTCAGAGCGTATTTCCACAATATGATAAGTAAGATTCAGATAATTTTATGTAAAACCCTGGACTTCTACATATGCACACACATAAAATTCTGTTGATGTGATGGACTTTCTATTGCAAAGGAAGAGGGTTGGGTTTGGATTCTTTTTTTTCCCTCTGGCTTGCAAAGTAAAACATTTCCGTATGGATTAAAAGTTATACATTTTAATCATAAAACAATGAACTAGTTTATACAAAATGTAAACCCAGTACTTTTAGGCATTTTATCAGAATAAAAAGACCTGTTTTGCAAGAACAGCTTCAGCCTTCAGCCCAATTTACATGCTTTGCTAGATTAATATACCTGGAATTGAAATAAGGGAGTCTGGATCAAGTCCAAGGAAAAATTAGATTGCAGTGGACTCAATATTGAAGTCAAAGGTAATTCTCCAATTGATTTTGATAGATACAGGATGTTGGAGCCAAGAAGGATGCTGCAACACTGGACATTATTTCTGTTATTAGCGCTGTGCAGAGGATATACCTGCTTCAGATTTCACCACCTATTTTGTGGCCCTCAAGTTCTGATTCCTTCAGTGCATTTTATCAAATGCCTTGTTGAGGGTTACTGAAGCTGCATAGAGTGTGGGGAAGGTGTAAGCAGCAGGTTGGGAGGAAATAACTGAACCCAGGCTTTAAGGGTTGAAACTCTAATGCAGCATCCTTCTAGTAGGCTAGTTGTGAAATTCAAGACTCCAGAGCCAAACTGGTCATTCTAAGAATACACCATTAAATACCTGATCACTCTTCTGATGAAACAACCTAGATATTTCTGCACTAGAGCACATCAGTGGCATTATTTTCCTCTCCATGAAGAGAACCTGCGTGGTCCTTTTAGATAATTGGGTTGCTGGGTTTTTTCACACTAATTAAACAGAAAATGTTTTGAAGTGAAGTCAGTCACTCTCCGCTGGCAAACTGCCATATGGAATGGTGCAGGGGCAGACACACTCCCAGCTCTCTTCACTGACTACAGCGTACAGTGATAGGAAGCACACACAAAAAAAAAAAATCCATGAAAAATGGACTGTTCTGTAGAGATGTAAGTAATAGCAACATTAGACCAATAAAAATCAACAGCGTGATTTTTATGTGCAGCTGTAATTATTTTCCACTAAAGAGCATGTGGAATAAGTACAAAGCCCTGCGATTCCCATTGCCAGCAGCCTGTGTAGCAGAACGGCTGCCTCCTCCTCCTCACTGCCTCTCACATACATCAAACAATTGCATTAGTACTTCTGCTGCCTTTCTTCTCCCACCCTCCTTTTTCACACTATTTAAAAGCTAAAGCAGAGCAGTGTTGATAGTTGAGCCCAACAGTGAATTTTGTTTGAACACAGCTTATACTATCAATGATAATTCAGAAATTTCTGCATTCATTTTGAAGGCAAGTTTAAGTAATTTTAAAGACACATTTCTCCATTTTCAAATAATAAATAATTTGTTCTGTTTGGTGCTTCTGGGAGCACATCTTTGTGTAAATGCCTGCTGGAGAACGTTGGAACAGGATAAAATTCTCCCTCTGCTCACAGGGATGTGCTCTATATATTTGTAGATTTAGAATACGTAGAGTTCTAAAAAGAATTTGTAGGAGAACAAATTTTAATGTTTCATCTTTATTGCCCCTCACAGAATCCCAAAATATGCAGAATTGGAAGGGACCCACAAGGATCATCAAGTCCAACTCCAAGAGTCACATAATGTGCCTGAGAGTATTGGCCAGACGCTTCTTGAACTCTGTCAGGCTTGGTACTGTGATCCCTTCCCTGGGGAGCCTGTTCCAGTGCCCAACCACCCTCTGGGTGAAGAACCTTTCTCTAATATCCAACCTAAACTTCCTCTGACACACCTTCAGGCCATTCCCTTGGGTCCGTTCACTGGTCACCACACAGAAGAGATCAGTGCCTCTCCCTCTTCTTCCCCTCACAAGGAAGTTGTAGACTGCAGTGAGGTCTCCCCTCAGTCTCCTCTTCTCCAGACTGAAGTTGAAGCTGGCTAGAAATGTGGGGGTCAATAAAAAGAGTTTTTTTCAAGTATATTAATAGCAATAGGCCATATAGAAATATCATTGGCCTGTTACCTCTACTACTGTGAGAGCAATTTTTAAGGAATAGCAATTTAGTAACTCTAGGTGCTTTCTGCAGACAACTGCTTTTTTTCTTGAGTTGTTTTTAACAGTATTTGGATCAGGCCCTAAATATGTGTAATTAACTCTTTATAAAAGCTATTAGAGTATAATCATCCTTCCATCTGGATTTTATGTTCTGGCTATTAATGCTACAGATGCTTTAAAATATACAGCTCCAAGCCCTGCTCTGTTCATATTAGCTAAAGGTCTAAATGTCTGGTTTTTTGGTTTTGGGGTTTTTTTTGTTTGTTTGTTTGTTTTGGGTTTTTTGTTTGTTTGTTTTTTGGGGGTTTGTTTTTTTGTGTGGTTTTTTTGTTGTTTTTGTTTTTGTTTTGGGTTTGTTTTTGGTTTTGTTTTTTTTAAGAGGTAGGGTGAAATTAAATGTAAATACTATCCTTACATAGGGGATGTGTTTAGTACTGTGGTTATAGATAATTCACCTACTGATATAACTCCAGGGCTGCTCCCATTAAGGGAGCACTGGGACCTTCGCCATCAAGTTCAGCACATACCAATTTGTGTTCTTCACTTAAGTACTGGTAAAATACATGTGTGTTTTTTCATGAGCTTTCATAGCAAGCTTTCTCCTTCATTGAATCAGTACATCTACAAGGGCTCAAATGTTGTGGTCTTATATAATGCAGATGATGCTCATAATTTCTAAATAAAAGCTGTGGCCATCATTTGGTATTTTCAGAGGTCCTACTTTTATAAAAAAAAACAAAAAAAACAGACTAAAAAGAAAGTGTGGTCTTGAAAAGCACATCCGTTTCAGATGGAATATTTGAGGAAGTCTGTGGGAGTTAGTATCCAATTTCTGGTATTTTAATATGATTTAGGTCCCTAGCTCTTATATACTGCTCAGAATCTCTCAGACTTATTGACTCCGCAAGATTTTCAATGAAGACCAGAATCCTGCTAAACCACTGACTAAGTGGCAATTTCTGCCTGAAAGAATCATATACATATATATATATATATATATATATACACACACACATATATACATATACATATATCTATATCTCACTTCAAACATAGGGTCAGGTCAAAGAACAGAAAACATGGGTTTGTGTAAAAATGTCTTATGCTTACAATGCAGAAAAGAAATATTTTGTCCTTCTGTAGTATTGTTTGTTTGTTTGTTTTCGTTTTGTTGGGGTTTGTTGTTGTTGGTTTATCATCATTTAATGAACAGAATTATCTAATACATTGTTTTTCAAAAAGATAAATTCGGTGGAATTAGTCAAAGGGCATATGATTCCTCAGGTTTCATGGCAGGTATACAAATGTTTATTGAAGAGAGAGGAGCATTTAGGGACATTAATCCATGCTGCTTGTTGAGGCATAACTTACTGTTGCCCTTGGGAGAGAAAAATACTCTGCACTTCTGTGTGTGTGTGTTAATGAACACATATTTAATATACTGGCACGTTTTTCTTGCTACAACACTCAGGTTTTCGCTTTCCATTTTTATTTAAATTCAACTCCAATGGCACTAAGATATCTATAGTCTAGGTACAGATGAGTAAAGTAATGTGAAAAACTGAACACTTAATAGAGCTAGTAAGAAATATCTGTGTTTATTTCATAACTACTCTCTACATGTATCTCAGAAGAATACTATTTATTATCTGTATATGATTCTAAGATTATCATGATAAGTATAAGAGTATACTCGGGGGAAGAGTAAATAGGGATAAAAAAGTCAGAAAATGTTGTAATGTGAACCATTATTACTATATATTAGTGAAATCAGTTTTGTGCTTTGAACAGTTTCGCTTACTGATTTACTTGTGAAGTGTATGTATTTGGCAATGTATGGGCACTACTGAACTCCACAAGTTTCCTGTTCCTTTCTACCCCCATCCTCTATGTTTCTGCACTTCCTAATGCTTTAGAAGTCCACGCTACTGAAAATTTGACTGTTTAATACCAGTTATCACATTTATGTCACTATAAATAGCATAAATTAACAGACCTTTCTGGCATCATCCTGCAGGTAATTTAAACTGATCACCAACTGGGATAGAAACTTCCACAGGAGAAGTGCAGTAGGGAGCTGGTGCCTTTCGCTGAACACCAGACTTGCCCTGTTACAACAGGGCACTCTTACTCTTTTCCAGATGCACGTTCCCTAGGAGGGGATATGTGCTTTAGGGACCTGAGCCAAAATATGAGCCTGTTCAAATATTCAGTGCATGAGGCAACACTCAGCATTTCTATATTTGGGGAAGTGTGCTGATTTTTTTCTCATATTAACTATGGTAGAGCTATGTATCATGGGTGTCTGTGATGTTCATAACAATACTGTGTAAAAACAGAGTATGCAATGGCTAATAAATATCCTTAGGATGTAAGACAAAACCCAATACATTCATTAAGCAGACTAGATTTCCAGTCCCTAGCAGCAGACCTTGCACTTAAATAAAAATCACAACAAGGGTTTCAGCATTTGCCCATCTTTAACAGAGACTTGAATATTTTTGGAAACTGACTTTACAATGAGATGTCTGAATAAAGAAAATGCCCTTGCTTCCATAAATACTAAGTATGAAGTTAGGCATAATAGACATGAATGTGCAAATGGATGCATCTCAGTGTGTCTTTGCATCTCAGATTGATTGCACATTGTGAGAGCTGGTGGCTTGATGCCTTCTCTCCTGGAGCCCTGTGATCACACAAGCCAGTGCAGTGGCTGATAAAGCAAAGCTGTCCCTGCTGCAATAGCAAAGTGAAGTGAAATGCAAGGAAGGCACCAATCTCTTTCAGACTTTGGTGCCAATTTGGAAATTTCCATGCAAATGCTACTCTGAAATGCTATCTCAAATTCACACAGATCGGCCTGAGATTGCATTGCATGTGGCAGCAAATACCAAGTAAGGGTGGTACTGTGGAAAAGGTAATGAGGTCAGGCTGAGAGCTCTAACCCTAGCCAGCAAGGGGCTGCTGATTCTTTTAGTCCCCTATGTCCATTCTCCACCTGCACCCTCAGACAGGGCACAGGAGTGTGCACACTGAGTATTCAGGCACACCCTGTTGTAATAGCCCCTAAACAATCTGCCTCCTAGATTAAAAAATTGAACGTTTTAGTGAAGTCTAAAATACTTTAATTTTGATGTGGGTGTGTCTTTACCATTGTATGGGCATTTGAAGTCTGCCACAGGTTGGTTTGTGTGACTGCTAAAGAAGTAAAAACCAGTGTTTTTTACTGTGCTTGGGGAAATATGGAACTGGTGTTTTATACAAAGACCACATCCTTCGCCTTCCTGAAAAAGCCCGGGTGACCATCCAAATATAGCTTTCCAAATTCTTGTCCATGTGACCACTGCTTCGTAGATATAAAGAGGTAATGCATGAGGGAACTCAGAACTGTGTATTTATTTCCAGTATGTTCTTTCAGGAAGATTCCTCCCTGTGAAGATCAAAATTGAAAGGCTGTGTGGAAGAACATCAGTAACTGAATGAGCTTATACACTTTTCTGGGTGTTGCCAAGATGCTGGTTATAGATCATACAAGCAGTTGGTTAATATAAAATTCATAATGTATTCTTCTGATTTTGATATTAATTCTTTTTATTTGACCAATATTTGAAGGTGATCTAGATGTTCGCACTAGCAGATTTTTTTTTTAAATTTACTATAAGCTGATGAAGTGGAGAAACAAATATTTTCTCTTTTGTAAAGTCGGTATCAGTTGATGGGCACATGAAGAATGGGCATTTCAGGGGAGAAGTGAAAAGTACAGCAGCAGAAGTGAATGGGAGAATTTGGGAAGGGAGTGATAGAAAGCTTACTTTCCATCTGGGTGAACAGTACCAAGCAAAACCTGTGGTATGGAGTATCTGTAACAGTTCCACCAACAGACCAAGGGCCCTGCAGTCCACCTGTGCTGGAAGCCTTTTCAGCAACTGATCTTCCAGGTGTTATACCAAATAATAGATGTGTGCACCTTATATGTTTCAGTGTATTAATGTTTACACCTTGCTATTTTACATTCCTCTGCTTAATCTCAGATAATCTTTACCTCATTTTTTTGTCTCATCTGTGGTCTTTTGTCTGCAAACAGAGAAGTTACTGCTCACTATACGTATGAGGAAAACTTCCATAATTCCATGCTAACTGAGCAACTTGAGGTCCTATTTAGGCAAACTGAATTAATGAGACTTAAATGCATAATTTGCTCAGACCCCCCCCAGGTTCACTGCTACTGAAGCTCCTGCTGTGATGATGCACTGGAGTCACAGATACCATAAAATGCTGCACACATTATTCTTTTTTAATCCTCTGTTTTCTGGTCCAGAATACCACCATCAGACTACGTTTTCGATGCTAGCACTCAGTCTGTTTCAAATCAAAATACAGTTTTCCCTTTCAGCAGATTTCCTTCCTTTTCCTATTTTGTACAAGTGATAAATAACAAGGCTGAAAAGAATGCGTGTCAACTTCAATTTTGCCAAACATGTAAATGTTATAAAAATCATCTTTAAAAAAATCCCTAGACAAACCAAAGTATTTCCACAATTTAAGTTAGGTTACAAAACTGAACAGACAATTTACAAATAAACCCTGGTAGCCTGGAGAACCAAAGTATTTTGTCAAGGGGATCCTTCAAGTTGAAGAGGTCAGAACGAAAAGTAAAACTGCATTCATGCAGACTTCTCTTGTTCAAATAAAAAGGCATGCAAACAGACAAGGCAGCCATTGGAGGCTTTGATTCGATGCTGTTTGTGAAAATACAATGTTGAAGTCCTTCAGAGTCCTTCAGGTTTATGTATCCATGTGGAGCTTTGGGGATCACCATGGGGAACAAGGAGTTTGCTCACCTACTGCAGGATTGGACCCTCCGTCAGTGTGCACATATTTTACTGCGGAAACACCCCTCTGAGTCAGTAATGTTATCTTCTTCACCAGGACTGTTTCAATGAAGCAAATAAATAAACTTACACTTATACAAAACTGAATTCTCCAGTTATGGCATATTTCTCTATGGAAATGTAAACAAACTTACCACTAATATACTTTATATGAATATCAGAGCAGAGGAGATTTTTACTCTTTTGATTATACCGATAACAATAAAGCAAAACCTGCATATTGACAGTGTTTAGAATCAGACTAACTAGAAAAATGTATTCACAAAGCTGGTTTGTTAATGAGAAATCATTTTGCTGCCCTTCTGTAGCAGATACACATTCACTGACGTCACAATTTGCAGCAATGAACAATGACAATGTCTGCATTAACTGTTTGAAAGGGAATAGGTAAACTGAAACTGTTTTAACAGACTAAACAAGGAGAAAAGCCAGGGTATGGGGATTGATACTTTTTTAAAGCCAAACTGGAGATTTTTCATCAAAGGTAAATTCGTGTCAGTTTTCTCACTACAGGGAGAGTCAAATAACCTTTCTTTGTTCAATTTAATCAACTAAATTTTGAAGCGTAAGGAGCATTTATCTTTTTGAATGAATAGAAATTCTGGTTTTTTAGTTGTAATTGTTCTTTCTGGCCTCTGTAGTGAAAATGGTTATAGTTCTAAAAACTGTTGTCATTTTTGCCATTGGTGCTGAGGGAGCCAAAAGACAGAGTATAAATCTATTTACAGCCTGTTTAAAAGTCGGGAACAAAATGCATGAACAGTAATTTAGAAATTGCTTCAGATTATTATTCTTTTATGATTAACTAAAGTGGGCTTCAACATTCTTTGAGATTTCAGTGTTAGGATGATAAAATTCCTTGCTTTTAACAAAAACTGACCAGTATTTATTCAGTACCTTGCACATACATGGCACTATACAGCAAGTGGAAGGTCACTTGATTAATCCTTGCTCCAAAGGTATAAGTGGATATGATTGTGGGCAGTACAAAACCAATACATATTGATTAGCGTGACAATGCTTCTCTGAACAGATGTCTTTTGAAAGGAGAGTGGAAGCAACTTGGTACAGGAGGCTTCCTTTGCACGCTCCTCTGATGGTAAGGTAAAGCAGGACCTGACCAGAGTGCTTTATGGTCACTGTGGTATAGAAATACCCTTACTGCCAACCTGGCTTAAATAGTATCATTAGAGAAAAATTTTAGTGAAGTCCATAGAACCCCTGGACTTCCCAAGATGCCTCAGAGTACCCCAGTGCCAAGGTTAGGTTGTTCTCCCAGACTGTGGTCACGAGTCACTGCACGGTATACTTACCTATTCTGTAGGACTGGTTCTTTTTAGCCTTGTAAAACGCTCCTGCAAAATAGACTCATCTGGTTTACCCCAAAAGGACTATTTATAGCTCTGACCAGCCCCAAGCTCCATGCAGTTAGGGTCACTGATGCAGACAACCACTGAGCATACAATCTATTGGATAAGGCAGACTAGCACTTCTCTGTCTCAAGAATGCAGAAATACCTATTTGGTGAGGGGCTGAGGCCTTGAAGAAGGTTACACAAGGACACATGCTCAAGCCCTGATGGACATAGCTATTGAAACTGATTTGATCTCACATGTCTCAGCTTCCCCTGTACCTGCCTGTGATGCATCCATACCCATGGAGACAGAAAAAACAACTGACAAAAGCGTGAAAAACATGCATCCCTCTTATTTTTTTGGAAGATGGCAGCATCAAGCACAGGGAAAATGTAAAATCACTGGTCAGGAAACAAGGCATGAATGTAAACTGAGAGAGAATGCAAAGAGCAGACAATTAATGCAAGAGAATCAGATGTGTCAGTTGTAGTGACTTTCATGACCCCTTTTTCTCAGTCAATGAGAATGTCTTATTACTAGCGAATCCACACATCTCTGAATCTGAAATTTCCTTTTAACCCTTTGTTGCACCGGCAAAACCTAATGAAGATTTTGGTGAAACACCCTGTCATACAGAGCAGCTTTCTGCTGAAGTCACCAGGGCCACACCACAAGGAAACTGGGGAGGTGGAGGAGGGAAGAGAATCAGCTCACATGTGCTCGGGCAGATGCAGGGTGTGGTGAACACAAGTGTTCCTCTTCCAGTACTTCCTATAACTACCTGCTGGGGCCTCAGCTAGCAAACCTATTTAAAAACAGGTACTGCTCCATGCTTATGCTTAGGACAATGTTTGGGGCTTCCCCCCTCAAATCAATAGAACACAGTTCAGTGTTGGAAAGGATGACATTGTTCCATACAACCTCTTGCTGCTGGCTCTGTTTGCATTTTTCACTGGGTTGATCAAAGCCTTGACAACTTCACTGGATGCATCACTTGTGAATGTGTCTGGAAGTTCTACTTCATCACAAGAGCTCACCTTTAAGGGAAAAGCATGCAGGACAGTTTATAGAAACTGGAGAGCCAGAGTTAACCATTAGGAGGCTCTGTGAACCTTCAGCTGAATACATCTAGGAGATGCCTGATTCAGCAAAACACGGATTCCTCTGCCTCTAAATTCAAGGCTGTCTCAGCTAAGCAGGTCTGTAATTTTACTTGTGGCAAATATCCTCATCTTCATTGAGATGACTCATGCCCATGGAGTTGAGTACATGCTTAAATATTTTGCAGGGTTATGAACTAGCTCTCAGTAAAATGAAGTGGTCACTGCATACGCTCATTTGAAATGCCCAAATTGTGAAGGTAGGTACTTTCAGTAATGAACATCTACTCTTGAGGCGGTGTCGTATGAGATCTTTTGCCCTTTAAGTGGAGGACAGGTTACTAAAAGTCTATTTCTCCATTCTCTCACACAGCATTTTTTGTGTGCTGTGTGCTGCATATGCCAAACTTTCCTCTGTGACTGTAACATATTTTATCTGGTTTAGGTTTATTATCTGGCTAAAGAAGAAACAGAAACACATTTAGGTTTCGTTATTACATTTCATTGAACAGAATTGTAAACATATTGAACATTGACAGTTATATTTAAATATAATTAGGTATGGTGAATTCACCTGTTTGAAAGCTTAGCTCTTGTGAAGACATATTTATAATTATTCAGTTTCTTCATACTTTCAGTATGACACTGACTTCTGCGCTCTCACCCTGTTCTTACTCAGAATTTCAGGAGAATCTCATTGTTGTTCCTAAGTTGAAGCTATATTTTTTGGAAATCTGTTTCACTCAGAATTCTTCAAAACTCTCATTGACTTCATTCTGCTTTGCATTTTTCTGTATAAGCCTAGTAATTGAAATTTCTTTGGGACATCCAGTTTCAGGACGACCACTGATGCTACAGAATGAACACAGAGGAGGGATGTTGAGACTGAAGTCTGCCAAGTCAGTGTGTTTCTTCAGTGCAAGGAGTTATGCATGCTATTTTTTGGTATATGAAGGAATAGGGCACATACTTGCAGCCTGTCACTTTTGAGTTGCCACTCATTTTACCTAAATGTTCTTAACGAGGCAAGGTAGTTTACTTGGATATGACAGAGGAGGGATTCTGTATACATTGGCAAGAAAAAAACGAGTATGAAAATCCAGTCATATTCCTTAAGCATTAGCCATGGAGAACGGGTTATTCCTCTGTTTTACCTTCTCCTTCTGAATTGAATAAGGAACTTAATTCATTACACCTAAACGCCACGTAATTGACCTCTGCCCTCACCCGATATTCCAGGGACATCACTCCTGCTCTTACAGCGGTGCAGCCAAGACCTGTTTTTTGCGTGGAGCTGCTTCTTAAACCTCGTTTCCTCGTTCCCTCCCTAGGACCGGGAATGCGCCGGGATGGCGATGGAGCAACTGGGAAATAATTACAAAACACGTCTCTTTTGAAAAAAGAGGACGAGGAAGTGAAATAAGAGGGCTCCGCCGCCCTCCAGGAAAGGGAAAAAAAATACATTACAAATCCCTGAGCAGATGGTGAGTGTAAACACACCGGAGCGGAGCTGAATTTCTCCCGGGGGTGGCGGGGGGGACGGACGGACGGACTCGGACTTTTCTCCGCCAGCTCGCCTCTCGCCCGGGTAAGGTGCTCCGCCCGGGGACACACGGACAGACGGACACGGACAGGCGCGGGGACGCGCAGTGACACACGCGTACGCGTACTCGCGACCCACCCCCAAGCGTACGGACAAGCTCATCACCCACCGCACACAGACACACAGCGCCCGAGGCCACCCCGCACCGCCCGGCGGGCACCCGCGCCCCGCACCGGCACACGCGCGGAAGCACCGCCCCGGACCGCCCCCGCATCCCTCCCTCTTGCCCTCCTTCCCTCCCTCTCTCCCTCCCTCTCTCCTCGCCCGCCGCGCACACACACACACTGGCCGCAACATGACGGGCGGACGGACAGACTGACGGGCTGGGGCTCCGCCGTTCCGCACGGATTATTCGCCGCGCACCGGGGGGGAACGCAGGAGACCGCCGACCCAGCGACCCGCAGCGGGGCGGGGGCGGCTCCGCGCCGCGCTGCCAGGAGGGTCCCCAGCCCCCGCCGGCGGACGGCGAGCGCGTCGGGCGCTGGAGGAGCCCGGCCAGGTAACGCCGGGCAGAGCGGTGTCGCCGGGCAGAGCCGGCCCAGG
>VXAY01006507.1:595801-620671 GCA_013399855.1 Oxyruncus cristatus
GGGGCCCGTCGGGCCCGGCCTGCGGGGAGCCCGTACAGGGCGGCTGCACCGCTCCGGCGGTCGCTCCGGCCTCGCTGCTGCAGGTGACGGGGCAGAAGAGGAGGTCCATTTTTTGTTTGGTTGGTTGGTTTTGGCGTTTCTTCTCTCCATTTCCCCCCCCTCCCCTTTCCCTTCCTCTGTGTTAATTAAGCAATCTGCAGTTAAGCTATGAAGAAGATAGGGAGAAGTGGTTTCAGAAATATGAATGGGTAGGGCCAGGGCGCTCGCGGTCATGTGTGACATTTGCCTTGGATTGTAAGGCGGGAGCTGGAGGATGCTGCCTGTGTTTTCCAAAATCGCATGGCGTGCTTAAAAAGTGGAGCAGATGGTGAGGGTAGTGCTTATTATGAAAAAGGTTCATGAAAATTCTGTATTTCCTCTAGACAGTTTTTGTGTTGCTTCTCCAGGCTAAAGAGGTTATCTCTTCCGTTTGGCAAGGAAAAGAATGTTGCTGCAAGTTGCCTTGCAAAAGAACAGGGTTATTTTGCTCTTCCACTGAGAAGGGACTGCCCTGCCACCCAGTTTTATGTCTCTGTCTTGCCTTTGGGATTGACCGCGGTTAAGTTTCTTGGCATAGACAGAAACTGCAGTACATTATTTTCTTATTGCACACCTTTATAATTGAATGAAACTAGAAAGGAGACTCAGAATATCCTCTTATCCCTCTCTGTGCCAGATGTGTTTTTCTATCCAGTATATATTGCACTTGAAGTGTTAAACTCTCAGGGGGCATGGAGGTGCGGATGTGAGGCAAGGTCTACTAGTTACTTCAAACAATTCTCCTTGCTCATACTTAAGAAGGAGAGAAAGAAACATGTTGTAAAAGCAGCTGAGGAATATATAAAAGTGAAATATTAATGAACTGAAATAGCTCAGATAGCAAAGATATTGTGCCTAATCATTCAGGAGGGTTCTTGTTCTCTTTACAACTCCTCATTGGATACGTGCCTGTAGTATAAATACAATTGGTATAAAAGACAGTAATATTTGTATTTAACCAGAAGTAGTAATAATACTTTTTTTTTCTTTTTTTTGTATTAGGGATTATCTCTGCAGTGCTTGCTTTAGCCACGTTTTTTGAAGCTGCTGTAAGACAGAGAATTATTACAAAAACAGTAAAAACATATTTAAATAATGTTTTCTTGGAAATGTAAATGTAAAGGGCGACTCAGACCTGGAATAACTCTGAGGTACAAACAGCCTTAGAGAGTCCTCTTAGAGACATGATGATGATTGTTTTCACCCCTAAGTGTCTCTCTTGCATCCCAAACAGAGAGCAACATCCCTGAATAGGCAGCACTGTCTTAGAATCTGCTGAACATATGAACAAGGGATATTTTCTGCAAATTGTGCTTCCTTTACCTCTTGGAGTCTGGAGTGCAGTGGTCCCTCTAGTTCGAGTAACTTCCCTAGTTGAGTTTGGAGGGATACTAAGTGCAGCAGCTTTCTGCCACAGTTTGGAGAGGGAATTTAGTTCAGTGGAAAAGTTGTCTGTCAGCCCACAGCATGAAGTCCTGCTGCCCTGGCTCTGGTTCCTGACAGGACTTTATGGAGTAGCTGGTGGCTTGAGTGAGGCCTGCCTTCTAGAGAGCTTAGTGCAGGCCTGAGTACACGTGGGCAGCTGTACCAGGAGGACCTGGAACAGTGTATAGGGTATATACCGTGTCTAGGTTACAAGAGGTAGTGTTTGCTTTTTTAGTCTGTTAGTTACAGAAGATGCTGAAAAAGCGTCTTGTATCTTCAGCTCTGTGCATATGGTTGTGTGACAGTACGATCTCGTGTGCTGCATAAGATCTGTGTAGTTGGATTTCTCCTTTTTCTTAGATTGGATTGTAATGCCTCACAAAAGCCTTTCAAGTTAATAACTTGATGTTACTGAACTTAAGTTTTTCAGTGTTTTGGGGCTTTTTTTTTGCTAAATAGAGTGCTTCATAAATCGAAAGAAATGTAGAGCTGTTGCGCCCTCTCAAGAAATTCCCACTCCTCCATGAAGGCTTATGGAAGATACTGTGGTTTTGTTGGATTAGCCCATCTGGAGTATGAGTTGCATAGGCCAAAGTATGGGTTTTGTGTTGATGAGAATTAGGCAGATAAAAGTCACTGGGAAAAGCATTCTGTAAAATTAAACTTAATGATAGATCTTGAAAAACGTAAATCTACATATTCTAAGGACATGACATTTTCCCTAGTACTTTAGGTTCCTGTGTTGTTTTTGCTGTACTTTTGGAGATATCCTAATAAAAGGAGGCTGTGTATTTATCAAGTGTTACAGACCTTTGCAGCAAGGGAAAAAGTGAATGTTGCACAGTGTTTTTTCTGAGGTTGATTGACACAAGTAAAGCATAAGATGAAAAAGCATGCATATGTCAGTGAACATATCAGTGGAAAAGAAACATTATAAATGCTTACAGTCAAATCGTTAAGCGGTTCATACTTTAGTTTTGAAATAACTACCAGCTTGTTAGGGGGAAGAACTGAACTATATTTTCTGTCTTGCAAAAGTTACTCTATGTTATAAGATTCAGTCCCTCATGTCTTGCCCTTGAGAACAGTTCTACTGCCAATGGAGGGGCTCATCATGGGGTGGGAGGGGGGAACAAAGGAAAAATGTACATAAATAGTGGCAAGTAGGGGCTGGGTTTGTTTCCTGAGAAATAACTGCGGTTTCTCAGTTTTTTCTTGCAATATTGCATTTATTTGGCAGTTTTTTACAGTGATAGTAAAATGGGTTACCCTGATAAAGTAAATATGCTTTTGTTTGTAAATTTTATCTTTTGTTTATTTTTTAACATTTTGTTTATTTTTGTTTTAATCTTGTTAATTTGTACGTTTGTTTTGTTTATTTTTGTTTAGCTAAAGTTTATTACTTTAGCTATTGAACATACTGGCTGAGATGGCCTGTAAAATACAGAACTTGCAAGTACTTCAAATGTGCATTGTCATTTGGACTCGTAACGTTTCATGTGTATTGCTATTCCCTGTGTATTAGCAAGTGCCTATAACTTTGACAGTGTGGAAGATGCAGCCATATATTTTGCAAACAATCATATTAAACCTCTGTAGCTGTTTGCTAGTTAAATGTTTACTTGTATTTACTGCTTTTTGGCTTGTTCTCACCACAACTCTTACCACTACATGGTGGAGTCTATTGCTTAGATAGTACTAACTCACATACTCCGTGACTGAAGACGGTAGTATCATTTCTCCATTGTAAGGCAATGAAATGATAATGCTTCCTGTGAAGTCTACTGTCTTTACCTGAAATGTGACTGTCCTATAGAGGGTATTTTTTTTATAATAATATATGATAGTGTAAGGGAAAAAAACCTGCAGGCAAGCAATAAGGGAAAGCAGTGATGTCCTGAATGTGGAAAAAGTAAGATTTTTATTAAATGTGGGCCATAGTCTGTTGCTAAAGACTAAAAGGAAAAAATACACTGTTGAGGAGTATTACAAGATCTGAGTGATGATGGTTTTGTATCCAAATACATTGTCTTTAGATAGTACTATTTCTTTGCCCTGGTTATTGTTATGAAAGCCCTTGTGAGTGTTGAGATGTGCATGTATAGTTGTTTTCTTCACACATGGGAAATGGAAGCAGTGATTATGTTCAGGTCATACAGCTGATCTGTGATAAAGACAGTTGAACTAGAATATACATCCCAAGTCCCATAGTTTTATCTTAATGGATTAATTGTGTCTATATAACTTGTTTGATAGTTTGGCATAGATGTGGAAACTGCCCAACAGATGCAATCGCAGGATTTGTGTGTAAAGTTATGCGGCGTTTTCTCCACAAGGACTAATTACTATTGGATTCTTTCTTTCAGTCTGGGCAAAAAAGCTTTTCCTGGATTTCGTTTTGTTGTTACTTTTGAGAGAAAGCAGTCCTGCGCTTGTAGAATGTAATGATGCTTTTACATTATTTAAGGAAATACCACTTAATTTTTTATAATGCTCTAGCATATCAGGAATTTGAGATCCAGCTCAGTCAGTAATGCTTCTGAGGGTCACAGCTGTTTTCCAGTGGGAAGAACCAGTTGTGACAGACTGGTAGGAAGCTTTTAAAAACATCCTTCTCCTATAAATTTTGGTAGTGCAAATCATTGCTTCTGAAGGTGTAGTGTTCATTTCTAATATATTTCCAGCTCTGGCTTTCTTCTCTTTTTTTTTTTTTCTTCTTTTACTCTCATTTTTGAGCCTCTTTTCTAATCCTCCTTTGATGTTTCATCTTCATGTGGTCTCTTCAAATGTTTTAATACAAAAATAACAGCTCTCAAGTAATTTACTGATTTTGTATAGTGCAGTGAGATTTAGATTTGGGCTAGAGTACAGAAGTATTCCACAGGTTTGTCATCTGCATGTTGCTTGTGACATAGTCCAAACTTGGTCATTCATTCATCTATGAAGCAATGACATCTGTGCAAATGTCACCTTCCATTGATGTTAACCTGTCATCATCCAGGCCAGGAAAAGCTCAGACCCTGACAAAGATGGAGTCACCTGGTACAGCCAGAAGATGGCCAGACGGGTGTGCTGTCCTGAGGTTGTAGTGAAAGCTCCTGCCCACTCTGCCGGAAACCAAATACACCAGCAGTGCTTTGTGTTTTGTTCTGTGTGCTAGGTAGTAATTCCAAATTCTACAGTGTCTTCTAGCTATATTTAGTGCAGTGCCAATTTTTGGGGTTATATTTTTGAACTATCCTGACTCATTTATTTATTCATACAAGTGTTTTGTATTCATTTTTTGGCTATATGAAAGTGAGGAGAGAGGAGAAGAGCGAAGTTTTGTTATCACTTCTTGGAGAAGTTTGAGCCAGTGGCTAAGCTGCTATTAAACTTGAATAGGAGCCCTGGTAACTGTTTTATCAGGTTTTATGACTTCAAAAATATGCAGGCTGGATTCTTGGTGACCAACTGAACATGTTGGGGCACAGAGACAATGGAAATAGAATAACAATCCTGCCAAAAATAAGGTTTACTTTCATTTTCTTTATTAGTTGCCACCATGCTTAAAACTTCAGTCTGTGCAAGACTGTTTATTCTGTTGTTAACACAGAAGCTTTAAATAAGAACATAATCCATAAATTGAAAGCATGAAAATGCTAAAAGTTTCATTTGCTGCATTCAGAAATTATTAAACTGCCTTGGAAAGGAAATTCTTCCAATGGTATATTAATGTTTTTTCTTTTGATGTTGCTGAAGGGATGTGACTGGCAGAAAATGGCAATAGGGAAAATTATGTGGCTTTCTCCATATTTATTTCAAGTAAAGTGATGCTGCAAGTTGATGTACATTCTTTCAGATTCACAGACCTCTCAAATACTTTGAGAGCAGATCATGCCTTCAGCTTGAGTGTAAGGTATCAATCGTGCTTAAAATGACATGTTAAGCTTTTAATATTTCTTTATACTTCAGTATGTTTTAAGTTGGGACACAGCATCTGTAGGAAATGGCATTTACAAATTGATATCATGTCATATATGTTAGCTCGATATGCATGTAGAGGTGCAAATGTTGTGGTGTAACGGAAGCATAGAATTATTAAGTTTGGAAATGACCTCCGAGATGTGTCCAACCTTTTACCGAGTATCACTGTGCCCACTAAACCGTATCACAAAGTGCCATATTTTTTTGACACTTCCAGGAATGGTGACTCCGCCACTTTCCTGGGCAGCCTGTTCCAATGCTTAACCACTTTTTCAGTGAAGCAGTTTTTCCCTAATATCCAATCTGGACTTCCCGTGGCACTGCTTGAGGCTCTTTCACCTTGCCCTGTCACTAGTTGCCTGGGAGAAGAGGCTGACCCCGCACCTTGCCACAGCCTCTTTTCAGGTAGTTGCGGAGAGTGAGTGATAAAGTCTCCCTTGATCTTAATCTTCTCCAGCCTAAACAATCCCAGTACCCTCAGCCTCTCCGCATAGGACTTACGTTCCAGGTCGTTATTGCACGACTACTTGGCTATTTGGAAAAAAACCCCACCTGGCATGTGAAGACACACCTGTGTGTCTTGCAGAAGCAGCCTATGAAGTCATTCCACTTGATTCATCTACATTTCTTCTGTTAGACGTTAATGAGCTGACAAGGATCTCCTGGGCTGGGAGAGCCATGTGGGCACCTGCTGTTCTCTTCTGGTTTTGCTGTTTCCCCAGTGTAACAGTAGATGTGGTGTGCTAAGTTGATAGCAGGCTCTGCCCTTACTGTGAGTAGCAAAATAAAGTGGGTTTGTTTTATATGAATTCCGTAGTGTTTTGTAGGTACAGTTAGTACAGTGGTTATACTGCGGGGAGGAGACTCAGGAATCCTAACTTGTTACGGTTTGGAACCCATCTTTTCAATGTAGTGCCTGTGAGCTTTGTGAGAAATGCTCCGTAACGCAGTAGCAAAACTGTTGCTGATTTTCATGAGACCTTGATTACACCCTTGGTAATATTTTAGCATCTGTTAATTTGCTGTGTGCAAGAATTATTTTTTTAAGGACTTCTTTTCAAGTTACTGAGCCTGTACTGTTTTGATGGGGTTTTCTTACGTCACTGAATTCTTAGTACTTCTAAAAATCAGGTTATGAAAATGTTTCTTACAGTCAGTAAATCCAGAAAATCAGGAATTCTAGAATGGTTAAGACACAGCAAATACAACTGATATAAGTTCAGTGTGTCTGAAAATAAAGTGCTCTGTACCAACAGGTGCCTATTCTGTACCGATAGTGATATGCAAGGGCACAATATGGGCATTTAGATTTTTTATGATGTCAATAGCAGAGGTTCAAAAAACCAGGATTGTTAAGATGATTGCCTGGATTTAAATTTTTCAGAAATTGATAAATAATGGGAAAGTAGAAGGAAGAATAAAATTGAGTAGAAAGTTTGGAAAACATGCATATGGAGTAGATGAGGAGGAAGTAAAAGAAATGGAAATAAATTAGTTTGTCAGCTGATAAGAGCTGACACCGCAAACGTCTTCATTTTATCTGCTAATCTTTATTTTACAGCTAGCAAACTCTAGGGCATCTGCTGAGATCGGGAAGAAAAAGACACAGAGGAGAGGTGGTGGGGAATGAAAGGAGAATCAGCTGTTCTCTTCTCCCAGCTCTATGCCTTTGTTCTACTCTACCACAAAAAGGCTGTTAGAAGAAATTTAGGGATTAGTCACATTAGCCACAAGGTAATCTCTATCCTCTCTAAGCCCTCATTTTAACATCCTGATCTTGGCCAATTATGTTTTTGGTGGCTGACTGTCTGTGGCAGGGTCTCAGCGAATTTCACACCAGTCTTTAGTGCTTGCTCATGGCCCTTAATAAGGGAGTAACATACGATTGTCTGGTAATTATGGGTTTTGTTACAGATTAAACTTTTACCAGGGAGAAATCAAAACCAGAAGTTAAAAGGCTGGTTTAGACTGTCGGATCTGCAGCGCTGCTAGACTTGTGTCTATTTATAATGTACAGGAAAGTTAGTTTGAATTTGTTTCATTTAGTGTTTAGCATGAGCTAAGAGCATGCAAATAACCACCTTATGTGGCATAGCTAGAGGTCTGATAACTTGATTATGCATCAGCTAAAGGTCTAACTTGATTATGCATCTGATTCTTTGTCAAGAGACACATGTCGTTTTTACATATAATAATTTCAAATTAAGAATGAAGAGGAGGACAACTAGAGTGTTAATAAGACTTGAATGAAGTTTTTAGCTAATTCATCCCATGAATTGCTTGCAGGGATAACTAATATTCCCAAGACACTGTAGGGATCAATTTTGTGGGGTAAATACTGCATACATATATATTATTATTTTTTATGTATTTATTCTATAAATAAATAAATGCACATATAAATAAATATGTATTTACATATAAAATAACATGTTCTCCGTGAAAGTCAGAAGGTAAGCTGTGGTGCTTTCAGTTGAAAGCTATACTCTGTTCTAAATGAGGAGTAGTGAATGGTTCAGAAAAAAAGGGTTTCTTCCATTCACTTGATTTAGTAACAGTAAAATTGAAACCAATTCACAGCTTTTAAAATCTACTCTGAGATCTCTAAATAGTCAATAACTGGGAGGTGGAGGATGGGAAGAAAATAACAAAACAAAAACCATGCTACTTTTTTTGGTTTAAAGGAGTTTAATATGGTGTTGGCAAGATGTTTCTGAAAGCTGAGTATTGGCAATACATACATTATTTGTAGCCTTGGTTTAGGAGGGTCTTCTGATGATACTGTTCATTGAAGAAGGCAAGCCAAAAGTTACTATTTGAAAAGGGTGTGAGAATTTTAGAGTTTGTCTATTTTCTCATGCTTTCATTTGCATTTGAATGAGATCCTGTACTGTAAATATTTCATTGTGTGTCTATATGCTTTGAAAATCGTTAAGGGTGAAAAAGGAATGTATAGAAGAAGCAATTCCCTACTTACATTAATGATTCTTTTCTTCCTTATAGTTTGCAGTTGCCCAGGACAGTTCATATGACTTTCAAAATGCTGAAGTTGAACACCAGAGAAACCGTAAAACACTTACACAGTGCTATATGTTTATGCAGCATTTTCTAAATATAGACTAAGTCCTTGTCATAAAGGGTTTGTATAGTTGAAACAAAACAGGACTTGACATGACACAGAGCAGCTTGAGAGAGGCATGAGAGCTGTAGGTGAGGAACTGTGAGGAACTGAACAACTGTTTCAAGTGAAGGATTTGGAGGACTTGAAAGGACAGTGAAAATGCCCACCCCCTTCAATTAAAAAAAAATAAATATAGGAATTTGAACTCCTCTTGTTGCCTGTTTTTATCAGTAGGTTTTCAGAAACCACTATTTGTTTCTAATTTAGATAGTAAAAACTATATGAGATCTATAGAAATTTTTATTAAAAGTAATAAATAACAAAGCAATTTAAAACTGTTCTCAAATGTACACTTATGTGTTTGATCCTCAGTTAGTGTTACAGCACTTCTTCCTTCAGTCGATCCAAACACATGTAATGCTTGTAGTTCCTGTTTGGCCTTACATTTGTTAGGCTGAGCAGTGGCTGCTGATGGCTGAGTGAAAGAAGGATGGAGCTATCATGTAATAGCTTTTGAATGACAGTGTCTTTGCTATTTTTCCTTTGGTATGTGTTTGTTCTCCTCTGTTCCTCTTCAAACTGTTTTTTTGTCCTGGAAGTTAAAAATGAAGCTTGCAAACCTTTGGTAAATTGTGCTGCTCAGACAATAAATGAAAACACATCACAGTGAAAACAACTTATACTGATTTCCTATGCTATCCTACTGTCCTGGTATATTGTTTGTATATTAATCTGTGCCAGATATTTTTGAACTTGTTGCTTGCTTTTAGTGGTAGTTGAACGAAGAATGGAAGTCCTAAAATGCAATGAGAGTTTTAATAAGTTTTGAGAAATCGGAGGAGAGACAGTCATGTAAATTCTCTGGCTGACAGAAAAGTTGCCTGGTGAGTTCATTCTATGATCAGTATCAAAGAGTCAACCTGGGAGTGGCGTCTTGTATTTGTCCTGGCTGCTGGGAGCTTCTTAGACATTAAAATGAACTAACCACAATATGCAAACCTGTAGGTAACTAGGCCTCGTTAGATCTGGTGTTCATAATGATATATGAGTTAAAAAACCAGAGTGGTTTTCTTAAGTTGTTGATCGTTTGGGGTTTTATTTTTTTAATGGGCTTCCTCCCTCCCCCTGGGTTATTTTTATATCACCTTTTTCGAAAGCATAGGGTGGAGCACTCATTCGGGGTGTTGGACTGATGCCTGCCTGATGAGAATTGATTTGTTTAAGCCCTTGTGCTGTATCCATTTACACCACCTGAAGATTTGCTTTGCTTTTTGTTTTTATTGCTTACCTACCTGAAGTCCTTAAGGAAGCACGTTGCAGGTATGGAGCTTTTATTAAACTCAGCTTTTGACTGGGAAGATAACAGGTGTTGTGGTTTTGGAGTTAGACTGTTTTCATTGACACTCAGCACATCTATCAACAGAAGCAAAGACCAGACTTCTTTTTGTTCTGTGGTGTCAGAAAAGGATGGGGAAAGCCCAAACAAACTCTGCTGTCAAGAAGCTGCAGATTAATTGGTTTTGCTTAGAACAAATGCACCTGTGTGCTTTGAAGAGTAAAAGCTGTGCCAACCTAGTGAACTATGTACTGGGATGGCCTGCCATAGTGTAATAAATGAAAGATCCCAGTTACAGATACTCAGCTGAAGACAGGAAATTGGTAATCTGTGTTCTATTGCCATTCAGCATTTCTCTGGTACCTGTGGTTTAGGAATGTGTGTTAAGAAGAGGCATCTGTTTTTCTCTGCAATAGCAAAACACTTAGCAATTAATACTGAATGCAGAATCCAAATATTTGTATAAAAATAGTGTGCAATCCTATCAAAGTGTTTTAAGTGGTTTGTTGCCCTGGTAGAAAATGAGCTTAGAAATAAAGCAAGGGAGTCTTTGTGTCAAGAGTAGCTTAACAAACATACGAAATGTTAAATTTCAGTACTTCAGTCTTAATGCTAAGATTTAGAAAGCACATTACTTTTTTGAACTGTACCTGAGCACAAATTGTGGTGAAGAACATGTAGAATAAATGAAGAGAGTGACTGTGGGGAAAAAAAATTATGATATTGAGTAAGTGTTTGGCGCAGTAAAAACATGCAAACCCTCCTTGTGTGTTTATTCTGGAAAACAGTTTGGGCAGGGCACTACGGTAATTATTCAAGTCATGTTTATATATAAAATGAGCTTGGTTTGGTTTGTCAGGCAGGTGTGTGCTGCAGTGTTCCATTTGCTGAGCTAGTGTGCAAAAATGCACCTGTTTATTGGAATGACAATTTCAGCTGAGATAAACTGGTGTGCAGGGTACAACAAAGTGACTCAAGGGTGAAGCATCCTTTTTAAGCTGGGATTCTTGCTTTGGCACTGTGATAGTTTTGCCTTTGTTCATGTTAGGTGTGCTTCCGTCAGTGCTGGTTGGACTTCAGTTGTGCTCTGGTTACTGTATATGTGTATTAGAAAGACCTTTTGTAATTTATCTATTATGAATGGTTGTTATTGAGGAGAGTTATTTCATGGGCTAACTTATTATCTTGAATAGAGCAGCCTGTAATACTTAGGGGTTTCCCAGCGGGGTTTAATGAATCTGTGACAATAGAAACAATTACAGTGGTGGTGGGAAGAATCCTTGAATGTATTATTTTTATTTCCCTGGAGTTAATCTTCACATATCAAAGTAAATTAACCAGAATATGCTGCTTAGATATCTTCTAGATTCCCAAGTCAAAAGCTATTATGAACAAAATGTGATTCTCTTTATTCCCTGTCCTACAATCCTTTCTTGAAGTGTGCTTCTAGTGAAGTGAATATAACTGAACAAAGCACTATTCTAGATACATTTGTGGCATTAAGGGAAAGACTCCAGTCACTGGCATATGTATAGGTGAAACTATTTCAGGAGATTTTTTTCATGAATTTTTTTGTTGGTTTTCTTTTTTCTCTGTTAAGTAGATTTTTGACATTAATTAACCAATGCATGAAATATGATGTCTAAATGATTACTAAGAAGAAAATTAACTCTATCCCAGCTGAAAACAGGCCAAATGAACAGGTGTTTTCCTTTAATGAATGCTAAGTCATAGCTTGTCATATCGTTCTGTGAAGATTTTTCTGAAGGTTGCAATATTTTGTCATGAATCTAGTTTTCAAAACCAATTTAAAATCCATAGAGACATGTGCTGTGCTACTGTTCAGGAAACTTCCCAATCTGAGCATTCCTGGCAGTCACACACCTGATGCCAGAGATCTTAACTACTGGGACCGGAGCCCCTTTGTGGCAGGTGGCTCCAATGAGATGATGGGAGCCCCACTTGACTCCCCACACATCCCACTCAGACCAGGTTTCCTTACTGGTTCGACCCCAGGTTCAACCATAGCAAAGTCTCAGATGTCTTGTTCCGTAAAGCCATTTTTTTCATGGCACAGTAATACAGAAAGAGCTTGAACTGGGTGCCTCTGAGTAGGACCTCCAACAAAGGAACCGCTGGGCCTTTATTCCCTCATAATCTACCTGTGCACAAGTCTGGCTCCTCTTCCAGAGCCTTCAGCTACTGCCCCCTACTCTGTGTTAATCCACCTGGCTGGCGTCACCCATCTTCAGGCCCGTAGTTATCCCAAAGTTTGGCAGTTCACAGCCTCTTCTCTTGGGCTCCCACCCAGAACTCAGTCTGTGTTTCAACCTGCATCTCAATCTAAAGCTCGCAAGCTGAGGTACCTGGACCAGATGTATTCCTCAACACTACAACGGAGTGTTTGCATGCCTCACTTAGTCCATTTAGAGCCCTGAGGGATTTCCAACTGAGTGACACTTACTGAAGAGGTCAGATGTGATGGAAGTTGAAATCATAACCTGGCTGGAGATGAAACAGAATATATTTTGTTTATTTGTCTAGGAGTATATACACACAGAGATGAATTTCAGTGTAATCCTCAAACTGTTTACTATGTTTTAATCTCTACAGCTACATCTGATTACAAAAGAAAAAAAGGCCACTGGTAGGCTTTAAAAGTTTCTGCCATCTGTCCTGGTGCTTACCCTTCATTCACCGTAAGGATGTGTTGTGAGCAGCTTGACAGACTCCCTGTGTATTGTGGCCTTTTATGCTGCTTTTACCTTCTGTCTCTTTTGGACTCTTGTCTGTTCAAATGGAGCAGCATGTGGGTCTTCTGTTTCACGAGAACAATGTAGATCCTTGAATCCTTTGCTTTGGATTTGGGACCTTCTTTTTATTCTGTACCTCTTTATAACAACTTGCACAGTGGAGTTACCACAAAGAGGTCTTCTAGGTCTGTTCTAGCGAGAGGAACCACGTGCTTTCCTACTTGTAATCTTACTGTTCGTGGAATGATTTTACCCTGCATGCACTTATTAGCTGGCTGCATCTCCACATCCCTACCGTGTAAATTACCCTACCCTTTGGATAGCTCTCTGGATTGTGCTCGTCCATTATCTTCATCAGATGCTTTGCTGTTTCTGTCTGTTGAGCAAGTCTGGCTAGATTTGAAACCACAGAAGGAGGGGGATAGCATACACTTGTAGAAGGACAGTAGCTTTCCAGCAGCTCCTGGCCTACTTTATGGTGTGTATGAGTTGAAAGGATTGCTGTGGAAGAACAGACTGTGTCTTAGGAAGAGCTGAGGAAGGTGCATAATTCACAACAATGTTTTTCCAGCTGAAGTACCTCATTCATCTAAATCACACTTTGTCAACGTCCTGAATGTAATGAACAATCTGTCGTTAAGGCTAGTAACAACAACCACGGGCTTTTGAGAAAAACTATCATTACTGAAAAGCTGGGTTAAGCTCTACCTAAATCCATAAGTAATTCAGGCTGTTAATGGAGTTTCCGGACTCTTCCCTAGAAAGCTCAGACCAGGCAAGTGATGGAGATCAAGAAAATAATGTAGGGATACTAACTCAGAAGTAATCTCTGTATTTTTAAATATTCACTGAATACTTCACGAAAATATTTTAAATATTTAAAGTGTATTGAAAGCACCATGTCAGCAACTCTTGCATCTTTGGATTTTTCTTTCAAAACTTTTGGGTTCATGATACAGGTTTCAGGTATACTGTGATTCCTACCCGTTAGGCTGTATTGAAGTGAATTATTGGTTCAAGACATGAAATTATTGATTGGGCACAGTAAGGCATAGATAGATACCTAAAAGATTTTAGATTTCATGGTAGAAATCAAGCTTGCCATTGTGTTGTGTATGTGCACACTTAAAGCCTTGCTTTCCTGAGAATGCTGAATGAAAAAGGTAAAGCATTTTTCTAAATCTTATAATAAAGTTGTGAATGTCAGGGAAAAGGCTTTGCTTATTTATTCACACAACCTGATGAAAGGAAAGAATCCCTTAGAAAATGTAATAATCAAGTTTTGAAGATTTTTGTTTTAAAGAATTTTTGCTTTGCTGATGTATGTATTCTCTAGATCAGTTGTGGTGTGAAAAATAGTAAGATAGAATATTGGTAAGGGGGTTTTATGCTTTAAATATACTATCCTTGTTTATTGATTGTCATTGGCATCACCAAATTAGATTAGGTGTAGCCATTTTAACAAAATAAATTTTCCTAACATGCTTTTCATGCAGTGGGTATGTAAACTTGAAGCCTCATGCCAAAGTGTGTTGTAATTGATTAAAAGCCTCTGTTTTCGAGGGAATATAGGACAAGTTTATGGAATTGAAATCCAATGAGTGTTACCAACTGAGCAGAAATTCTGGCATGAAAATGGTAGGAATATGTTGGGGGGGGGAGGTATCTTATGTTCTTCCTGAGCATAAGATTTTGCCTCTGTGGGAGCTGACTTCACATTGTAGGAATGGCTGCACCAGATTAAAATTCTGCGTTCACAAAGCATCCTCAAGTTAAGTGTTTAAAATCATGGAAATTAAGAACTGAACGTCTTTGCGAGAGCTAGTTATGTCCACAGTGCCCAAGGTAATGCAAATTGCATGAGCTGACAGTCTTATTCTGTGAGCTAGGGGAATGCTGCTGATGTTCTTTTTGTTTTTTGAACTTTGATAATCCACTGTCCCGTGTGGCCAAAGGAGGGAGATCTTGTTTTCTATGTGTCAAATGATGGCAGCTATTTCTTGGCAGCTGAATTAATTTCAGATTCTGTAACATGACTTCAGATTAACATTAGATTTCTCACAGCTAATGGTATTTTAGCTCTCAACTCTACTCACAGGAAGAAAAAAATCCTCTCTCTAGGGGTATTTGTGTTTTAAATCTGATCTCCCCTACTTGCTTGTGTGTTGTGGGTATCTGTCACAGTTTGACCCTTTAACAGGTAATGGTGTGAAAAGTACCTTGGCCATGACTAACATCACTTCTTGTCAAAAATCAGTTCTTAAACTTTCAGATTCTAATGAACAAAAAGGTGTATACCTAATAAGAGGAATTCAATTTCAGAGAGAGATCTGTCCTGCATAATAATATGAACTCATTTGTACGGGGTTCATTTTAATAAGCTAAATGAAACATTTCATTAATAGGAAGCAAAGCTTTAGGTCACCCTTAAACTATGTGAGAAAAGCAGTGACTCACTGAAGTAGTGGGTAACCAATCCCTGTGTCACAGAGGGGTGGAGGCTGCAATATGTCTCTGTAAGGGGGAGTACTGAGCAGAAATAAAGGAGGTGTTTTTCCTGCCGTGTATTTGGAAATGCAAGTGCAGGTAAAATGAAGGTTCATGAAATAGTGATTTTTTTTTTTTTTCAGTAGTTGGAAGTACAAAAAATGCTTTTGTAAAACCTGGAATCTGAATATAAGAGAAGTACTTTGTGCAGACTGTTATATAGGAGGCCGGAAGCAGTGCTCATCTTGGTTACTCCATCCCTAAAATCTGAGAATAATAGACTTATTCCTGGGATGCATACAATCACGTGGTAAATTTTATTTTAAGACACTGTGATGGATGGATTAAAAAAGTAATTGTTTTTAAAGAGTTCGCTGTCCAGGTATCTTCTATTTAAGATTAAAATATTTTAAAAATGGAAGCATTTTTCAACTGTTCATGCTGATTACTCTGTCCATTAATTTATTTTTTCTTTACAGCTTCGAGTAGGGAAATGATGTAGTCTCTTCCATCTTCATATTCTTGCACATGAGGACAGACTTAAGAGAAAAGTTGATGAAGAGATGTTAATTAATTTAATTGGTTTCCATGGGACTTATACAAATAAATATAGATACAATTAATTTTCTCATAGAAGACTGTTTTCTATAAGCCTATGTAGTGAGTTAAATTTGGCTTAAAATGTGTTTAGAGGAACTTGTTTTGATGTGTCCTAAGGGATAGAATGGTTGAAGTTTTTGGGGTAAAAAGAGTGATCCAGGACCTAAAAAATGTGCTTCCCTCCATCCTTGGCAGCAAATGTCGTCCCCCAGGCCACGGCAGAAGTGGCACCTATGTTGTATGCCAGACTGTGTTCAAGAGGAGGTGTTGTCTGTGATCACTGAGCAGCTGTTCTGCGGCTCCTGCAGGTGATGGGCCAGATGGAAGCGTCTCACGTGCCTGGCACAGCTCACTGGCTGTCCTCTGCGTGGTCCGTGTGATTAGCCAGTGCTTGTGGTGGGCTTCTCCTGCTACTGTGAGTGGGTTTTCTGAAAGCTTGCAATTCTGTTGTGTATGTGTACAGTTGAAGCCTTGCTTTCCTGAGAATGCTGAACGAATAAGACCAAGCGTTTTTCTAACTCAGAAATGGAGTGATTATGGATTTTACTAACTAGAAACCTATGTTTCTTCCCCCCCCCTCCCCATGACTGCGTCCGCTTTTCTTGTTATCTGCTGGCCTTTTGCCTTTTACATCTGTGGGTGCATTCAGTTAGTCACTCCGTATCCCGCATTAGCATTCTGTGCCAGGAGAAGCCCTTGGAGACCATGGCTTAACTCTGCTTAGGCTTTGCTGTACAAGCCTGTTGTTAGACAAAGCATCACATTGAATTCACGTTTTCATTATGAAAATGTGCATCTAATTGGTTCTTTCAGCTAACTGAAATGAAAGATGGGTGGCATCTGTTTAGTAAAGTCCATCATCTGTAGATTAAGGAGGGAAATATTTATACTTTCCTGTACTGTAGTGTGTTGACTCAGTGTTTCTGTATGGGATTCGATGCTGACCTGGAATTTTTAAGACACTTCGTGTAATCAGTACATGGCTTGAAGCTGTTAGGAATGTGTTCCCATGTTGATATCTTTGGGAGTCTAGTGGATATCTAAATATGTACCTGTAAATTTGAAACCACAGAAATGGAAAGTGTGCATTACTAGTCTTTCATCTGAGCTGTCCAGTACAAAGACCCTAATTTAACCAGGTGTCTCTCGTTTATTTCCACCATGATTCTGTGTATTTTTGGACTTGAGCATATGACACATTTTTTTTTCTTTCTTTATTTCTTGGTACTTTTCCAAAGAAATCTGTATGCTGAGAGTTATATTTAAACACATTGACACAAACCGAAAACGTTTGTAGATAGTTGAGGCATACTGTATATTGTCCACCACTTTGCTGCAGCTGGATTCTTCAGAAAGTTGTTCTGAAGTGTTTTATGGGGTGAAGTATATGGAGGACATAAGGCACGTTTCTTGGCTGACTTGTGATGTTCTTGTGTATAGCACAAACATAATGCTCTTTCTTGTGTAAGTATTGTGTGTGTATATATATAAATAAAAGCAAGCTGATTTTATACTACAGTATTGCAGAGTAGTGTCATAAAGTATAATTAGACAAGCTATAATTAAAATACTACTGAGTTATGTAGTTTAGGATGTTAAATTGTTTGGATCGAGGCCATTTCTCTCATGTGGTTTCCATGTCTGTGATTTCTTGTTCTTCAAAATATGATTAAAGACTCAGCAGACATACACAGCTAATGATGTTGAGGGGAATATTTTGATGACTTGAAGTGTGAGGCTCCCCCCATTTATTTAATTGTTAAAATATTATTTAATGCTGAATCTATGCTAATGAAATTTGACAAAAATGAAATCACAAAATACAGCATCTGTGGGAAAACTGAACCTGATATGTTTAGGATATTGCAAGTAAGGAGTGTGTTCAAAGGCTGCCCTTGGTGCATCAGTTAAAACTACTGGGATGCCATGTCACAGAAACAGACTGTAATAGGAACATTGGCTCCTAATTGAGGGGTTGGTTGTATGCATTTTGGTGACTGAGGGATTTGGATGGGGTTGCCCCACTCTAAGGATTGCACTTGTTTCTGCCTGATCAGCTTTAGTGGATAAATTCTGGGACTGGTTTAGATCAACCTCTTCAATACCACAGCATAAGTTGTAGCAAATGATAAGAAGGACCCTCAGGACTTTGGTGATGCCTGCATCAGAAACGTCCTCAAGGAAAAATGTGGATGATGAGGGATACTGATAGAGAAGGGCAGCAGTAAGGGCCTGTGAGGAGGAAATGGAGAAACTTGGTGTCAAGGGGAGAGTGATGTTTTGAGTGTGCATGTACAGGTTGTGTGCTTGGAGATGGCATTTATCTTAGAGGATGACAATAGGATTGTTAACTTGTTAACCTTGAATGGTACTCCTTTTGCCATATCACAGCTGGACAGCTGGATCATTGTCTGGAATGAGCCTGTTCAGCTGGGCAGCAGGAGAGACTTTCAGAGAAAAGGCAGCAGTGCCAGTGTTAAATGGACAGTTGACAGTGAATGTTGCTTTGCTTCTCTCTTTTGTGGAAAAAACATTCTGAGCAAACATAACTTACACTGTGTTTGTGCATATATGCTGTGCAAAATGTACATATTTACTTAAGCTTCAATCCTTTTGTATACATGATTTCTATGGTTTACGACTGCCCGGTGAAAATTGTGTGTTCTGTTTGAATAAATGTTTTTGTCAAGGGATTTCTGCAGTAATGATGATCTTTAAAAACAGCTTACTTTTTGAAAAAAAATTACTTTGTGAACTGTGTTATAATCAAAAGTAAGGTGGCGTAAAACTTAAGAACAAATATCTGTTGTGCTGTAAGAGTAAATATTGCTTTATTAAAACAAATAGCCTATATTTTTGAACTACTTTAAAACCTTTCCTATCTCCTTACCATAGCAATAACACTTAGTGCTTACACAGTGCTTGACTTTTCCAAAAGCACTTTACAAATATTCAAAGCTGCACAGTGCAGAATGTGGATGAGAGCAGTGGGGATGTGGGAACAGCCAGGCCAGCAGAGCAGACTGCATCTTGCTACACCTCATTATTTCCTGTTGAAAAGATGTTTGTCAGAGGTGGCAGCCGCCTTTCCTCGTCCTACCTTCTTGATAGCTCTTGAGGAGTCCACCCTGCATATTTCTTAATGAACCTCTCCTCTGAGAATACCCTATGCAGTCTTGCCCCCTATATAGTTTTAGGCCCACTAAGATTTTCACTGGAAAAGAACTAATACTTCTGTGTTCTCTTACTGTGCTTCAAACTAGAGGTGATTAGCATTTGTGTGGTGCCTTCCAAACAGTGATCTTGAGGAGTCTAATGAAGTTGGCATTTCCCTGTTTTGCAGATGCATAAAAAAATTAAAGTTCAGAGAGGACAGGATTAGAAATAGCATATTGGACTTCTGGCAAATAGTTTCTCCCTAAGTAAATGAATAAGATTATATTAATATGGAAAGTAGAAGTGCTTTGAATTGTCTGAAAGAACAAGATTACAGGAGTTAAGAGGTGCAATATATTTCACATCCCATGCTTAAGTCAGAGGAACGGAAAAGCCAGTATCCATGCATGATGAATTGGGTTCACAGTAAGATAGTGCATACATGTGGGAATTTGTGTAGAAAATGATCGCTATTTAATTTCCTTAGTAGATTGATTAGCAATGACTAAGTAAGTTAACTGAGTAGCAAAAAATATTGTCTCAGACCACACTCACTGCCATTGCCCCATGCACTTCAGTGGACCTTATGTTGATTTCTTGCTAGCAGAGGAACCAGCACAAATCTCTGTTTAAATCCCAGTTTTGTTACCAAGCACATTAAATTCAGTTTCTCTCCACTTCAGAAGCACTGAAACACTTCTTTCCAGTGCTCTCTTTCATTGGTACTTCAAGAGCAGAAACGCTGCTCTTACAGATTCTCCTCACCTCCAGCTGCCAATTATAGGTGCAGCTTTGGTGTTGTGCTTCTCTGCGTTTGGTGAGGTACGATTATTCTGTGTGCCCTGGACTCCTGCAGCCCTCTGATCTTCTGCAGTAGTTGCCTGGACTGCAGCTTGCCAGGTTTGAGTTAAAGTGTGCTTTTCTTTGTGCATCTTGTCCCATCCTGTCCAAGGAGAAGAGGATGTCTTTTACAATGATCCCACAGGGGCTTGAATAGGAAAGGGAAGAAGGTGTTGAGAAATGAGGAAAAGGCAGATGAATCACGGAAAGGAGATGAGTGTTCAAATGTGTCAGGCTTTTTTTTTTTCACCTGGTATTAGGTTTTTATAGAACAATGTCTGCTACAGGTTCAGGAAATGGTATTGACATTTAAAGAAAAAAAACTTGTTTTCTATTTCAAGGTGATTTTTTTTGATCTTCCAGAAAAAAAAAAATTGATTAGCTCATGATTACAATAAATGATTATTTCTTGAGGATTCTGACTCAGTTGAAATGATCCCAGGGTCATGGCATACCACATTAGAAGGGACCTCAAGGATCGTCTACATGGTCTAGACAAGGTGGCCCTGCACCCTGTCCAGTATCTTAGAAGCGTCCAATGTTAGGGAACCCTCCACTTCTCTGGGGAGGTTATTCTAGTAGCTGATTGTTCTCATTGTGAAAAATTATCCTGTTGCGTCTAACCAGAATCTCCCCAGGAGTGGTCTTCTGATTCTTATTTTGGGAGGCAGCTAGTGAACATTTGTCACTGCTCTGGTAGGCCAGGCTTATTCCCCAGTTGGTTGCAATGACATGAGTTATTGCCAGTTTGGTCCCTGCCACCTGAATCCTCCAGTTTAAAGCCCACTTAAATAAGTTGGCCAGCCTGCTGCCAAAGATTCCCTTGCCTCTTCTAGTCAGCTGTATCGCATTGCTTCCTAATGTGCTGTGGTCATTGAAGACAATTATTGACGGTAATTGTTACTGGTCACAGAACCACAGAATGGATAAGGTTGGAAGGGTCTACAGTGGGTCATCTGTCCAACCACCCTCCCTGCTCCAGCACGGTCATCCTAGAGCACATGGCACAGGATTACATCCAGCCAGTTCTTGAATATCTCCAGTGAGGGAGACTCCACAACCTGTCTGGGCAACCTGTTCCAGTGCTCAGTCATCTTCACAGTAAAGAAGTTCTTTCTCATACTCAGGTGGAACTTCCTGTGCATTAGCTTCTGCTCGTTGCCTCTTGACACTTCGAGAAGAGCTTGGTTTCTCTTGACACCCTCCTGTCAGATACCGCATACAGTAATGAGGTGCCCTCTCAGTCGTCCCTTCTGAAGGCTGAACAGGCCCAGCTCCCTCAGCCTGTCCTGAAGAGAGATGCTACAGTCCCCTCATCATACTTGTTGCCCTCTGCTGGACCTGCTCCAGGAGCTGCATGTCTCTTGTACTGAGGATCCCAGAACTGGACGCAGCACTCCAGATGTGGCCTCACCAGGGGCAACGCCTCTCTCAACTTGCTCGCAATGCTCTTCCTAACGCACCCCAGGGTACCCTTGGCCTTCTTGAGCACTGTGGTACAGCTGGGTCATGGACAGCTTGTTGTTCACCAGGACCCCCAGGTCCTTTTCTGCAGAGCTGCTTTCCAGCAGGTCAGTCCCCAGCCTGTACAGGTGTGAGGGGTTATCCCTCCCCAGGTGCAGGACCCTGCCTTTGCCTTCGTTGAATTTCAGGTGGTTCTTCTCTGCCCATTTGTCCAACCTGCCAAGGTCCTTCTGAAGGGCTGCACGGCCCTCTGGGGTATCAGCCACTCCAGCTTTGTTGTCAGTGAACACACCGAGTCTCTTCATCCAAGTCATTATGAATAAGTTAAACAATGCTGGATCCAGTATTGACCCTGGAGGGACACCACTAATGGCAGACTTCCAGCTAGACCCTCTGCCACTGATTATGACCCTCTTGTATCTGCTGTTCAGCCAGTTCTCAATCCACCAAATATGTATTATTTTTATTGTCTTTGTTAGCTAAGGATAACCAGTCCAATATATTGTTGCCTTTCTTTTCTGTTTTCTACTGGACATCTTAGTTAAGGTTTGGACTTTCTACTAGGCATTTTTCAGAATAAGAATGTAGATATGGCTGAAATAGATCAGTCAGTGGCCTGTTTAGTCCAGTAAAGAGTGGCAGGAGCTTCAGGAGGAGTTGCAAATGTGACTCCTACATAGCCATTGCTTTTATTCTTTGCACTTTTGAGACTTGCTACAAGTCCCTGGAAGTTGAGATTTAAAATATTTCGATAGAACGTTGATATTAAAGACTGTAGTTATCAGCATGGTCTTCTCCATAAAATGAAACACAATTTATTAGTTCCAGATTCTAACCTTTGCAATTAGTAATGGACCGGGTACCTGCAATCCTTGGTACCCCTCAAGAAATGAGAGCTGGAAACATAAATCACTGTGTTGTGCTAAAATCGCACAGAATTACCCCTTTTGATTGTTCTTAGCAAAATGATTATCCTAAATGACAGAGGGATTTTTTTTTTTTTTAACTGCACAAAGACAACTAGGCTCTTAACAGCCTGATTGAGTATCTTCAGTGTTGGTCTGTTTATGCTCTCACTCGATAGGGCAACTAAGAATGGAGAAATATCTGTTGTTAGAGGCACTCTGTAAAAATCATAGTAATCTGGAAAGGTAACGTACATACATAGGTTAGTTGTAAGTAAAAGCTCACTTAGTCTTTTAGGTATTAGTTTTTGCACTCATCTTTGCTTAATTATACTCTCCATTTCTAGTCCTCTCCATTTTTGTGTGTGCAGCTTTCTCTGTGATGGTGCATACTAATGTTTACAAAGTTTGGGGGAAATAAACTGAAGCAGCTAATACAATTTTTAAGAAGACTGGTCTCAATAGGTGTAATTAAACATTCAGTTCATCACCTCAGTAAGCAGCAATTCTACTCTTGTTCTGATATCTTGTTGCGCTGTGTCTGTTAACTTGGTTAACATGTTATCTGAACATTTTGTCTGAACTGGTCAGTGGTGAAGTTCTTAATTTGATATTTGGATTGCTAAATTAATGCATTGTTCATATGAATATGACCAATGCAGTGCCACGCATATACCTACATTTTGAGTCTTCTCTAAATACATAGAAACAATTCTGCTTTGTTCTCTGGCTACTCATACTGAGAAACTTAGCTTTGGAACATAGGATTGTCTCTTTTCTTGGCAGCTTAGATCTTGCTGATCAGAGAAGGAAGTCTGAAGTTTTTTTGAAAGTGTGAGGTCTCAGTTGCTGCTTATTAAGAAAGCTGTATTTTCATATTAGCTAACAGGAATTTAAAAAAAAAGTGTTATGATGCTGATATCTCTTATTTACAAGCTGGAGCATTTTAATCATCTGAATATCAGATCTGATTTATTTGTACAACTGTTTTAGAAAATTATCACAATTGTGTTGTAAAAAGTAGCTGTAGAGGCTTAACAGAGGGTAAAGCATTTGTGCAGCCTAAAAAATATATTTCAGGATAGTGGAATATTAGATATCTCAACAAAAGTGCTTTGGCTATTGTATATGCAATTAAAGTTATGCTTCCCAATATCTAAATAAGCATGGTGTTGTAGATTACCGATCAATCAGGGGTTTCTTGGAGCACCTCAGATAGTGGAAAGACTGATAATAGGCAAAATTTTATTTCCAATTTAGGCTATCATGAGCCTGCAGTAACTCTGTCAAGGATAGTAGGGTTATTCTATGTTTGTGTCCAAATAGATGATTATGCAATTAGTTCAATAGAAGAAAGACTAAAAACCACGGAACTGAAAATGTTTGGCTTTATTAAGGATGTTGACATCCATGTGAAATAATAAAATATGAATGAATATTAAAAAAAATGATAGGAACAGCCTGTTTTTTCTAGCCATCTGGATGTTACTATCAGTATAATGGTGAGATGGGTGTTTGTCATCTGTGTAGGGACATTCTTCATGGAAGCATCAAACACAAACTCTGTATACCCAAGCAATTTTTGCAATTTAAATGGCGGGATGAATTCTATCAGGAAATGTCACTGCACACTGCCTGCTAGAGGTTAGAGAGTTAAATATTGGAGTTGGATTCTAACAGGGCTGGATACTTTAATAACCCTTAACATTAGCAGTTATGCATGCTAAGATAAAGGTTATCATGCGTTGCTGTATAAACTGATTGCTGTAGGGACCTGTAATGCTGCTTCCCTTTTGTATTCACTTCAGAGCAGCACAAGAGCTGTTTTCCTACAGCTCTTACAGAATCACCTTTGTAAAAAGAGTAGTAGTAGACTTAAGTTCAGTGATCTCAATTTATATAGTGAAGGTTGCATCACTTCATCTATACCAATGAGGTGCTTGACATGCAGGGATGTTACAAGAGGGTTGGGGCAGCACAGTGGGGAGATAAAGTGCTCTGCCTGACTCCGTTACCCAAAACATTATTTAGAGTAAAGTAATCGGAGTAGCTTTGTTTGAGTTAAAGAATTTAGAAGGGGTTAAGAACTCTTAATCTCCATGTCAGTACAGATGGATACCTTGACAAAGGGAATCTGGTAAGCTTTTGGGAAAAGATGTGTAGGACTGCCATACAGAGACTATTATAAGAGCTAATCAGAGCTGAAGAGCTTTAATCTGTTTGTTTACTACTGAAAGAGTACACACAAGGAAACATGGAATAAAAATTGAATTTAAAATGGACTAAAATGTTTCTTGTTTGTCAATTTATCATACTTTTAAAATAAAATTTGCAGTCAATTAGTGATGTGAGAGAAGAGGTCAAGGTACATGCACCAGACAGTCAACTTGGGAGTAAAAAAAGGTCTACTTCTTAGTTTCTTTTTATTCAGGATTGGGTGCAATTTTTAAGCATGTTATCTGTTGATCTGGACTTTATGAAAGAAGATTGAACAGAAGGTACTGTGTTTTTTGAGAGATTAATAACGGATGCTCAGACACTGACTGAAGAGCTGAGTGTGTGCTGAAACGTGCTAGACTCCTATAATCAGTCTGGTATGTGGAAGATTTCATTATGGTTAGATTTTTAACTCTGAGGGGGGAGCTGTTGACCTGAATCGTAGTTACCTTATCACTCAAAATATTTGTTGTCCTAGTCTGTTTTTCTCCTTGTATTGTATTGCTACTTCGCCCCCCCCCC
>VXAY01006507.1:625137-679536 GCA_013399855.1 Oxyruncus cristatus
TTTTTTTTTTTTTTTTTTTTTTAAGGAAGACTTGACAGGGGTCACCTCATTGTCAGGCGTTTGCTCATACTTTTTATTTCAGATTTTTCTATGTTTCTCAAAGTAAAAGCAGCAAGTTCTTAGTCCTGGGTACTTGCACCCTGATAGGAGGCTGTGGGAACCAGGGGGGCAGTGGCAGGTGGCCCTGGCTGGGAAGGGAGCCCAAAGCTTGCTGCAGGAAGATCACAGAGCTACTCAAGTTATGTGTGTATGCATCTTGTACTTTGGTGTAACAAATGAGTTTCTCATTAAGGTGAAATAAAACGTACTGACATGCAGAGATACATTCTTGGAACTTCTTGCTTCAGTGATTTTCATATGAAATAAGAAATGTTAAAAATTAGTCCCGAGTTGGCAGTGTTTATACTATCTGCTGCTCCTGCCTCTTGCAGTAGCATATTCTTAGTGCTTTTGATTGAACAGTTGGTGTTTTCATGCAAAAGAAATGTGCCAAGGAGAGCAGCAGAATGGCCAGAGATGCTTTGGCTGACATTAGACAGCAGAATCAAATGAGAAAATGTTTAGTGTGCTATGTTGTTGGTTTGAAATATATAATCACATTGCTTTATAATGCCATAGTGACAGTAAAATCAAACCTATAAATCAGAGTGGTACATTCATTTGACAAGTGTGGCTTGTCAAGAAGGACATTAAATAGAAAAATATTTTAGTGAACTGTAATTCTTTCCTGGGAATATTTGGGCTTACGGTAGAGGGAAACATAAATAAAATAGTCTTAGAATAATTTATATGATTCTAAGTAAACACAGTGGACCTTCAAGGCTTCATATCTTTGGAGGATAATACGTACATATATCTAGAAATAAAAATAGAGTATCTGAATGATTGAATTTAGGAGCTGTTATGTTGTCAGAAGCACAAATTGGCAAATTTAGGGAATTCAAACCAAGAAAGCCACTGTCTGACTTAAAAGATTGAGTTAATTATAGACTGCATAGGCTTTGGCTTTATTCTTGGCATCTTTCCAATCTATGAAAGACTTGACACCAAAAAAAAGAGATGCAGAATGCTGGAAAATGGCCTGAGAGCTCAGACAGCAGCACGGCAATGACTTAGAGCATCCTCAGAGCTGAGGGAAGAGCCCTGCAGCCTGGGAGTGGGGCTTCATCTGTTCATCAGTGCTCAGTGAGGCAGCAACGCCCTTTCCAACTTGGCAAAGCCTTTGCTTGGCTTCAGTTAGGGCTCAGGCTCCAGCTGGTGCATTTGCTGTGCAGCGCTTCCTACACATTGAAAAAGCAACTTTTAAAAGTTGACAAAACCATCTGAATTGGATTATTAGTGACCCAGTAACACTGGACACAGCACACTTAGCATATGAAGTGGCAAAATCATTCTTGATTTTACTGTGCATATATTGAAACGCTGAGACAGCAAAGCTGTGCCTACGAACTTAGATACTCCGACTTGAAAGTTGCCAATTGGTAATTACACTGTCACACGTAAGCATTGTTCTGTGTCATTTGTGGAGATACAAGTGTGTGCATACTTTAAGTACATAAACAGGGATTAGTAGGAGACCATTAAAAAAATTTGGCAAGCTATTTTATTTGTGAGTATCCATTTTTGCATCTGCTAGCACCAATTTTTTTTTTTTTTTTAAGGACAGCATCTTACACAGTTTCTTTTAAATGACTTGATATGATAGTCTGCTAGATTGGATCATGAAAGAGGGTACAGGTTTGGGTTGCAGTGGTATCTTTTTGCAGAATGTTTAGATGGAATCTGTTTTTTGTTTTGTTTGTTTGTTTTTTGACAAACGTTTTAAGGATATTTTCATCTGTTACTTGAAAATAAATTAGGCTGAAATGAAAAATATTTTTCTAATGGAAGTGAAGGCAGACTAGCAGTTGTCTCTGTCTTGAGTCTGAAGACACTAGTATTTTCTTGGGGACAGATATTTTCTGCAAATAATGATTTTGACTTCCAACCTCATTACTTTGAGAATGTTTAAATGGAAATTTTCATCGCATATATGTGGAATATTCTTTTCTGTTGATTATTTGCAAAAGAAGTCAGTCATATCATGTAAGATTCAATCATATAGACTGCTCCTGATTTTATGCCAATCTGTGAAGACAGAAAAGGGAACAACAGGGCTAATTATAATCTTTCATGCTTATCCATGTACACTTTCATTTTCAAATGTAAAAGTCAAGCTGTCGTATATGCATCTTATTGCACTCAATAAAGATATATTTGCTCAGAAATATTAAATATGTGCTGGAAATACTTGCGACATTTAAAAAAATCACAAGAAAGAATACATTGCAAAATCACTCAAGTTTCTCACTAGTTCCGTCTGTGGCAATTTTAGAAGAAAGAAGCATAGGCTGGCATGGAGGATGAGAAGTGTGCAAGCTTTTTATTGCTTTTTGTTTGAAGATCACAGAGTTTTGAACAGCTGGCATCCTTTTTACTCTTTTTTAGTAAGAGTCTCACAATTTATAGCAAAGCATAGTATTTTTATTGTATTATAGATTAGATGTCAATAAGACTTTGGAATGCCCAGTTTGCTATTAGTATGCAGTAGTACAGATATTGCTTACTTAAGAAGTTGATGAGTAGTAGATTTTATTGAATCTAATTGGGTGATTTTATCACAGTGCTGTGTCTTGAGTTTAACCCATTTTTACAAGTTGTTTAACAAGTGTTTGCACTCTTATGGAAATTTTCTAATCTCTTTCTCCTCTGGGTAAGTGTGCTGTGCAAAGCCTCTGAGCTGTGCCGCAGAGAGACAAGCACTGAGATGACTCCAATCTCTACAAGCACATTCTCTATGCAGTGCGGGACCAGACCTTCCCAGAGCAATAGCTAGATTCTGATAAATCCTGAATTATACTTGGTGTAAATGTCTGTACCCTGAGGGCATCTGTCCTTGAAGTGGCATATCAGATCACATCTGTGAGCATATGTAGCCAGACTTGAGATTGAGAGAGTTTAAAATGCAATTGCAAGTGGTATGTAATCCCCTTTCTGGAATTATTTCTGAGTTATTTATCTCATTTAGTTTAAAGCTGTGTCTATTAAATTAAGTTACCTTTTTTCAAGTGCATTTTCTCAGCTTTTCAAGAAAATAATGAGTGAAAACTGAATGTCATGTAACCCTCTAGTTTTCTGTTTAGTGCTCCAAATCAATCACCAAGATGTATGTGTTACATTGAATACATTTTTAACATGCAGTCTGAACATAAACATGTGATGTTGAAATGGTGCAGAATCAATAAAAATCAGCTTCAGTCCTTGCTTTTTAGCTGCATTGTGTTTCAACTCTGCAGTGAGAGAAAGCTCAGGTCCTAGCTTACAAAGGAGGACTAGGATGGTAGCTGTTAAAACATTCCTCCTGCAGAGCCCAGCTTGTGTTGAGTATTCAGTTCATTGCCCTGTAACTCCAAACCCATTCCTTTGCAGGATTCTTTCCCCCTCAAGAAGCATTTGCATCAAGCGATGTCAGTTCTGTTTGGTACGACACACTGAGGTGTGGGGGTTGATCAAGTGTAGCTAATGATAGAAATTTTATAGCCAGTTGGTGGGAGCACCAGGCTTTTCAAACATTGCTATAGTATTTTTATTTCATGGACATTTCTTGGTGCAATTGAAAGGCATGTGTTTCAAAGCAGGGTCCTCCAATTTCTTTAATTCTTTGGTGGGGTTAAACTGACTCTGAGTTTCCAGCTTCAAGAAAAATGTTATTGTGACAGGCACTTTAGTCATGGGGCTACTCCTTCAGAAAGAAGGCAAATGTCAAAATTAAGGCACTGTCACAGTAGATACAGTTTTTCTGTACAGAGGAGTCTCAGAGGTGGAGAGAGGTGTTCATCTGCTATTGAAAATGCTAATTTTAATGATGCATATTTTTAAAGGAATTCATGGGCCTAATTTCAATATTCTGACAACTTCTTGCATTTTGTGTTCAGAGGGAAATGGCTTCGAATAAACTTATGTAATAAACTTATGTCTTCTTACAGCTGTAAAAGGGAGCTTATGAGTATGATTGAACATGCTAAAAGAAATGCTTCCAAGAATCTTACCTTTTGATGCAAAGCTTGCATGGATGAGTGTGTAAGGAGAGTTGTGGTCAGAGGATGTAGGCTGCAGCATGCTGATAGTAAGCTGTAATGTTTCCAGACCAAATGCAGTGTTCATTTAATACAGCTATTTGTACACTAGTATTGGATCTGGATGTATTTAGTCAAAGTCTCCTGAACAGCATCCTTTAGTTGGCACCACCTGTCAGCTTTTAAGTGGTAAGTGTAAAATGAGCTGATATTCCTAGTTTTTTCTTTGCAGGTAAGCTTGTGATGTTTAACATCCCTGTTAACATCTGCTCTTAAGAACTATTTAACAGAAGTGTCTTATCTCAGAGACATCTTTTCTAATGCTTCTTAGATGATGATAGTTGAAAAGTCCTGTGTTGTTACTTCATATTGCACTAGTTGTCAGTAAAATACCTTTGAAGTTTCTGTGTAATTTCTGAGAAAGAAAAGACTGTGGTAGAATTCTGTAACTTCTTTGTTTTCGCAAGCAATTATAGTAGAAGCCCTAAAAGCACAGATCTACAATGAAGAAAAAGTAAAAAACATAGCAAAAAAGAAAGGCAGTGCATTTCAGAAGTGATCATAGGACTCAGAATTGGTCTTATATTGGTTCTGTTGTTCTAAATTATTGAAAATAGTCTGAAAAAAAGTATTCAAAACAGTAAGTGTAACTATAAAACAGTAAAATATACTAATTATCATTAAAGATTCATTGAAACTGTGGATAAGTTTTATTAGAGCAGAAGTGATAGAAAAGGAAGAGCAAGATGTATCCTCAGGATATTTTCCTGCAATTTTGGAACCTTTTCTTGCCATACTTCTAATAGTAATGTGATAAAAGCTTCCAGACATCTCTGTTTGATACAGATCTTCCATGTGCCATCTCCTGCCATCCTCAGCATTGGCCAAGGGAAGCTGAAGTTCTGGCAAGAGCAGGTTCTTTTTCCCTATGACTTTCTCTGGCAAATAGCCCTCAAGAAAATAGGCTTCATTTGTGCTTGAGACCCAGAGCCAGAACATAATTATTTAAATGCATCTGTTATCAAAGTGCAGTGGAAGACTGAGAAGGAGGAAGGAAAACAGGTAGAAAAAGTGGACTGTAGTTTTGATACTTTTTTTTTTATTGACAGAAAACATATAAAAATGCTGCTTTTCTTTGTGGTGTCTCTTTTTTTCTAGAGAGCTGATTTTCCTTGAGCACAGAAGTGATATTTTTGAAAACTACCAGGTATCAGGTAATAAACCAGTTTCTTTTTCAGTTTTGACTAGTGGAAGTTACTCTTTCAAGATGTAAAAATGAATGCTATAGACAGCTTAGAGTCTCTAAAGGAATTGATTTCCCTAATGGCTTTCCAGAAATATGCCTTTTCTATGAAATTATGTCCTAGCATTAAACAATATACACTACTTTCCTTTGAATCCCGGGGGCAGAAACTACACCGTATAGTTCTTCAGTCCCTTCCCATAGAGGAAGCACAAGAAATCAGGCACAAGATTGGACCTGGAAGGTGCAAATTTCTCCTGTGTTCATCCCTAAAAGATAGAAGGCATTTAATATGTATCACAAACCCTCGTATGTTGGTTCTTAAGACTGTATTTAAGGGGATAAATACTGTTCTTTTGAGGTAGATGAGCAGATACCACCCTAAATAGGAAACCAGGTGAAAATTCAGTAAGTTTTCCCCTTCCCCCTCCTTGGAAGTAGTCACAGTCCTATTGAGAGTGTATGGTAAATGTAGGATAAGATTTGACAGCCACTCCAATTACGATGCTTGGGAAGTGCGAGGATGTGTGTATCCTAGGTTTGGCCAGTGCTGCCTGCACAGTTACTGTATCTGGAACGTGATTACTGGTGACAGGGCAGCCTTCCTGTGTGCAGAGAAGTTCTGTTTGCAAACCAGCACAGATTAGCTTGCACAAATCTCTCTGCTGCAGAGTATATGTGAAGAAGGAAGGTCTTTGTGTAGCCTTATGGTTACAGGAAGGAGATGGTGAGAGCAGCATGAAAACTTCCTGCAAAAATTTGGAAATGTGTAAAGGTTGAAGTGTTATCCTTTGCTCATCGCACAGGAGAACAAATTTTAGCCATTCTCTCCGAAAGGAAGGAAGAAATAACTTGTTTGAAACTTTGAGGAAATGGTAGAGTTCCCTAACCCGTACACAGGTGTTTCCTGGATAGAATCCGATATATCCGTATATTAGCGTATAGTTTTGCCTATCTTTGGGCATTCTCTGGGGCAGAATAGGAAAATCAGCTTTTCTTGGGCTTTTAGTTGGAGAAGTAATGATCAGCTTTTCAGCTGTAGCATACACTAGTATTACTCACTTTGTTACAAAACCTTTTTTTTAACACAGTGTGTTAAGATGGACAGGGATGCTTTTCATAAGGATAGCAAATTAGAAGCAAAGAATATTGATGTTAAGTGCTTTTGACAAAACTTTACCTAAATCAACCCCTAGAGGGTCAGGGTGAATAAACCGTTTGAGACATGTTTTAAAATTAAACTGTGGAAGATTATAACAAGACAGTGGACTGCCACTTCATTTTTGACTGTTGGACGTTATTACATGATGCAGCCATGGTCAGAATTGCTTAAATTCCTCAGATGTCCATGCTGCCACCAGAGAAATATTCTTGTTGTCTTTGTCCCAGGGCTTAGAATTCATTGTGTGGCTGTTCATCATAGCAACATCATAATTAAACCTGTGGAGAAATCATTTTGCTTTTGCCTGATTAGATTTCAACTGTTTAAGTCCTCTGATTTGATTGATGCTGTGCTCTTAATTCTACCCATGCCAGAAGGAAAGGAAGAGGGGGCAGTGAGACTCATTTGGGTGGTAGAGGAGGACAGGGCCCATTTGCAGTGGGAGGATAGGTTGATGTGTCTCTCAACTCTTTGCTGGGGGATTTGGCAAGTTTGGAAAAAAAAAGAAGTAAAATAAACACTGTGTTTTGTTTCTACCATTAAGAAAGGAAATAATTAAAAAGGAAAAAATAAAGAAAAGCTATTAACATATTTCAGTACTGAAAACAAGGATCAGATTCATACTACTAGATTTGGTCTGCAATCACAATTCTTCTACTTTCTGAATATTTGTGGGGTGCACACATCTATCGCTGGTAAGCTTTCTTAATGGAAGGCAGCATGTCCAGACAGCAGTGTGACAGGCAGGAGGAACTTCCAACAGTGGCTAAATATGCTGGTGCACCAGCTAAGTAGTGTAAATTGCTTAGGATGCAGGTTGCACCTACTGCTCCAGATATTGTTCTGACTCCCTCTGCAATTCCAGACTGGACCTCACTTCTAAGTGCTGGTCTTTAAACCCCCTCCCTCAACGGGCCTCGGATGAAGGCTTACAGCAGGGGAATGTGAGACTCCATAGGAATTTCCTTTTTTTAATACCTTAGGGCTTATCTGACCTGTGCTGTTCTGTTTTAGGGCATTGCCAAGTACATAACTGTTCTATGTGTCCAGTGTATTGCTGACACTTAGAATTCCCATTTCTTAGTTTGATGACTCTCTTTCCACAACCCAGTGAAGTTGTGTCAAACGTATTTAACACTTGGTAAACAAGTCCTTGAGTTAGCTCCTGTATTTTTTCAGTTAATTTAGTACTTTACTAAGCCCAGCTGCACTGTCTAAACCTGTTATGTATTCTGTATCTTTTCCTGTCCTTACAGCACACTTGAAAAGGGTTTTGCTAATTGCAGTTCAGTAGTTCAGACTTACTGTGTGTTGAGATCACTCCAGTTGCATTCTCAGAATATACATTAAGCTTGGTGGTGATGCTTATTAATTTTTTTTTTTTTCACTGAAATTGCTACCTCTCATCCATGGAAATGCTTTCTCTTTGAAACACAGCTGCATTGTGATTTGCTATGATAAAATGTTAATTGATAAATGATAGTCACTTGTTTGAACCTTATTAGAGATTGCAAATTAAACTCAGGAAGCGTTTTTCTGAATGCGTGAATGGTACAAGGAAAGAGGAAAAATTGGGTTTGGAAAATATGTAAAAGATCCCACAAATGGACAGACAAAATTGAACATGATTTTTTTCAGCATATAAATGATTCTTATGGTAATCATTAAAGGAAACATGAAAGTGACTCCTTTAATATTAGATTCAAGTGATACACTTAACAAATATGTATTTCCTGCTCATCGATGTGTGAAAAAATCTTTGTTTCCAGTTTTTGTGAATATATCTAGGAAGGAGGCGATTTATGCTCCTGTTACATGTACTTTTATTGCACCTCAAAGCTGCAGCTGCCATGTAAATTCAGCAAACAAAATCTCCAAGTTTAAAAGCAGTTTACATCTGTGGAAATATACTAATTGCGGGAATGGGAGAAGTCTGGGTCCTGATTCTGTAGAGCAGATCTCAAAATCATAAAACTTTAGTCAGAAGTGGAATCTCTGAAGTAGATATCTGGTTGTGTTTGTCTTAGCTGATATGTGTAGCTTCATTTTGACTGGATGATGTAGCTGGTGGATGTGAGGTCCACACTGTCTCACAGTCAGGTCTTTACATGTTTTTTGCCTTAGGAATGTTATAGTGGGAATGCAATTGCACCACAATCAATTTGAAGACTTAGAGAATTGTCAGTCACGTTCATGATTTCAGTAGTTGAAAGAGCTGCTGAATTATTATAAAGCTGTATTTTGGCACCAGCTTTATTTAGGAAGGGTTAAAAAAGTATATTTGTACATGTGTGTATTGAAACTCTTCTGTTGATTTAACTCACCTTAATACCGTAATTCATTAGAACCAACTTCATGGTTACATGTACAGGAAGTGATACTTTGTACTGAGAGGTGGAAAAGAATGAGGATTGTTTTCTTTTTCTTTAATATGTGCACAGTACACACAGTTTTGCTAATCTATCACCCTATATACATAAAAGTGTAACTTAATATAAAATTTTTTCTCCATGAACACCTATTACTCTGCATGTTTCAGTCTGCTGACTTAAAGTATAATTGCATTTAAAAGCATCACATGAACCTTTCCACTTAATTTTGAGATTTTTGCTCCCCTGTGGAAAACATTCTTTCTGTAAAAAGTGATATTTATTGCAGCCTTTGTGACAGTGATCTTGTTTTCAGTTTTAAGAGGAGTGCATTTACTGCATGTGTTTAGAATGTAATGGGTGTGTTTTTATGAATGTTGACAGTGTTTATGTATTGTATAATGAGAATTGTGTATTTTAATGCTTGGATAAGAGGTTTGGTAGGTTTTAAGAATGAAGTGGATTGGTTTCTGTAACTATAAGCAATGTTGTTTATAGTTTATGCTTTGGTCATCATTGTATGTCTGTTCTCTTTTCATTTATTGTAGAATGTGCTTCTTTCAAAAATACTTAAGTCAGAGATGAAAAAAATAAGTGATGTGCTGTTACACAGATGGGGTTTTCAACAAATAATTGATCTTTGGCTTCCAGATATCTTAATGCTTGAGAGCTGTAGGAGTTGTACTGAGGTATGAAACAAAGTCTGAGGTCTGAAATTTATTTGATGTTTAGTTTGGAGGATGAACTATAAAATAAGTGAAAAAAACCCACATCAGCCAACTAGGATTATTGCTTCATTATATGGCAGACTGAAATAAGCTAAAAAAGTGTTTTATTAAGACAGAAAATAAATGTTTTATTAGGATTCTTGGACTCCTTTCCATAGAAACAAAGAATTTAAGGTTTCTAGGGATTTGCAGGAAAATACTTATCTTCTCCCTCAAGTGTCCTGTTTTGACTTTTATGAGGTAAGTGACTCTGGGATCACTCACTTCAGTGGGACAGCTTTCTCTTTCTTTCCTCCTGCTGAGTGCATATGTATGTGTTTGGTACAAAATAGAATTGGTTTGGCAGGAGAGACTGTCGGGGAGAGTTCCCAAGATCATCACACCCTGTCAGTGAGACACTGCTTGGCAATCAGTCCTTGGTTCACATCTCTGCTAGGAATCACAGAGAGAGGGAGACTGCAGCCTGGGTCTTCCCTGTCCCAGGCAGTCGGATTCATTCGACTCTTCTTCATAGAAGATGGTTGTGACCTTGCCAGGGGCCAGCTTGTTGTTCAGCCTATCCTAAGACCTTTCTGCCTGCCTGCCTCCTTCGGTCAGCTGATCAGATACACCTGGAGGAAAACTGCATTCACCTGTGTGAAAAGCAAGAGGGGAAGGGGTGGGAAGGTCAGCACAGAACATGGGTGAGCTCTTACAGGTGGTGAAGAAGGTGGAAAGTCTGTGAGGTGAGCAGTGCTTGCTGTTTTCCCTGCTAAGAAATGGATGCGTTTTTAAAAAAGAAATTTACTTGATCTGATTTTACTTTCAAGGATTACAGTCTATACAGTAATGCAGTTGCAGGTAGGAATACTGTTCAGAAGACCCCTTAGAATATGGAATTAAAGGGCATAGGAATGAAAGACTAATGAAAATTAATGGGTTGTGAAGATGTGGGCCTTGGCTGGAGGAGAAGGAATGGGTATATGTGGCAAGGGAACGAGAAGGAGGTGGATGATATGGAACTATGGAGTAAGGTTACACTGTTTTAATAATGTTCTAATACAGTTTTAGTAATATCTTCTATGCTCCTAAAATTGATCAAATTACTGTGCCAGTTAGAAAGTGAATCAGGCTTTGTTTCTTTGGTCTAATCTGTACAGATGTAAAAGTGCAGTGCTCAGTTAAATTTGTGCAAGCTCCCTGTAAGGCCTGGGATCTGTGCATAGGCAGCTGAAATGAGGCAGATTGAAGGTAGCTGAGCTTCCAAAAATAAAATGAGGAAACCAAAATTCTCCTTCTGCATTTTTGTTAGCAGTAAGGGTTTTGTTATCTCTCAAATGTCATAGTCTTTGTCTCTTCTAACATTCCTCACTCTTCGTAAACTCACTTTCATCTACAAAATTTATTTTCCCTTATCATCTTTTCCCCTCTTTTTTTATTTTTTGCCCCCTCAATCCTCTTCTTTTCCTTAGGGTTCCTGTAGGATTTTTAGCAGTAAGCTTTCCTGCTAACTCTGCTCTTTTTGCTTGCTATCTTGTGATTGATCACTGCTTCTGAAGCTTACCCTTCAATTTCTACAAACCTATCTGGCACCACCCAGAAGTGCCTTTGAATGTCTGGAGCTGAAACCCAGAGGAGCAGTTCTTAGCCTGTTTGCCTTAGGGCAAAGAGAACGTGGCTGGTGGAACTTGTTCAAGAAACACTGTTTTTCTTTGTAGGAAAAAAAAAAAAACCACCCAAACCCAAAAGCCTAACAAATGAAATGTGCACATGAATTTGTGTGGACCCGAAATGCAGCAACAGAATTTTCCCTGTCCTGCTGCTTTATTTATTTATAAATTTAAAATTATATTTAAATTTAAACGTGATCTTTTTTCATGACTATTGTTTAGATTCCAATTAATTTCTTTATATACTGTACTGTTCTGCTGAATTCAGCAGTAAATCTTATGACAGACAGCTTCCTTAAGAGGTAAGGCATGTAGTTCGGAAGTTATTTGCTCGTTTCAAAAGGTTTTTTTACTTTGAGAGAATATCATATGACAGTATTTACAGTAAAACTTGGAGGCACTCTGCTCTTATTTGAGGTAGAATAAGATTTTGCTTTAGGAAACTGGCATCTTTGGAGCAGTTGAGTAGTTACCACTTTTAGAAGTATTCAGTTTACACATCTGTACATTTACTAAGAGAGTGAAGCAGTGTACAAAATTTAGCAGCTGACTAATGCCAATTAGACAACTCATTCTGCAAATATTTGGTCTATTTTCTTTCAGGTGAAAAGCAAAGATACAGTAATTTTTCACCTGTTTAAATCAACAGAGTATTAACTTTCGTTGGTGGTATGGATTTTCTTTATCAATATTGACTTTGGGGAGATAAACTTCTTACTGTATTTGCTTATGGAAGAGGCCAGTTAGGACATACTGACTCATTTCTTCGCTCAAACTACAGTTGTAATTTGGTAGTGAGGTTTGTAACAGACTAAATGAGTTGTCTGAACTTTGTGCTTCCTGAAAATGTTTTAGCAAAATTTACTTAGTTTTTAGAAGAAAGAAAATAGTGAAAAAAATTATACTATCATATACTTTACTGTACAAGAAATAAGTTCGAGTTAGTTCGACATCCACACGTAGACACATACATATACTCTTATTTTTAACAATGAACAAATTTTATTCTAAAAATTGCCATGATTGTGAAAGTATTTCCCTGAAATCAGAGTGGGAAACTCCTTTCAACTCGGCTGTTTTGGTGTTTGCCCATCAGTGGAAACCTTGTATCCTTTGTCTCTTTATCCTTTTGTAATGTCATTGTTTATAGGGTGCATGTGTGACTTTAAAGAACCCCTACAAATGCCCAGGCTATTTGGATGGAAAAATTCTGAAAAGTCTTTGAATGGGTGATAATTTTACAGTGTAGTTTTTCAAACGGCACTTTGACGTTTGAGTGTGTGAGTTTTTTGTTTTTTGGGGTTTTTTTTTTGAGGGTTGTAGTGGCTTTTTTAGGTGTGTTTGTTGTGGTTTTTAATTTTTCTCCTCCTGAAACATTCTTTAAAATTGTGATCAAAGGAATTCATCTGGGCTTTTGCAGTTATTTCTAAGTGTTGTTTCCTTGTAGTAGTTTTATTGTAGGTTTTTTATTGCTTGCAAATTTCACTGTGGATCTGATTTCAATTGTAAAACATGAAGCTTTTTTTTGTTCCTGTAAATTGCTGGGTCATCTTGTTTTATTATAATATGAACTCTAGTGTTTGGTAGACTATGTAAGCTACTTCTGCATTCGAACAGTTAGAGAGAGGCAGGCTGGTGACACTGGCTTCTTGTGGACAGCACCTTTGGGAGATGATTTTCCTGTTCTTTCCTTTTATTCAGTGGTGGGTGAAGTGCTGAAGAGGCTCAAACAAGGTAATGGCCTCCTAGGTTGTGTGTATATTTTAAGTTGTTCTGCTACAGTGAAGTGTAATTTCAACTATTTCACTTATTCTGATTTCTGCTGTCATTTAGGTTGTGCCTTTAGTACTTATGGAACTGTTTTTTTGATGTTTTTAAGGTAACTGTTACAATCTTAGAGAAGCAGCGCTGCAAGTATTAAGTGATTTGTGAATGTAGTTTCAGAGGATTCAAGCCCAAAGCTCATTTTCCCTGTGCAGATATAATGGTACTTCATTCTGGTCAGTATTATGCCATGGATAGTGATACCACAGTCCTCAATGACGGTGTATCAAGGCAAGCAGAGAAAATACAACGTTGAAGAGACTGATAACTGCAATATCTCTATTCACAAACTGCCCTGAAATGCTGTTGATGACATGACAGTGGCATCAGACATCAGATCTCTTGATGTGAATCCTTCTGTTTAAAAACCCTCAGGAAAGTACATAGGCAGTAGGAATACTGCCTAGAAGAGTTAATTTGTTCGGAGTTTTGAAAGTAGGGCAGTTCTTCTAATGGTGCTACTTCCAAGAGCTGTTCTGTTGTTGGTTTACCTTTCATATATGAGAGATTCTGCTTTTGAGAGGCAAAGAAGTTCTCTAGAATTTAAAAAGATACGTGGTTTTATAACACGGATTGCTGATCAGGTATGGCAATGCAAATCAGGTAGGATAGAGAGATGGCAAAAGTTAATACCAGCAGTGATAACTTTTAAAATCTTGGACTAAGCTAAAGTCTCATTGACAGTTTTTTCACGTTTGATTAAACAGCGTAGAAAAATTTCTGTGTAGAGGTTATGTGGGTAGTTTCAAACAGTTAGGCCACTGTAATATGCATATTAAGCTCTCTAGACTCCTGCAATTAAGCCTTCAACTTTCAGGCATCCTCAGTCTTTGATATTAGCCTTCTCATTGATTATATAGGACAAGTATATTTATGAAGATGACATCTGTAGGTGGCCTACCTTGTCACAGGCACAGCGTCGATGTGAATGCATGTAAAGGAACCATGGAGAGTCTGCAGATGTGCAGGGGTCAACAGCCACATACTATATTCAAAAAGCCATGTCAGCTGCACAGTGTGTTCCTTAGGTTTCAGTGAGTGCATTTCATGTGTAGATCATCATGCCAATTATCCTTCTTCCAGAGACAAGGAGGGGGAAGCACGGGGACATTACCTGCCTAAAGACATAAGACAGTCCACTGCCAGGAACTGACTCCACATTTCATGAATCTCTTGTCCATGTTATGTCCACAGAAGCAAAATAAGAAATTTGTATTGAATTATTTTCTTAAACTCTGCAAGTGCTGCTCCGTTGTTATAGGTGCTGTATTTCAGAATGCTTTCAGATGTTTTTAAGCATTATAATTGTCTGTATTCAGAGAAAAGTGGAAAAACCCAGACCCCTTTTCTGCTTGCACTGAAGAAGGCTTTCATACCCAAATGCAAAAGTCTATCCCAAAGCAAATTTTTCAACTCGGTTATTAACCCCTGAAAAAGAATTCATAATGGAAGTGCTGTCAGTTCCTTAATTACAGTGATTAGAATAGAATCCGTAATAATAAGGTAGTCAAACCCAGGCTAGCAAAAATCCCTTTCTGAGTAGAAATGTGGTGTAATGCCATTGAAGGGGAACTTGCATTTACTGTTCTCACTGAGCACGTCAGCTAATGTATGAAACAGTGTCTTCCTATCATTAGAGCTGTATAGCCTGCACAGAAAGTGTGTCCTAATGCATTTGTAGTTACATCTATTTCTTTAAAAGGAAAAAGCATGTAATTCTTACAGTAGACAAAAGCCAGTGTTATTTGAGGCAGTTGAGGAGGTATTAGCACTGTTAAAAATGGTAATTGTTCCTTTTTGTTAAAAAGATCTTTAAAACAAGAAACAAGCTTTATTTTGAAGCACTGGCATTTAATTTATGCATAGGCTATAGTGGAAAAGTCTTCACAGCAATACTTCCCAAACAGTGTGGAAGACTGATATACCAATGACCCAGTTTTTGAGGCCTGTCCATTTTCCATTCTGAGGTGTCCTAACATAAACATTTTTCCAACTTGTATACTTCAGATTGTAGAAAACAGTTAAGTTTGACTTCATGTGAACAAGGAATTGGAACTGGCATTGGATGTCCAATCCTGACAGTTCATCTGGGGTACAAATCCTTTCCCAGGTAAGCTACCATCCCGAAGTGAGCACTGGGTTGCACAGACTGCATTAGCTAGACCACAGTTATCTTCAGTCTCTAGGAAGAGCTGATGTCTGGACTTCTTTTCTGGGTCGTGAACGTGTTGCCAGTTCAATACCTGGTAATACCAATCTAGATGTCTTAGCATGGATATTTTAGAATTAGGTCTGTAAGCACTTAAAAATGCTTTGATGAACAACTAGTACATTTCTTGGTTTCTAAACATATTGCATGTTGGGCTGGTGATAAACTCTCTTGTCCTTGTCCATCCAAGAGTTGGTTTAATTGGGCTTAAACTGTCAGACTGATCTGCAACAAGACTTTCAGAGTAGGAAAAAAATAGAAAAGATTGCTGGTAATGACAGACTTCTTCAGGGTTTGCCTATGATTTTAAAAACTTTCAGTATGGGATGAAAAAATACCTTTTAATAATAATTTTGTCTAGTAAATGAACACTTTGAGATGTCATTATAGTGTTTGTGTCTTCAAGGATGTAATCCTCTTCAAAATAACTGCTTTTCTGATGACTGTTCAGCCAGTGGTTGATCACTTTGCTACTGAGACATACACTGTGCTTCAAGCATTGATCAGTAATTTTATAAGAATACTTTGGGTAAATAGTCATGTATAAAATTAACTTCACTTTTATTTTTTAAGTGTTAATAGTGTAAGGAAAAATAAGTCTTCACCAATATTTTAAAAAAGTTGTATTTGGTATTCAGTAATTATATGGTTTAATTAGCATTACTTCATTAGTAGGAAAAAAAAAGAGCAAAATTGTATTTTTTTTCCTGTAAGTAAACAGTTATATACTAACTGAAACATGGTTTGATTTCTTTGGCTTTCTTAGAGGTGAAAGGAACTACTTGTTTTTCACATGTGGATTGATAAACAAAACTGTAATGGCTCATAGGACAAAGTCTTTTCTTTATGATATAAATTAAGAAAAATGCCACTTTCAGGTAATAATGTTACTGGGTGTCCTCTCTTGCTAGTGTTCATCTGGGGGGAAAAATGACTGGAAAATGCTTAATAAAGACTTAAGGCTTGAAGTCATAGGCTTGCATTCTTATAGACAGCTGCTTCTTCCGATCAAGTCCTTGAGAAACCCTCTGAAGTATCTATAAACTGTCTTTGACTTGCAACCATGTTTATGCTGTTACAAAAGCCAGTGGGAAAGCAGTGCTTTACCCCTGGAGTCTAGCCTAGGAGCAATGTATACAGTTCCTTGTTGATAAACTAAGTAATAGTATTGATTTTTAGGTGCAAGGGAGTGTGTGTGCATTCACAGTTCAATTTGAGAGCAGCCGGTCATTTCTAGTCCTCTGATACTGATACCACCAAAATAACAGTTCAGAAACAGACATCCAAGTGAAAGTGATGCTGTGCCCTGCAACCACTGCTGGGCAGTTTTCTTACTGTTGCTGTGTTTGTCCTGTATTGACGGTTGTGGTAGTATGATGGGTGCTATTTACAGCTTACTGGTAAAACCAGCACTGAACAAAGGTGTTGCAGAAACCCACTTGTTTGTCACTTAATCAGCAGACAAGCCACTTTGGTAGTGGATAGTGAACATCTGTGTTTCAGGTAGAGTTCAGTATGACTGAACTTGTAAAGCCCGGCCGCAAAACAAAGCTTCTCTTGATTTTTGAAGTGGAAGCGATACAATAACACATTAACCTTAAATGATGTGGGTAGATGGGCAAGCAAGATATAATTGGGTATAATCCATCCTTCCTTGTACAAAGTAGTATGAGTTGAACACTGTTACTGTATGTCCTTGAGCAGTTCTGATGTGAGTTGTGTTCTGTGTTTACAGATGAAGTTTCACAGACCCTTGTTGCTGACTTCTGTCAGGTTGATGTTGCTTCAGTTGATGTGCGATATTCTTGTGGCATGGCTGTGGCTGTCCTCTTCTGGGAGCATAGTAGCTGTGCACATCTTTATACCATCACTGCACCTGGCCTGTTTGTCAGCACAATAAATATTTCCTCCTTCCTCATAGTAGGGTTGCATAAACTCTCAAAGGCAGGGGTTGATTTGACCTTTTATTGATGAAATTAATTACAGCTTAATGGGATGAATTTTTTAATTGGCTTTTCTCATGCAATGTAAAGAGAGGTTATTGAAATAGGAGCTTGTCTGTGGGATTTTATTTCTCTGAAGTATTTCTACTTCTTCAAATAAAGAGGCAGAATAGTTTGTGTAGCCCAAAAGAGAGCATCAGGGAATTGTTTCCAGTTTGCCTTCTAGTTTTAACTTTGGAAATGCTTCCTAAAGGTATTGTATTCCTGTAAATCCCATTCCTAAATGAGGGCATAACTCAAATAAGTGTTCCTGACCAACGTTACAAGCATTCCCCTCTGCTCTTACAAGCATTCATTCAACATTGCCTTTAACTTGTGAACAGTAACTCTTGAAACTATTAGATGTCTTAGTTGTGTAAAAAGATAAGACATTTTATAAATTTTAAAGTGTTTCACTTGGTCTGCCTTACATATTTTAGCACTCCTGTTCACAGCACTGAGATGTGTTGTTTCCATAATCTCTACAGGAGCAGTATGAGCATAACATAATGTTCTGTTTTACTAGTATTGTCTGGACACAGCTACATTGCCCTGAAATTTAAGTGTCTCAAGGCATTGCTTTTGCTGTGGCACAGCACCTTCTGCATTTATTGCCATTCAAAAAGCTCACTGGTGCTACCTAGTATTCTCAGCTTCAGAAACTGCAGGGGGAAACTTGCATTTGTGCCATTTGGTCATTGTAATTTGTAATTTCTGTTTGTCAGAGCCTGAGGATTATAGCTGTCATTTTGGCTATGCACTTGTGAAGTTTTCGGAGGACTTTCAGATGTTACAGTGTGAAGCTGGGGAGCTGTTTTGGAGCAGGTTACTGGGCATGGTGCAGGAGAGTTCTGCTGGAGCGATGGGCAGGTGTCAGGGCCAGACTAGGAGCAGCCGTGCAGGTGTGCGCCTTGTGCTGATGCCCCAAGCTTGCGAACTTTTCACAACATCAGCTACTGTCCTGCAGAAAATAAGATCAGCACGGGAATTGCAAAACCAGAGAGGATTCACCTCTTCTTTCAAACAGGAGTATTCTTCCACAGCATTTTTAGATTTGCTGATGACATGTATGAACTGGCTGATCAGGGGTAGGATTAGCGCTCGATGATTTGCTATTGCCATGTCACTTCAGTTGGTCTGGATTAAAGAACAGATATGTGTATTGCAAGTACATATATGTCTATATAAGAGCTTAAAATCAACTACAGCAAGGCTGCTGTTTAACTTCTGAATTTTTACCAGTGTCTCTTGTGTGGATATTCCCAGCAATGCTTTTTTTTGTGGGCTAAAAGTTTTGTGTTGCACTGTAATAAACTATTATACTATGTCCTATTAAATAACTTAAGTTAAATTTTCAGTACAACCTGATTTGTGCGTCCAATTGAATCTCCTAAGAATCTTAAGGAATAATTTGGTAGTTCAGCTGCACCTTTTTTTTTAGTTACCTTGCTCCTAAAACTCACTTTTCTTGTATTTTCTATTTACAATTCTGCGTAGTTTGTTTCTTGTATTGAAATAGCCATATTCCTGAGCAAAGTTTAGCGTCTGAGTAATTGGCTGTTTTCTCTATCTCGTGGGTGTGTTGGCCTTTTGTTTGAAACTTTCTTGAGATCCTTTGAAGATCCTCTGATCCTCCTCTATTTATAGAGGAGACTCTTAAAGCTTCAGTCAGAATCCGTAAAGATAAGACCATAACAGTTAATGTAACCTATTGGCCTGAACATTGCAAATATTTCCTTGCATATGGTAACCTCAAATCAGGCAGGAGTGAGTGTGTGAAAGTGCCATGTGCACTGCATGCCCCTGGAGTATTTGTATAAGAATGTAAATAACTTTGCAGGGCTTGCCAGCCTTTGAGCTTTGACCTGCGAGTGACTTTCTCATTCAGTAAAGTGTGAAAGGCTGAATTCCTGTGCTCGGCAAATTCAGACTGCTAATTTGTCAGAGCTGAATAAGAGGAAAACATATTTTGTAATTCATTGCCAGAATGTAAGGAAAATAGAAGTCTTAATAAAAGGAGCAGTAAGATGCTGAATATCCTTTTCATCTGTTGAAAGCAGATCAAACACAGTAGGACTAACCCGTAGCATCCCATATGACCACTTGCTCTTGTTTCAAATGAGACAATTTATATGCTTAGATACACACAGGAGTGTTTTGCAGGCTGAAGAATGGGTGGTGGTGGAGAACTGAAGTAATAAGCTCAAGTAAATATGAAATCATTTACATTTATCCATACAATCTAAATTGGTTAAACTAACATAGAGTAGTTAGAAGGTTTTTGATGAGCGTGTCTTGCTTGTTGAGTTTGGTTTGACTTTCAGGACAGATCGTAAGTCTGACACCATCACCCAAAGACTTTTTTTAAATAAATTATCGAAAGAAAGATAATTCTGAAAATACTTATTTTCTCTGGAGTTCAGCATGAGTGAGAGATGTCCTTTACTTCTGTGTTCTTTGGTCTGAGTGGCTTTGTGTCCTAGTTACATATCCAAAAAGGAAAAAATAGGGAGGCAGTGTGAAGAGTTCAGAACAGGACCCTGCAAACCTGTACTCAAATCCTGATGCTCAATGAGTAGAGAATGGACTGAGAGCAGCCCTGGGGAGAAGGACTTGGACCTGTAAGTGGATGCAGAGTTCAACATGACCCAGGAACATGTGCTTGCAAGCCCAGAAAGTCAACTGTGTCCTGGCTGCATTGAAAGCAGCGTGGCCAGCAGGGCGAGGGAGGGGATTCTCCCCTCTCTTCTGTTCTAGTGACACCCCACCTGGAATGCTGCATCCAGCTCCGTGGCCCCAAACATAAGAAGGACATTGACATGTTAGAGTGGGTCCAGGGAAAGCCATAAAGATGATCAGAGGGCTGGAGCACCTCTCCTACACAGACAGGCTGAGAGAGTTGGGGTTGTTCAGCCCAGAGAAGAGAAGGCTCTGGGGAGACAATACAGCACCTTCTAATACCTAGAGCGGGGCCTACGAGAAAGTCAGAGAGGGATGTTTTATGTAGGGGGATAGACAAGGGATAATGGCTTCAAACTGAAAGAGAGTAACTTCAGATACCAGGAAGAAATTCTTTACTGTAAGGGAGGTGAGGCACGGGAACAGGTTGCCCAGAGAAGCTGTGGATGGCCCGTTACTGGATGTGTTCGAGGCCAGGTTGGATGGGTCTAGTGCAGCCTGATCTAGTGGAACGTGTCCTCCATGACAGGGGGGTTGAAACTTTAAGGTCCCTTCCAGCCCAAATGATTCTGTGGTTCTGTGGATGAGCAACTTGTGAACTTCTATGAATGAATAACCACATACAAGAGCAACTTGTATGTGGTTAGTGAAAGATGATGAACAATGCAGGTCCTTCTGAAGTTACTCCTCATTGTCCAAATAAAGTGCTGTATTCCCTTAGTCAGCACTTCCTCCTACATTTGCACCATATACTCTCAGCAAACAGCAGATGTATGATCTAACATTTAGCAATGGAACTTTCCCATTTGAGTGTTTGGGATAATACTAAAATAACGAATAATTACTTTGTATTCCATTCATAAAACCGTTTTTCTTTTTGGTGCTATTTGTCCCCACTTTTTGCTGTGCCTGTTTGTTTCAGAAGAGTTTGTCACTTAAATATTTTAGAGCTCTTATATAGACATTATATCCTTAAAATAACGCAGAAAGCATTAGCCATTTTAATGCTTGAATGGCTAGGTGACTTTCCCAAGATCACACCTCCCTGTAGAGATGCAGGGGGATACCACTGGTGTCTTGAAGACTGATGTTTCTGCAAAGACAGCCACAGCTGCAGGGTCGATGGGGAGCTGCCAAGGGGCATAGCATCTGTTAAATGACACAGTACCACCTTGGAGGCAGCGCTGAAAGACATTGTCTCCTCAGTCTCTTCACTCCTATTGAGTACTATGTGTTTCGTTAACAAAGGGAGTTCCAGAAACTGGATGTTAATTCCAGTATTCTGTACTGATAGAACGTGGTTGCTTTCTAATGCCATGGAAGGCAGGTATAAAGTTATGTCAGACCAGAGTGCAAGATAATGAGATAAGAGGAAAATGCCAGATTTCCACTGCTAGTTTTTAATAGATCAGCTCCGCCTTGGAGTAGCCTGCAGAATATAATCTTAATTCAAAGTTCACTAAAATCAGCCATGCTTTCAAAAGTCGAGGAGAGGGTGACTGGCTATAATAGGATCTATTTTTAAAAGTGTCAGTTAAAATTGTTCCTGTCTGGTCACGTTCTTTAAGAGGAATCTTGTATTGTTTGTTGTGAATAGTATGTTAGCCTTCATAGCCTCCTGAGGAATGTATTGATTAACTTCCTTTTTTCAATTCAGCCTTACAGTTCTGTGGAAAAATATCCAATATGAGTATAATGTGTAGAAATGTGGATAATATTTCCTTCAGTGTAAAACTGATGATCTTGTGACCTTCTTGCATAGCCCTTTGCTAGGGATATATGTAGTCTTATAGGACTTTGATTCTTAAATTCTTGAAAATAATACCCAAGCTGTAAGGAAGGGAAAAGGCTTTCCTTTTAATGGGTATTTTCTAACTGTAAAAGCTCTTTTAGCAATTTTGTCAAGTGTGAAACTTGACCTATTCCCTACAAATTGTTATTGTCTATTTCTACAGTTTGTTTACAGTTCATTAGAAGTCTGTGACTTGTTTCCTTTTTTTTCCTTTAATTCTGCTTAAGCCAATCAGTAATGGTCAGATCTTTTCTTGGTAGTAATTTTGCAGGCTGTAGATGTTTGATCTCTCTCCCTTATCTAATTGAGGATGAATCAAGGCTGAATACTCTTTTGTTTTGCACAAAGTTATAAGCAAATGGGTGCAACAAATGGGAACAAACCAAGGTTTTTTGTACATAAACAAACTTCTAATAGATTTATTTCCTGCCTCTTGGATTCTTTTGCCTTATCGGGCCACTATGTATTCAAAGTGTCTTCTGAGGATAAAATACAAGAAAAAAATCCTTCCTTTGTTCAGTGATATTTTTTGATGATCTGGATGAGTGGTCAAACCATGTAAGACTGCATCAGTTGCATTAATAATCTGCACTTTCCTGGGATATGCACTGTAGTTTAGGTGATGAGGCATGGGTATTTTCACTAGGAAAACAGTCATTAAGTTTAGCATTCAGCACATTTTATCTGTGGGTCTGCATTTTCTATTCTAGTGAAGCTGAAGGAGCAGCCTCTCAAAATCATTCCCACTTGGGCCTAGTTCCTGTCACCATTTCCAGATCTTGACCCAGTCAGATTCAATTCCAAAGTGTATGCCATGCTGTTAGCTTTTTAGCTTTTTTTTGCCCCAGACCTGTCCAGTGGCTGTCTTTAGGGATGTGGATCTTCTGCAGTTACTCACAGCTGCATTCATAGAATGATATTTCACTTCTTGAAAGGCTTTTTGTTTTCCTTTGGTGTCCCTCCCCCGCCCCTTGTCCAACCTCTCTGATGTTCCTTGAGGAGTTAAAAGTGCAAGTAATATACAAATAATGTGCAGCTGCTCTAAGGTGACTTTCTGTTGGATGCAAACATGAAATCCTGGCCCTGCAGAGTTTTAACTCTGACCATTAGTAGGAAGAAGTGCAATTTAATGAAGGTCAACTTTAGCGAAACCACAGTTGTTGTGAGGGCAAGAAAGTTGCTCTGTGTTAACTTTCCCATTTGCTGAAGTCATATGGTGTGATTCTTCGGGTTGTCCTGTACAGGGCCAGAAATTGGACCTATGAACCTTGTGGGTCCTTTCCAATTCGGGATATTCTGTGATTCTGTGAAAGCCATCTGTTGACTTGACTTTTGATGTGCTCCCCCTAAGTGCAAGCGAGCTCTGTCTCCAAAGATGATTCAGAGAAACATACCAGTGCTATCAGTTGTGGCACCACTGGACTGCCTTTGACTCCAGTTTGTACTGAAGTTCCAGTGTGTCCCGTACAGCAGCACTCAGCAGCAGGGTGATTTCATCCACAACACAATAATCTGTTAATCTCCATTCTCCATTAGACTTTCACACTGGCCATATGGGGCTATTAAAGGGTGAGTAGGTCCTGCTAATTGCTCCTTGGCTTTCCAGTCTGTGACTCAGCTTATGGATGTGAATTGTGGACTCTGTTAATGTGACATTGCTGCAAGTGCACTGTTGGAGTACTGATCAGCACCTGTGGTCATTTGACCTTCAGTAATCCCGTGACAGGAGAGTCCTTGAGAGACCAGGCGAGGTAGACAGTTCATTTCCTCTGTCTCCAAGGCAGCTCTACTGAAAGCCCACTGCATAGCTTGATGGCAATAGGATACAGTGTGCTCGGGTATCTACTAGAGCCTTGTACTCCTGTGCTTTTGGTGTTCCAGGCCGTCAGATCCACACAGTCCATTAAACCCAGTTGTCCACCTACTCCTCCTGGCTGGAGGTAGGGCCCCTCTGATAGTGATCATAGCATCCTTCACTTACGTCTTGTTGAAATGGATTAGAATTTCTTCCCATAGGATCAGGAGTAAAATCAGCCTTTCCACTCTGCCTGGGAAACTGTACACTGTAGACTGGAGCAGCAGCAACTTTACTGGATCTTCTTACTGGAAGAATCCCCATTTGTGATTGTTTTCCCCTGGAATTCATGTATCTGTCTCTAGGGTTGATACTGGTTTTCCATCCCACATGCTCATGTCTTCTTCATGGTCTCCCAGGTAAAACCATTGGGTACCCTGTGTTTATAACTTATCCTCTCTCGAGCAAAATCTGGAGAGGTTTTACTTCTCCACAGTGGAAAGTCTCAGTTGTTACAGTGATGGATTCCCACATTCGTTCTTTGATTTGTAATAGTATGTAAATTAGCTAAAAGTTGTCAAAGACATGATTATGGTACCTGTGACCTTGCCTGCAACATCCTGCCCCCCACCCTGAGACTGGAACTGTGAATGTATAGTCAGGCAGAGAAATGTCTCTTCCTCTTCCAAGTTTTCCCATATTTTTTCTTTCTCTCTGAAGAATGTCTCTATGTGGGTAGCAGTGGTGCAGGTGCCTTGTGTAGATCTTCAAGTCAGGATTTCCCTTCAGCCAGCAGATCAACTCATAGTTCTTGCAGGAGCAATCACCCTGGTACCATGTCCCTGGAGAAGCTGAGGGTGTCTGGCCCATCTCCTGGGAGGAACAGAACAGGGAGCACAAGGGAAGGGGCAAGGGGGGGGGAGCCTCAGAGGTCTGAGACCTGTCTGTCTGGGCTTGGATACTCCTGGAGAAATTTGCGTCTGGCTGAGCTGTCCCAGGCAGCAGATCACATGGACGAGACTTCAGGCAGGCTCTGTCTTGTTCCTCTTGTTGGTCAGCCCATCCTTGTTTCCTCTGCAGCAGCTGAGACCTACCTCTGCCTCCTGGGGTTGGGCAAAGGGCTGGGAAGGAGGCAGAGAACCTTTGGCGCCTGCCCAAGCTTTCTCCTCCATGTGGGCTCTTAGTCCTTGCCCTACATGTGGTTGGCTTGAGTCCTGGCTCCCAGACACCTGGCCCCATCCCATCTGGCTGAACCCCATCACTCACCACTCTCAAGTGTCTCTTGGCTTTTCTGCAAAGGCAGCAGACGAGCCAAACCCCACTGAGCTGCTCAAACAGGCCACCTGCGAGGACCTCAGGGTTACAGCCGGCTGGGCAGAGGGGGATTGGCTCCCTGTGCCTTGCTGCTCCAGGTCGTGGAGAGAGACATCCTACGTGAGTGTGGCCCAGGCAAGATGGCTGAAAAGGCCAAGGCTGCTGGGGAGGGGCTGGCCATGGTGAGCTGCGGGGAGACAGAGCAGCAGGCTGAGAAGGGGCTTCTCAGACCCTGTGTCCTTGACGTGACCTTCCTTGTCTCCTTGGTGCCAGGCAAAGGCCTTGTCTGAGCCTTGCTTGTGCCCTGGGGTCCTCTGTGTGTCTCTTGGAGCACCCAGGGGTGGTTCTGCCCCTTTGCTGGTGCCCTGAGGTTCCGCCCTCCAAGTGCCCTCTGGTGTAACCCAACCACCTCCCTATGCCTTTTAGCGCATCCTAGTGCAATATGTAGAGTCATATAACAAAAGTTGAATTTGAAAAAGTAGTCAATGAATTATTTCCCATGATTATATATCTAGTTGTAAAAGTATCATATCTGTTCATTTTACTGGACTTCTGTTGTGAAGGATGAGATGGAGCATAAAAGCAGCAAGCTAGGGTCTTCACATGAGAAAAACCATGTCCTGCACTATTGCTCTAAGACAGAAATAAATCTAAGAGTGAAATTGAGGCCTGACCATAGGGATCTGAGAGAATATATATATGTTTTTTATTTTAGCAGTGTGAAGAATTGTGTGGTTTGTATTTATGGTGTGTACATAACAAAGCAAAAGTAACTGGTGAGGATCAGGGCTGCTGTTAGATTATCCTGGAGCTACAACTGTTTTTCAGCTAGCTGTCTCTTCTAAAATTGTTTGTTATAGGATCCAAAAAAAAACAGACTAAAAGAAAACTCATCATTATATTTTACAGAATGGCCTTTGGCTTACAGCCAAAAATGTTGTTACCCTTGACATAATTATTAGAGCAGTAATGAGCTTAAGAGGTGACAGAGAGTGCAATCTCTGTCCTGCTTGACCAGAATTTAAGACTAAAGCAGAGGTGTTAATTTTATTGATGTCATGAAGGGAAAAGTAATACAGCAATATTGTAATTTTCCACATGGGATAGAAATTAAAGGACTCCATCTACTTTTCATCTTGGTTAAAGACAGGAAGAGAGAGAGAAAGACATGGTATTTCAAAAACACGAGTAAAATTTAAAATTTCATATTTGTCAAACAACTGCAAATTTTTTTTTAATTGATTCAATAATTGGGCATTAGATAAGAAGCAACATAGACAACTGAAGGCTTTAGAAATATGTCTGAAGGGACACTTTTGGAATCCCTCAGGGACTGTGATCTGCATAGTAGATTTAGCAGGGAATGGCAAAAGACAACAAGGGAAAGAAACAGGAAATTTAATGATTTTTCCACTGCCTTGAAGTAGTTGGTGGATGCAGATTGATGTGAGCATAAGAGGTGCTCCCTAGAGCCTTCTCTTCTCTAGGCGAACAGACCTGATTCTCAGTCTTTCTCTATTCAGTGTTCCATCCCAGTATCCCCAAGAAATCCTGATTTAAGTTATAAGCAATGAGAAGAAAACCTGATGTTAGGATGAAAGAAGAGGTTGTGGTTGACTGAAAAAGTTGCAAAATACCTATAGTATCGCTAGAATCAAGGCAGGGGAGAAAGAAGACCAGTTTCTACTGACTTCCATCAGAGGTTTATATGATATGTAATCCCTGTTTCTAAGACTAACTTAGAACGATAATAGAAAACTTTATACCATCACAAAAGAACTGCAGTTTCTATACCATTCTTTCAGTTTCATCCTGCACCTTTGTCCAGTTCAGATACCTGTTTTGTGTTTTAATTGTAAGCTTGTTGAAGTATTGACCATATTTTTGATTAAATAAATGAGGTGACTGAGACGGGACCTACAGGCATTGGTCTAATTAAAATAATACATGGTTTCTGAAATAAGAAGCTCTTTTTTTTTTTTTTAGTACTAGATATTTTTGTCACCAGTTGAAGAAGAAAAAACATCTTGAAGCTTCTTGTAACAGCATTTTTATTTCTAAGAAAAGACTTCATTTCCATTCAGTGTTTTCCTTTACGAAGTTGCACTGTCTGGTTGCTGTCAGATGCTGGAAGATTATTGCCTCATTTCTTAGTCATCTCCTACATGTGGTGTGTGTGAGATTTGCCTTTGTGACATATGTTCTTGACAGAAGAAAATGAGGGAGATTTGCTGTTATCACCCTCTGTCATCACTGAACATAAAGACATTGAATGCTACACTCCGGGAAATTATCTCATGAAGTTTATGCAGCTTTTTGCTATGGTCTGTGTAAGCAGTAGTCAGATATAGTAGATTTTTATAGTAGATAAAGTGGATTTTTAGAAGTCCTCATTGTCTATCTGCACAGAATTGATTTTTCAAAAGATCTCAGCAAGACTGACGAGTTAAGGCTGCTGTGCATCACATGTCTTTGAACATCTCATCCAAGCCAGCGGATGGCACAGTGCTGTCACTAATTCAATTGCTTGGTAACCCTTTTAAGGTTCTAGAACTTTCATACAAAATACATCCTGCTCTGCTCCAGGTGGGAGTTTGTTTGCTGGCTCTGAAGCTGGCAGTATGCTGTCCAGGAACAGAGCTTTCCTTCATTACTTCCAGTTATTTCCCCTCTGTGAACGTTAACTCCTTCTCTCCACGACGTTTTCTTAGCATTGTTTTTACAGCGTGCAAAGAGAGCCTGCAAGCAGGATGCCTCCTTGAATGTGGCATTTACAAGCGCAAAGTGGCTGCTTGCAGGTGACAGGACTAACAGGAGCTACTAGGCTGTGTTAATATACTCACCATCCAGTTGAGACTTGTCAACGCTGTGTGCTTGCTCCTGAGTCATGTTATCTGTATTTTGGGTATCTGGGTATAGTCATCTATGAATATCCCCACGAGAACAGGTGTACCGTACCAGGGTTCAGAACATGCTTTAAATTTTCAAAATAAGGTTGCTTAATCTGACTACCACTGTTGGAATTCAGTGATGTTAGTCCTGAATTTTAGTTGCAGTTTCCATCTTCTAACAGAACATTCCTTATTTCTGTGTTTAACAAATAGTAGAGTGTTTTCGTTAGATAGTTTTGTCTTTTTTTTTTTTTTTCCTGAAGAAGAATAATCAAGGAACACATTCCATTTCTGGACAAATAAATTCATGAAAATACAAGGAGAGCAAAAAAGAGATTCACTGTTGAGCAAGTATGCGCATTTTGTGTAGTAACAAGAGTTCTTATTCATAGAAGTTGGTGATAACAGTAGCTTAAATGTCCTTGTTCTGGTTCTTTACTTACTAGTTTGTTCCAGTTTGAAAGCTTCATTATGTAACAAATAAAAAGATCAAGGCATACGTGGAAATTAGAATATATGGAGATCAGTAGATGTTTTAGTATTCAGATGTAAATGGGCTGTGTTTTGGGAATACATTCACATGTTGTGCTACAGTGTAGGAGGGCCTGGCTCAGCAGCTGTGTTAAGCAGTTCTAAACAGAAGATGTTTTCCCTCCTAGTGTGCAGAATCTGAATCATGTCACTGGCTTATTTTCATTTTTGTGTTGATCATTAAGCGACTTTTCCAGAGCTACATATATCAGTTTATATATGGGACACCTTTGCGGGTCACCTGGAATTTATGTTTGACACTAGCAAGCTGTGTCTCTTGCTTTATGGCGTTGTTCTAGCAGGCTTTTTGCAGCTGACAGTTTTTAGATGCCTTTCAGCATTTCTTTGCAGCTCTGGGAATTGGGCAGACTCACAGAATGGTTTGCACTGAAAGGGACCTTTAGATATCACCTTGTTCCAACTCCCCTGCCATGGGCAGGAACACCTTCCACTAGACCAGGCTGCTCAAAGCCCCATCCATCCTGGCCTTGAACACTTCCAGAGATGGGCCATCCACAGCTCCTCTGGGCAACTTGTTCCAGTGCCTCACCACCCTCAGCATAAAAATTTTTTTCCTAATATTCGATCTAAACCTACATGCTTTCAGTTTAAAGCTCTTGCTTCTTCTCCTGTCACTACAGGTCCTGGTGAAAAGTCTCACTCTTTTAATTATAGTCTGCTTTTAAGTATTAAAAGGTTGCAATAAGGTCTCGCCAGAGCCTTCTCTTCTCTACGCTGAACAACACTGATTCTCAGTCTTTCTCTGTCCAGTGTTCCATCCCAGTATCCCCACGTCCTTTATAGGGCTGCCCTTAATCCATGCATACATCCTCCAGTCTGTACTGGTGTTGAAGGTTGCTCTGACCCAGGTGCAGGACCTTGCACTTGAACTTGTTGAATGTCATGAGTTTGCCTGGGCTCACTTCTCAAGCCTGTCAAGGCCCCTATGGGTGGCATCCCTTCCATCTAGCATATCAGCTGCACCACTCTGCTTGGTGTCATCCACAAACTTGCTGAGGATCCACTCAATCCCACTGCCTTGTGTTGTTGCTGAAGATTCTCAATAATGTTGGTCCCGTCCTTGAGGGATGTGACTTGTTACTGGTATCCGCTTGGACATTGAGCTATTGACTGTAATGAATCTTTTGGTGGCTTCACTTTCGAGTGCAACAGAACTTTCTGACTGACGTTTTCCACTTTGAAGGAGATACATCTAAGCAGAAGAAGCTAAAATTATTGACTATGATAAAGCAAGCCCTTACAATGAGAAAGGCCAGTCTTTGTAATACATACTGCAGTCGGAATAATATTTACTGGTGGGAGGGTGACTTTTATTATCTGATCACTTGAGGGCCACGGAGAAAGAATGGGCCCTGAGTAACTGCTTTTGCAACAGCTGTGAGACTGTACAAGCGTATCCACAACATGCTTTCTGATACTTGCAGGCAACTTTGAAAGTATGGAATCACTATTGCTATTTAATATCATAAAGCTTATGTGTGATGGAGTAAGTCATGAATAGACACTGCCATGAGCTAAAACTTAAAGTCATCCAAAACTTCTAGCTGTGGATTTTGGTTACTCTTTTGTGAGTGCTGACATAGTAACTGAGATCAACCACCTTAATTTTATGAATTTTCCCTGCTGTTTATTGGTGACTCCCCCATGCAACTTCAGACTCAGCAGTGCTACTAAAGCAGCCAAAATGTGCTTGTGTTAAATGAGCAGTGTGCAAAACTGGTCATCTCACTTATCTCAAGAAAGCATAACTAAATCAACAAAACCTCAGATCGGTATAGAGTCAGAGGTCAGGGATATACAGATGTTGGCATCTCATAAGTATATAGGCAGAAATGGAGTAATATGTGCCTCTACATCAATTCTTTTGACATGAAAGTATTATACTTTAAATAATTCCTGTGCAAACTGTTTACTTATTAAGTGTGATGGAGGTAATTGGGAAATACCCAGACTTGTTTTTTGACACCTCTTTAATGCATTCAAAACTGTATTTAGAAAACTCAGGCAAGAATAGAGACCTGCTCTGCTGTATTTAGCTGTCTTTTAATCGGAATTTTGTGTTCACACACAAGTGTGTGAAGTCTTCTCTTACGTCTCTGATTTTCGGAACTGAGAACCATATGGTATCTTGGTTTTGCATTTCTTAGATCTTCTTAATTGTGCCTGCATAGCAATTAGGCTTGTGCATAAATTTGAGAAAATAATGCATTAATTTGTTCTTAGTGTAAAAAATGTGTCGACAATTCATTTCAGCTTTTATAATAACCCTAAAAAGCATTCAGAATAGGACAATTTGTGTTACAGTTACCGTATAGTTAATTTTACCTTTTAAGGTTTTCTTTCCTTTTTTTTTTTTCTTTTATTATGGAATGGCAAGACACAGGGTATCCAAATCATCCAGTGAAGGGGGCTAAATTATGTCTCTGTGCACTGATCCAGCAAAGCACTCAGCATTGTGCTTATGTCCCATTGAAGTCAATGGGACCACTCATGTTTTGAAAGAAGTCTGTGCTTTTAAGTGTTTTACTGAATAGGGACGAGATTATTCTCCAAGTCAAGCATGTGCTTAAGTGCTTGGCAGAATTGAGTTGGTTAACATCTATGAATTAGCACAAGAAAAACTGAACCTTGTAACATGCTTGTTCAGAAGGCCCTTTTTTTAAATTCTAGTTGAGTTTGACCAGCTCTGAGAGAATGTCATTATGGAGTAAGTCAGTGAACTCTTCTGTAATATATCATTCAGTGGAATTAAAAAAGAAATAAATTAGGATGACTTTAGGACTCCTCCTCGTTTACACTTGGTTTTATCATCAACTTCTATTTTCCATCTTTGTCTCTTTTATCAACTTTTTAAATTTATTTTGGATTTCCACCTGCTTTTTCTTTAACTGTCTGTTCTAGATATTTATCTTTTCTGTAGGTTGAAAGGTGAGCTGATTTCCTTCACTGAGTTTCTGAGCAGAAGCTGATGGCTTCAAAGACCCTTACTCTTCCACTTAACACCTGGATATTTATATAGTACTTGGGGTAAATGGCAACTGTGATGATAACATCCTTTTGTAAATTTGTATGTTGAACTTGGCTTTGAATTCTAACATCAATGGAAGTTGGTGTTGTGTTGTGACTACTAGCTCTGAATTTCCAGATAATTGGGTTCCTTAACAAATTAAATCAGGTGTTTGTTTTTCTAAAATTCCTATGAACTTCCATGATGTTTTTTTTCTGTTTAAGCAGTTCAGAGTTTGCAAGCTGTTTCTTTTACATCTTTCTGTGCTTCTTTTGTGGGCATCACTTTTATGCTTAGACCCTCTTAACCTTCCGTTTCAAAGCGAAATGCAGGTCTCTACTGTGTGTGGGTAAACTTGGTATAGGAAGTTCTGGGCGTTGCTGCTATGGCACTTGATTTTCCTGAAGTGTGCTACACTCATGGCCACAGAAATGTGAGCTGTTGTGTTTTATTGCTTGATTAACAACTTGCAATTAGAATTTGAGTATATGAATACATTGAGTTGTCTGGAGTGTTCTTCTCTTTCATTGTTTTTATTACCAACAAGACAGATGAAAATGAGTGTGATAAATCTAACCTAGGAATAATTATATTTTCAATATAGCAAAAGGGGTCTTTGCCCGAGTCTTTGCTAAGGTTAATGGAAGACTTAGGTAGAATGTGATAAGTATCATAATTTATTTCTAAATGTAGTACACTTGATTCCTAAAAATGTATTCTTGTAAGTAGTGTCCAGTGGAGTACATTAACATATAAAGAAACAAAAGCAGTTAGTTTGCAATTAAAATCAAAAAATTACACAATATTGGGGATGGTAATTATGAACGTATTTAAAATTCAGCCCCACAAGGCATGCATCTCATGTGTGGCAAAAACTGCAGGGAACAGGAATCATGTGGTTCCCTTTCATTAAAATTTAGTAAGCTGAGAGTAGCTTGCCTGGAATGTCTCAGTCAGTCTGAATCCTCAGTCTGAGGCTTATCAGTTAATTTTGCATCACCAGATTTCTTTCAAGGCATGAGTTCGGAATTGTTGTTCTTTTCTGTTGAGCTTAGAGAAATTTGGAAAAGAGCATTCTTACTCCTGTTCCTGTTGTATTATATTGTGGTAATACATTCAACAGCTGCAACAGTGATGTACTACAATTACCTTTTTATTAATCAGAGACCAATCTGTAAATCAGACTGCCTAGTGTTAGGCAAAACTTTCTCAGTTTGCTTTCAAGAATAGTATTAGCCACATTTGTTTGTTTTATTTTTAAAATGCTTTCACTTCTCTGGATCTCTTTAAAGAGTTCTTAGTGCCCAGCCTTTTTCACTGTGAGGATGTAAGGTGGACCATGGGTCTCTCTGTCTTAGTACTCTCTTTTCAACAGCAGCTCTAAGGCACTTAGGGAGAAGTAGGAATGGAGCACAGATGTATGGATCTTCAGAATTGCACGATTAATTTGTTAGGGTTTTATCAGTTTTTACTATAATCCATTAAGGGATTCTATGCTTAGTGAAAAAAAAAAAGGACACACAGAAAACCCTTCTTCCATCCATTTAAATTGTAACTCTGTAGTAGGAGGGATTGGATCATGCAAGTCCAAGTATTCCTTCTGCAAAAGTTAAAGAATCACAGATAGGGTGATTGAGGCTTATAAGGATGAAAGGCCAAATGGCTTAAATCAGCATGATTCACTTCATTGGAGCCTGTTGAATTTACAACCGATGAGGATTTGGTCCTTTTTAATGCTGTTAAGGTCACTCATTGAACTGGTGACAGAGGTAGTAAATGAGTCCAGCTCTTCTTGGTTGCCATATACACAGCAGAAGCAGACAGCACTTGAGACTGAAAAGCAGCCAGACTGGGAAATGTGCAGGAAGCTTTAGCATAAAAAATAAATTGCTGATGACACTGAAGTTGTGATTCAGTAAGATAAGAGGCACAGACACAGGAGAGCACTGAACAAAGACTCGCAGTTCTGCTGGGGCTGTGTAGTGCTAAGAGTTACAAGATGGTTCCTTGGGGTGAGCAAGAGGTATGCAGATTTTAGAAGGAGCACATTGAAGTGGAACTTGAATTGACTACTAACTGTGCAAATCAGATGGATTATGCTTTAGAGACCTTTATGATGTCTTGTGAGTCAGCAGAATATTTTTAGGAAATTTTGGCAGGTTTTTTTGTAGGGGCTCTGATAGAGATGCTTTGAATACCTGTGGGAGTTGTATCGATGTTTTGCTTCACTCTACTGACAAATTTTATGCAGTGAACAGTGCACGATGGCTACAGAGCTAGGGCTCTGTTATTCCAGGTATTTTCCTCATGAGAATACCAACTGTCTTGTGCAGCAGTGATCTGTTCCACTCGAATTCCAGAGCAAATGGCTGGCAAGGAGTTTCTCCCTCTCTTGATGTCCTGGGCTGAGGCAAATGCTGGATCTGCTGTTTTTCAGCGTCCATGTGAGTTAGTGCTCTAGTGAGCATCTTACACCTATTTATCACACTTGAAAAAAGAAAAGATCAGATTCTTTCTGGGTTGCTTTTCCCTTTTGGTTAAAATAAAATGCAGCCAGTAGAACATAGTTTTCTGCTGTCTCTAAACATTATAAAAATACTACCATGTGCAATAAGAATGGGGTGAGAGGAGAGAAAGATGTGAAGGGAGAAGGATGCTATTTGGTCCTATTGAATTCTTCGTAGTCCCTAGACTGCCATCTCCATGTCCACCAGAGATGTTTCAAAATTAGTCCATTTCTTTTTGTTCCATTATGGTATAATTTCCATATACACTCAGGGGCCTGTGTAAGTCCACTTGACTTGTTAAAAGTGAGTAAGGCAGTGCATACAAGCACATTTGGGAATGGTAATCAGGGGAGTGGATACCATTAACATTTGAATCACAAAGCAAGCATATACTCTTTGATATTTGCATTTCCAGGTTGTTATTTATACTTGTAACTGTTTCTAATTAAACTGTAAGTATTGTGAATACCAAATGTTGTAAGAAATGCGTTGTACACTTGTCCAGAATTCTGATAATTAACAGAGGTGAGAGATGCGGTTTCTCTTCTATTAAAAAACGAGCGCAACACACGAAAACACAGTCAAATGAATTGACTTCTGCTTCACTGTGGTGTGGCCCTTACCCCATTCTGACCTTTCTTGCATTTTATTGTTGAATGGTTGAAAGTTAATTGCTTATCTTCTTCAGATCGGCAACAACAGCAACAGTACAAGTAGGGTATGATTTAAATGGGAGTGAACTGACCTCTAGATTTCTAGAGATCCATTTCCTTTGTTCTCTTTTGTTAAACCTGCAGTTCACCTGGTACAAGTGGGATGAATTTAAATACCCAGTGATAATGAACGAAAGACTGAGTCGCTTGTGACCTGCCTCATGCTAACATTTGCCTTCTGGCTAATTTAAAGTCTAAAGAGGATATATAGATAAGTTATCTCCAGCTGTCATCTTTGCATATTTGTTAGACCTCTAATTTAATCTCACCACTGGGAATAGCAGGTAAGGATATATGAAATCAGAATCTTCAATTGGTACAAGACTAGTCAAAATCCAGAGATGGGATTTTGATGTATATGTGTGACTTCATTATTGTAAATTTACTTGCTTGCTTCCTGTTTTCTGAAAGCACAGGAGTGTTTGAAAATAAAGATGGGCCTGGGCTGCAGAACACAGGAAACTGAAATCTCATGTCTTGCCTTAGGATAGCTCAGCATTTGGATTCTTTTTTTTTTTTCCAAATATATAAAAGCTGATCCCAAATATGTAACAGCTATTTTGACCAATTGGTTTTCAGTACAGAGGGGAAAAAGTGTGGAGTTGTACGTGTGTGCAGGTATAGACATACATAACTTTTAAAGATCTAGCTGCCTGTATTAGATGTTCTTTTTTTTTTTTATAAAGACTGTTTAGAAAAATTAAACTACAGGCAAGTGGGGACATGGTAATAGCTTATATATTTCACACAGAGAATTGACTGCGGCTGTTGTTCCACAAAATACATTCTTGAGTTCTGTACAATGCTACAAGGGTTATGTGCACAAGGAAAGGAAAGAGTGTTATTCTCAAAAGTAAATGGAGCTGTTATGTGTTAGGAGGAGTTTCACTTGTTTAATTTACAAAACCAAATTGCTCCACTGTCACAATCCCACCTTTCTTAGCTAGTGCCTTCTATTGTTCAGGCATTTGGCTTTGCTAATATTTTCAGTAAGGTCCTGTTAATTCAGTTACTTTGTCCTTGGTCACAGCTAAGCCTCTGAGTATTTCTATGCAGGTGCTTATTTGTTTGCTTTTGTTTTAAATGTAAACTGATATTTTAATGGCTTTTTTAGACTCTTATGTTCTACTCATGTACAGGATTGTGCACACATAGTGTCCTCTGGGAGCTGTGCAGATAAAACCAAGTCACAAACATCCTAGAGAGACAAATAACATTAGGATAAAATTAGAAGTGTATTCAAAGCAGTAATGCTCAATTATTCGGGTGGGAGCCACAGGCTACAATGTTCCCTGTTGGGCTAAAGGACTGCTCTTTACGACTGCATCAGCTGCATTAGGACTTCTGTTGACTCACCAATTAAAAATACTTGTTTTCAAGTTGTTTTGTGAGTATTTGTTGCATCCTGGGGTAAATTTAATTTCTGTGTAAGACTGGAGCCAGCTAGTCTACAGAGACTATGTGTGTGCTGTGGTCCTTGCCTCCTGCTGCACGGTAGTGCTCATGCGAGAAATGGAACATGTTGACAGAGTTACATGTTAGTCTTGTGTTTGTTGCTTTATTATACAGTTCCTGATTCAAAGCAATAAAGAAAACGTATCATCATCCTTAAACTATGAGTGCTTTCTAAAAATCATAACAGCTGTGGAGAGCAGAGGTAGGGAGTAGATGCATATTGATATTCTGCTCTGATTAAGGGCTGGGGCCTTTCAGCTATGACATGTCATCTCCCAGTTTAAACTTTGATAGCTAATTCAGTTTTGTTCTTTGTGTGGAAGATACTGTTTGATGTTTCTATGAGGTTCATCTTAAAGGAGAACATCTTTAGGAAAGCTTTGTTTGAAAAGTGTTGAAAAAGATTAGCAGATTGGTTTGTTTATAAAGGGAGTGTTTGCACTCACCTACACATTGCAGTGTTGAATAAGCATATATTACCTTTTGCTATGTACATGTAATTATGGTAATGGTAAAATTCACAAATAGTTTCAGTTCCTAAATTTTGCCTCAAAGGTAGTGAGAAATGTAAAAGGCACTGACTGTTGCATTTTCATACTCACAGTCATTGAAAAAGTAGATCCATGGCTCCATCTACTGGGGTTCAAAAACACCAGCACGAGGAGTAGGTATTTACTGAATGCACTGCAGTCTGGCACACTTGTGAGAGTAACTGCTTGGCAGAAGATGAAATAAAAAGTACTAGTTTGGTTTTTTTTTTTTTAGCTGGTGGATTGGTGGAGTAAATTTCTCTGCAGATATTGGTATAATATTTTGATAATTTTACTTACTTTAGCGGTTGCGGATTTTCTCTGTAGTTACATTCACTGTGTGAAAGTCAGCAGTTTGTTTCTTTTGACAAGATACAGTAATATATATATAATGCTGAGCTACTTGTATAATTTTTACCTTGTACATTTATGTTTTTTGTAATCATGCAACTGCTGTAGGCAAGATGAGGGCCTGATATTATGTAGCTGGATGGTTCCTCCAAAGACCTCCTGTGGGGAAAGAATAAACCCAAGTATAAAAAACTTGACTTCCTGGTTTTCTCTGGCAATTAAATACATGACTTTACGGTATTTTTGAGATTATTTTTCATTTTACAGCATTTTTGTGAAGACCAATATAAAGGAAAACTATTTCCATTTGATTAACTTGTAAAATAGCTAATAAGAGGGAAAATGTTTTGTTCTCACTTGGTCATTTATATTGCTTTTGAGCACAGGAACTCAGCAACTGAGCTGTTGGCAAGCTCTTGAGGAAGTGCAGCTTCTGAAATAACCCACTATTACTCTGGCTGAAGTTGTTTTCAAAGTAATTTACTCATTTTCCTTCATTATATCGAACTCTGTCTTGTGTAATACCAGCTGCAAAACTGTGCATCAAAAATCCATTCCATAAAATGCAAAATTTGTATGTCTGTCTTCTGCAGCACTGAGTAAACAGTTTAAGGCAATAGCTGAGTTTTAGGATTAGAAAGTATTACAAAGTAATGATTCTGTATTTCACCAAGATTCAATCCTGCATACAGAACAGTGGGACTATTTTCTTGAGTGTTCTCATTATGTGATAATGATGCAAAATATATTTTGTCCTAAACAAGGAGCCTGATCTAATTGACAGTCTTAGAATCATAGAATATACTAAGTTGGAAGGGACCCATCAGATCTAGGTCACTCCTGGCCCTGCGTAGGACAGAAGCCTTCCTGGACTGTCGCTTGTCCTTGATCCTTCGTGTTTACTTGACTTCTTTTTAGTATTCTAAAGGCACAATAATTTATTTTAAGTTAGAGAGAGCTTTGTATTAGTTTCTCGATTGACTGTGTAGGATCAGAATTGTTGTCCAATTTAAATTCGAAAGAGGTATCTAGAATGACATAATACTATTACAGAGGTGACTTTCTCTGCTGTTTTCTTTTTCCTCTATTGAAGATTTTAAGAATAGTGCAATAGGGACAAGATGTTAGAGAAAATTAATGATTTTGTAGAGAAGATGTAGTTGGAGTTAAGTTCACTCTGTAAGGCTTACTGCTATGAAGTTGTAAGCGCAAATAATTATGTTAAATGTGGAGATTGAAAGGAAGGAGTTCCTCTTTTGCTCATAGCAGGACATATATGTTTATAACTCCTCTGCAATAAGCAAAAAAAAATTGATAAAAGATCGGATTTCGTTCCTGTCTGAGGGTACTACTGTCTTAAAATACATGTTATTTTTCCCTGTGTTGCAAAAGTTGTGACTTTAACTCAGTGCTCAGCTTTGGCAGTTTAACACTGCAAAATGTCAGTGTGTGTGTGTAAATGGTTCATGGGAATAATATTAAAAATATTACTAAGATGCTCACAAAATTCAAAGTATTCAAATTACATACATGCACATAAGCATTCCTATGTGCATATATACATGTGTATATACATGGATGTATATGTTTTCAGAAATGTCATCTGATAGCTGTGGTAGACCTAGAAGGAACAGTATCTTATACTTCATATTTTATAGGTGAGAATTTTGGCAGTTTGTTTATGCTCTTCCTTCAAGAGGCAAGAAAGGAAGAATGACTGAATAAATGCCATTTTGTTATCTGCAGTTTGAGGCAGTGTATTTGTTACCTCCTTGAAAGCTAAGGCTGTGTTTATTCACTGGTCAATAATTAGAAATAATGGGTGTTATTATTTAGACACAGCCTTTTTATTTCCAGTCCAAGCTACATTATGTGCTTTTTTGCTCAGTTTTCTGCTTCCCTCTGCTCTCAATTTGGAAATTTCTTCATATAAGCCAGGATGGCTTGTTCGCTAGTGAACTTACAATTAAGGTGTGGGCAGGAGAGAGAATGATGGCAGGAAATGCTTTTTCTGACCATAAAATGTCTGTAGTGATCTAATGTGTTTTAAAAATATTTTGCTCATCTGCTACTGTTGTAAAAGTGCATTCTGAAGTTTGGTTTTTTTTTTTTTAGAACAGTTATCTCTGCTTACAATACAAGGGAGAACACTCACAATCTCTTGTGTATGTGTGCTTATCCATACGTATCAATATGCCTGCAAGTAGATATCCACAAAGCAAAGAGAACCCAAAACAATTAGGTCATAAGGTGGTTAAAGAAGTAAGAGAAGTTTGTAGGGGGAGGGTGGAGAGGGTTGCATGTGGCTTTCAAATGCCCTTTTTCAGTAGGCTGAACTGTGGACTGGTGAAAAAGCTGGTGTAACACCAGCCCGGCAGTTCACTGGGCCTCGGCTTCTCTACGCTGTCACCTCTGCAGTTGCTCTTACGCAGTGGTGTAAATACTGACTTTCATACCTGTCAGTGAAATGGAACAAGTTCTTGTGCATCAGTTCATTTGGTGGATGTAACGTTGTTCTGATAACTCCGTGGGGTTCTGTGTTGTCAGCTTTGCCCCGATCAGACTGAATTCGAATTCGAGTTTCGATCACAGAACCTGGATATAATCTAGGTTGGGTTTTAGCTTGTCATCAGAGATCACCAATGACCTCTAGCAGTTAGTGACTATTCCCAAGCCGTTTCTCTCATCTTGAAGTACAAAATCGCTTATTGATTCCTGGTGCTTGTGAATAGTGTGGCTCCTTGGCACTGTATGTTCAGGCTGGAGCCATACTAGCATTTTTTTAAAAAAAAATGTTAATAACACTACTTACAGTCTAATATCTAGTCAGAAACAGTCTCTGAACTTACTCTTTACCCTGTCTTTCATAGTTAGATATGTAGTTTTATTACTAGTTAAATATTCTGTTCCCATTTTATATATATATGTGTGTGTGTGTATACACTACATAAGTTTATATCTATATAGTTAAGATACTTGTTGTAACCACATAACACAAATTTCTAATCAGATGAATTACTTTCTTTTTGCACTTGACAGACATTGTTTAGGTAAATGATTGGATTTTATTTTTATGTGCTGAATATCAGCAGCTCATAAAGTTACGCTTGGCCATTATACCTACAGCCTCTCTTGTTCTTTTGATTATATATTACGTGTTTTTATTGCTCTCTCTGTGGTTCTGTCTTTCAGAGTGGTGGTTTTTTATGAGAAGGAAAAGGAGATAGAACTGGTCTATATTTCGTAATGATTAATGCTCTTATAGTACATCAATGGTGCTGATCAAAATAAGTTTTTATTGCTTAAATATTTATAAAAAATACCAAGTGTCTGTGTATGAAACACTTCTCACTAATTTCAAAAAAACCTGGAAAAATTAGCCAGTTACAAGCAAACAGGCTGTGTGAAGGTTTTAGAGAAGTGTTCAAAGGAAGCATCAAAGTTCAAATCTAGAAACACGATCCCATATTTTGACAATAAATTCCCAGAACTTACTTTCTTAGGAAGAATTTTTGGTGTTGCATATTTTGACTGGACTACAATGCTGTTATTTTCTCTGCTGCAGAATGATACATACAGCCTTTAGCAGGAGCACATGAGACAATTAAAAATGCAACTGAAAGTTCAGTGAAGATGGGAAAGTTTAAATCCTCTTCTTTCGTGCAAAAATCTGAGCATATAGGAACACTAATGGTTTGTTCTACTCAGATGATGAAAAATCAAATATTTTCTAAGAGCTTACAGTTTGGAAGACGACTTGTTCTAAGAACTTATAAAAACAAGGACATTTTGGGTGATATACTTGTATATCTTTTGGCGTTTAGATTTTATGCTATTACCCGCTGTGATTTGTGTTGTACAATACCATATATGAAACTGTATCTTTTATCTGTGGAATGTTTTGAGCCACATCTTTCCTCAATTGCTGGGCTTTCAGTGCTGCTTATTGAACATCACTTTGAAATTCTGGAATTCTTCAGTAATGCATATGCAGTAACTTGCAGCTATACATAAAATTGATGTTGACATCTCATTTATTTAGGCTGACTTGAAAGTCTGTTCAAGCAGGCTTTGAGGCTGAATAATTCATCTTTTTTTTTTCTCCCTTTTTTTTTTTTTTTCCCCACTCTAATCCCAGGTTAGTTTATTGGCTGTGAGGAACCACGGACACTTTGTGCCCTGATGGGGGACTCAGGATCCAGACGATCGACTCTCGTATCTCGGTTGCCAATATTCAGGAGAAGTGTTAGCCGGAGACACGACTCCCTTCCTTCCTCGCCTTCTTCTGCTAATGCCATTGCTGTCCACACCTCCTCCCCATCCAGCACGAACTCCAGCTCAGGGAGCACAGGAAAGCGACGGAGTATTTTCCGTACTCCTTCCATTAGCTTCCATAACAAGAAAGCGAGTGAGCAGAAGCATGACTCAGCTAATCAAAATGTTAACATCTCTAATGGTGCCCAGTCCTCTCTCAGCACTTTTCAAAAACTCAGCTTAGAGGAGCACATAAAAAGCAGAGGAAGACATTCAGTTGGCTTTGGCAGCTCACGTAGCAAGAAGATAACAAGGTCTTTGACAGATGATTTTGAAAAGGGAAAGGAGCCCTCAGCTAATAAAAATGTCTTCATAAATTGCATAAGCTCTGGGAAGAATGAGGGTGATGATTCCGGCTTTGCAGAGGAGCAGAGCCGACATTCTGTCAAACAGTCCACACGAAAACTTCTCACTAAATCTTTTTCATCACACTACAAATTTTCCAAACCAGTTCCAGAGAGTCAGTCAGTTACCTCTGTGCAGCAGTCCAGGTGCTTGCTGGAAGTTAAATCCTATGTGGAAAGCGAACCTGTGATTGCCAAGTCCTCTCCTCCATGCTCAGCCGAGACAACAGAGTGCATGGGAAGCTCTTTGCAGTCCCCGCTGCTCTCAGCTGACCTCACAGCTGCCCAGACCCCCTCTGACTTTGTCGCCCTGACGGAGGATTCAGTTTCAGAGGTTGATGCTCTGCCCAGCAGTGGGCCTGCTGTGCTGCTCGCAGAGGATTTTGGCCATGATGTCTCTACCTCTCCCATCTTCTTTAATCCTGATGCTGCTCCTGCGAGGGAAACGGATCTTGTGGAAAGTACTGTCCATTCTGCTGGTGTATCTCCTGCGAGTCACGCGAGCTCATGTAGTGTTGGATCTAATACCTTATTTAAAACCTCAGCTGCTAATCAAGCAAAAGTACTGCTGCAAGCCAATGGACTGCACATTAATGATACCAGGCACATAGAAAAAATTAATGTGGACAAGGCACATTTAGAAACCTTGGCGTTACAGCGTAGTGAAGAACCAGTAATGCTCTCTCCAAAGGCACGGGGGTTCAGTGGGGACAGAGATGAGAGAACGCCGTCCAAGCACACGAGAGACACGATTCCTGTAACGGAGTCTAAGAGTGTTCCATGTTCTGAACCTCAGTCCTTTAAAACACAGCAGGGTTATGAGATGAACAATCCTAAAGGTATGTGTTGTGGTCGTCTTATTTCTGAGTTGGTGGGGGTTTTTTTTGGTCTCAATTTTTCTGTTAGGATTGTTCGGTCATAAAGTGTTTTTGTACAGTTGCAAGTGCTAGCTAGGAATTAAAAAGTTATGAGTTGTGTCCTCCTCCCAAAATTGTAGGAATCAAACAAAAAGTCAACGGTTTTTTGAATTGGTGTTTTACAGTTTACGAACACCCATCACTGCTGTTCGTGGCTGTGCTTTCCTGTGGTAGAAAATGAATTATGAAAGAGAGTATTGATTCTTGGCTCTTGTTGAAGGCTGAAGCTGGGAGTTTTTGAGGCATGCCTATTTCAAACTTCATACAAATTATGAAATTTGGGATGGAAACATCACCAGAGAAATAAACTTTCTTGTAGTCAGGTTATGAAAAATAATACAGTTTACCTTATATTGATCTGGGTTTTGAAATTACCAGTCTTTCTTACCCTATGCAACTATGTTATGAAGTAGCTTAGAGTGGATATTTCTGTGGCAGAGTACAAGAGATCCTATTTCTGCTTCCATCTGAAAAAAGTGTCCAAATTCTTATTGTTTAATCTATGAAACTGAGAGAGTTAATGACCGTCTAAATTTCACAATGTGTCTTTAGTTTATGAAAAGAAATTTGGAAATACTAATAAGATTAAGTGGAAAGACTGTGCCTAGAAATCCAAGTCTATAGAGATGCTGATAAGTAAGGCACAAGGCCCCTGAGTGAAGGTCATCTGCAGAAAACATTTATCTCTGACAGTTTATTTTCTCTAACCAACGTAATGACTGGTGCTTTCTTGAATAATCCCGAAGCTGTATCTGGTGGGTCTAAATTTTTAAGAGATAACAAGACAGCGCTTACAGTGTTTGTATTAGAAGATGAATGACTGTAAGTAAACTATGATGAATTCACACACGTCTTTTTGCTTGGACATTTGTCTAGGCATATAGATTATAAGCAATCTAAAACAGTTTTTCTTTTTGAATTATTAGTCAGTGCAAGGCTTGGTTGGATATCTTGTACATAAATGGCAATATAAAGTCAAATTAATCCACTAAATTAGCTTTCACCAGAAGGCAGCTTTTTCCCTCAGAACCTTAGGCACTTTGGAGAAAAAATATTTTCATTTATGTTTATTACCAGTCCTGAGCACTCCGTTTGTCTTCCTTGCCACATTGTGTCATCTGTGAATGAGCTCCTATTTTTGGTTCTGCTTTACTAGAGTGTACTGCAGAATAGCAAGTGAGCAGCTTGGAGGGATGTTTAGAAATAGCCAGTGTGTTTCAGGCTCATGCGCTGGCAATTGTGTATTTAATCTGTATTTCTGGAAGGAAACTGACTGGAGTTGAAATTGTGATAGAGGGATTTTTGTAAATTGAATTCGTGTTCACAGAAACACTAGAACTAATACTGCACTATATAAAAGTTAATGATTAATTGTTATGGTTTTATAGTGCTGTTCAAAATACATTCTTCACCACACACGCAAAAAATTGTATTTCGAATTAGAAACTGGCCAAGCATACAAAAGGACCATTGAAAAAAGATATAAACCCCTGCCATATGAAATGAAGCAAATACAGGAAAAGCTTACATGGCATTCAGTAAGATAAGTAGTTATATCTCTTGCAGCAGGCTGGTTTGAACATTTGATTTTCTAAAACAGTATTTAAACCCAGATGTGAATACAAAATATTTCTCTGTGTTTTCTTTGTTAATAGACGTTTTCTGTATCTGGTCTCATAGCTGATATCATTATAGATAGCATTGTGAACATGACATTAATGTATGAGCAGGTTTGATGTGCCATATATTTCTTAGCATATCTTTTGTATATATTTGTGATATGGATTTTTTTTGAGAACCCTTGGAGAAAATGTCTCTTCTCTTGCAAAATGCAAGAGTAGATAAGATGTTCTGTGTGACATTTATTATGCTATCATGCTTATCTTTCCCCATCTCTAAATTTACTCTAACACTTCAAAAGGTATTTTTTCTCCTCTTTTCTTATTTTGTTATTGTTTAACTGGAGTTGGGAACTGGGATTCGGCTCACTGACTGCAGGCTCAGTTTGGAGGGTGCAGGGGCAGAGTTGAGCTGGGAAGGCTGAACAGAAACGGGAACCAGTGTGCATCCCTGTCCTATGTGGGATAACAAAGTTGTGACCTGGCCCTACAAAACGTGGACTTGCCTTGGGACGGAGGGTAAGGCAAGTTCAGTTTTGGCACCAGAGAACCGGTGATAGTTTCTCTGATGGATTTTACTGGACAGAAGTCTGGAAGTGTCCTGTAACAAGGGGAGAAAGAAAAGGATGGAGCAAAGATCCTTTTGGATTCTATGAGGAGCCATGGACGGGGCTGTAGTGTGCTGAGTGTGGAATTCACTGAGGGCTGAACAGTGAACTGGTGGCCCAAGTGACACTTAGCTAGGTAACCGCAGTCTGCTTTCTACAGAACATCTCTTAGGGGATTCCCTTTCAATGTAAGCATTTCAAGCAAAGCAGTGTTCTGAATAAGAAAATATTTGTAGAGAGTAAGTCCCTGTAATGGTTGCTGATTGCTTCTCTGTTTGCAGTTGATCTTGCCAATAGCTTCAGTCCATGCCGAGAAGGCAGATTCGTTGAGAAACGGCTGAGATCCTCTTCGGAAGGTACTGCTGGAGGCAGTCGGCTGATCATAAAACCAAAGGATGGAAATACAGAGGAGCTGAACAGCCTACAGAAGCAGAGGGCAAGCTCGTCATCTTCAAAAATGAACAGCATGGTGAGTTTGATTCCAATTTACGTATGTTCATGTTTTTCTGTGAGTGATGTAACTAACTACAGTGAGAAGCAGTGACTTTGCAAGTAACTAACAGTAATAAAGAAAGGGGGAGCTGTCTCAGGCTTCCAAAATTTGATCTAGGCTCAGCTACAGCTGGTAAAATTTTTTTTTTTTTTTTTTTTTTTGCGGGGTATGGCATTGTGAAAAGGTTTTGATACTTTCTGTGAAGTGTTTCGTCTTGTCACGCATTGGTGATTTGCCTGGGAGAAAAACCGGGAGAGGAAAGTGCAGCAAAATTCAGTACAATTATTTCTGAGGTTAAATGCAGTGGGCTACTCTGTGGCAACATTTTATTGTTATTGTGGTAGTTATTTCATTTACTTCTCTGGTATGATAAAGACCAGAAATTGGATAAAGAGGAAGTTGTCTGTAAGGAGACTCATTTGAGAGGTCTGAGTGGTACCTTTTGAAACTGGTGAGAAGTTTGAGTGCTTTCAGTGAGCACAAGGTAAAGAGGAGAAAGGATTCTCTATGAAAATAACTGCAGGAGAGTAGGAACAGACTGACAGGTGCTTTCCTTTGGTGAATGAGAATAAATATTTTAAGGAGACTGTAATTTATATTTATGCATATTGTCTCCACTGAAAGAAATAACAAAGATGGTGAAATTGAACACTGTATCATTGGAGTCCACTCTTTAGCTTGTGGGAATCACTAAAACAAGCTTTATGATCATTGTCAGTTTGAAATATTTTATTAACCACGGTGACTGAAAAAAAGGAGGATTCAGTTTGTACTTGTATCCAAACACAGCTTTTCATGGAAACCAAAAAGGTGCAAGTTTCTTACCCCTACCTAGATTTGCTGAACAGATGTATAAAAAGGCTTTTCCTTTTCAGGTTTATGTAATATATGTTATGTTACTAGTAACAAGAGCTAATATATGTTAATTCTTATGTTACAATGATGCAGACCAAACACATCTCCAAGACACTCAGATTTGACCACAACTGCTTTTTGTAAGAAAGAATTTCTACAGTTTTATGGAGATGTGAAATGGATTGGTGCAAATTGATGTTAGATTTGCAGTTATGCGCTCTTTTGATGTGTTTTTGCAGGCCAGTACCAGAAGTCAGCAATTCACACCAGTGCTTAAGGCAACTTTTATGCTGCTTTGGTTAACACTAAACACAACATCTCTTCCACCTGAGAAGCCAAGGAAGACTAGAATTGTCTTCCTCTGTTCCTGATTGATCATTTAATAAAACTAGGTCCTGAGAGGGAGTCTGATTTAGTGTGAAATCCCCTTACGGAAACTGTGGCAGGAAATTGAGGTTTGGGGGTTCCTCAAGAGGATGTGAAACCCATCTGTTGTCTTGATAAATCTCATCCGCATGTCTGAACGTATCATCTAAATGTTCCTTTGTGGCTGGACTCGAAAAATGCTGCTGAGGATGGCAAGAGAAAATTATATCAGTACCCAAGCACATTCTGTGCATGTGTGGCTGATGCACAACAGATTTCACAGTGTACCAGTGTCCTGAAGCAATGGTTGCTAAAAACAGTCAACTAAAATGGAGTTACATGGTGTCTTTTATAGAAAATCTTGCCTATAAAAGGGTAACCTGGGCAGATTGGATTACAAGCAGGATTATTCTCTTCTTATCAGGATCAGGTTGTGCAGATTTATCAGATTAATTTTATACTACCTGGAAGGGCAGGAGGCAAATTAATTTTAGGAAGGAGATTTTGCACACCTTCCTTTCTTGTTTCTAGGTTGTTGTCAACTTGTCGAATGAAGTAGTACAGCAATTCAAAATTTATTTCAACAAAAATTTATTTTTACAAAAAAATTTGATTGCTAACTTTTTTTTTATCCACTGGGTTATTGCATCCAGAGATACAGCACAGAAACAGAGACATAGAACTGCTAAATAGTAGAAGAAACCTTTGTGCTAATAAAGCACTGAGCTGTTGTGTATTTATCATTTTTTTGCAAGAAATTTGCATCCAAATATCAGTGAATAACATTTTATTTTTCAAAACCAGGAAGAACATGATGACATTCAAAGATGCTGTTTCATACAGAGCATTACGCAGATGTAGTTCATGCCCTAAAATACTGGTTAACCTTGGCTCAGGCCTGTAAACCTTACTTGGGTTTTTAGCCCCAAACTGTTAGGCAGATCTCTGTGTTTATTTAAATACTGGGCTAGATTAATGCTGTAGCACTTTCTTTAGCCCTGTATTAATGGTGGAACTGGGAAGGTCACAACCCAGTAACAATAGGAAGTAAGCAAAGTATGGATGGGGTTAGGTGGTAATCTGAGTCTCTTCTTTGTTTTATGTATGAATCCAGGGGCTTTTTGCCTCCCACTTCCGTTAACAAGATCGTCCACAAATTCACGGGTTTTTGCTCAAGCTTATTTGTATTGTGGTCACAGACCAAGGACTTTTAAAACAAGATTATAGAGCATACTCATGAGTGATGGGTAAAATTATTCTTGCTTTCCACCCAATACATATGGATATCATCTTACTGTCTTGAAAAAATAAAAGCTTTTCTAGTAAAAACTGAGGGTTAGGAGGTAAGTCAGACAAAACCAAACCTGAAACCACTGGCCCACACAACCCTCCCTCCCCACAAACAACCAGTAGACAAAAGAATAAACAGAGTTCCCTGGAAGTAAAAGAATGAAAAAATTTAAGAAATTGATTGTTCATAATAATACATATTTGAATAATAAAAAGACCTCTTCAAAATAATTGTCACAAGCAATTCATGTTAAACACTGTAGTAGCATGTACAGTAGAGTATTTTTGTATAATTGTCAGTTCTTGTTTCAAAGGTGATAGGTGAAAGCTTGGGTAGACTTGTCTCCTAAATATTGGGAGTACGTATCAAACATGCAGAGATGGTCACCGCTTCCCCCAAGTGGGCCATTAACTCACTTGTGAGGTGCCAAAAGTAATTTATAGTCTGACCAAGAGCAATGCTGCTCACAAATGAGATTTAGGGAAAGAAAAAAAAATCTTTCAAAGTAACTCTGTGAATGTGCTTATTTCCTAGTAATGTAAATAACGATCTGAAAGAGACGCTCGAGACAAACTGCTTGGATTACTAATTGTGTGTTTGCAAAGCTGCCGTTCTTGCAGGGACCGATTTTTGCCACAAGAGGGAACTATTTCCCTAAAAATGGTTTTGGACTCACGTGCCACAGTTATCCAGAAGATGACAATGGCAATTCAGGACTCCTGTTGAACAGTTCAATGTTATTAGCCTGTGCTGTATAATAGACCCTTTTCAAATGAAAATTGTTGATATTGATACAATTTAAAGGAATGGATGTTGCTGTAGAAACTCTGGTCATTTGAACATTCCAACTCTGAACTCATCAGTTACAGCTTTAAATATTCAGACATAACATACAGACTAGTCAACTATGACTCGGAAGGTTGGTAAGAGGCTATGTCTGACATCTCTTTCTACCTCAGTGGTTCTTCTTTTGCAATGGGTCAGAGAGGCAGAAAGAAAGAAAAATGCAAAGCAGCGTGGTAAAAGTCCTGAATGGTCTGAAGTAGGCAGTCCTGCAAGACCAGTGGAAAGAATGGATAGTTGAAATACAGGAGACAATTAGAATAACCACATGAAAAAAAAAATTAGATCAGACCACCAAACCACTTTAATTAAGTTCTTTAAGAGGATCAAGAGGCAGAAGAGCAAGGAAAAAAAAAAAAGACTTGTTGCACTACAGTACTTAAAATTAACAGAAGTTAAGATGTGTGTGAGCAACAAAATTATCCGTCACTTCTCATAGTAATGGTTAGTATGGAAAGATGACTATCCTGAATATCATATTTATCAGTACAAAGGAGAAATGTTTTAAAAAATTACCTTTGTTTAGAAGTTGCTGACAGATTTTGAAATGCTAACAAATTCCAGTTATTAATAGCAGATAGTCATGAAGAATGATATGAATGGAAGTAACTGTGTGTTACTGCAAGTTAAAAAAAAGTTCAGAGGCTGGTGGGAGCCCCTAGACCACACTGCCCACCTTCAAGAAACAAGCTGCACTGTGTTGCATGCGTACATGTGTTTTCACGTTGTCTAGAAGCATGACTGTATACAAGCAGTAGAATGAGACTGCCACTTATATTTGGCTCTCAAAAACGTGCCTTTCTGCTTCTCTGCTGTTATTTACAAGGAAAATACTTATTTGTCTTAGTGACTGCTCCTTTGCCAACACCTCTCCATCAGCATATCTGCTATATAATTGAAAGAAACTTTATCTTTCAGCTTTTTCTTGTCTCAGTGGGTGAGCGTTCTGTTCTGCAGGACTGTGTTTCTCTGGGCACTCTTTTCAGCACAGTCTTTTCTCCACTTTCTCATACTTGAATCTTCTCTAAATGTTGCCTGGTTTTTGTTTCTTAAATTCAGCTATAACTTTTCACCCTTGCAGGTGAAATTTTTATGCTTACCCTCAATGCTGCGTCACCCACTTCTTTTGCCAAGAGCAAGGCAGCCTTGCCTGCTTGTGTCAGCATAATTAAAGCTGCACAACTTACTTTTCCGGCTTGTTGCTTTTACTGTGCCATTTCTTTCTTTGCATCTTTCCTGTGGTTCCTATATATTAGATAAAACTGCTTGTTGCCAAGGACTTTCAAGGCCTAAGGACACCCCAGCTTTTTTCCCCTCAGCTTTAACAGTGATACCAGTCTTCACTTCCCTCTTGTCAAGTTGCCAGATAGTTGCATTGATGTTTTCTCCCACTCTGCTTATCAGGAACTGGAATACCTGTGGTTACCACAAAACTTGCTTCATTCCCATTCTCAATTTTCATTTTACTTTTTTTGATTTTTCTAAACATAATTTTTCAAGATTCCTGCTGGTACTGTATTACTGAGTTTTGTACTGAGCTTTTTTTTTGCTTACCCATCCAGTGCTGACGCTTAGCCAAAATCCCCTTTTCCTCCTGCTTGTACTGTGCTTATTATGTGGGATGCTCTGAGTACCAAACATCTCAGTGAGTATACTTATAATATAAATTAAGAACAGTGTATGGAAAAAGCAGTGTATAGGAGATATTACCTGCAAGTATTTGAGATTCCTAGTGTATCTCTGGAGGGAGCAGAAAGTTAAAACATAGGTCGCTAATGAAAATGTGTTCTGGCCAGAACATCTGTGATTACCTAATTAGCAGTTGGTGTCTAAATTGTAGTTGATGTCCTGGATATTCTGTGTGTGTAACTGTACCTTGGTTTTGTTACCTAAGTGATTTGGGGCGACTTAGCAATTAATAGTCAGGTTTCTAGTGTACTTTAGAAATAGTACTTCCAATGATAGAGCAATTGTATCAAAGCCACTGTATTAAAATATATTCCTGTGTTTGATATTGTACCTTATGAAGCTGTATCCAAATCTACAACGAATTTCAATCCTGAAAGTATGTTCATTGCTTCTCGTAGATAACTTTATTTTTTCATGTTATCTGAGTAATCTTATTATGAAGCACCAGTTTTAATATAGTTGCTACGTCATGACAGAAACAACTGGATTCTGTGCCCCCACGGACTTCAGTGAATGTACATGAATAAGGGCTAAAATGTTTTTTTGTGTTCCTCTTCTCTATGCTGAATAGAATATTTTGCTGGTGTCTGATGAAGCACTGAGAGTGAGTCAGACTAGGTTGGCTGATGGTCTAGAGAGGATTGAAGTGATTTTTGTATTCATTTCAGGTTCCCTTAACATTTTCTTCTGCACTTTTCTCCCTGAGTATGGACTTGACCTTCTCCTTCATACCTCTGACAGTCTGCGCTGAGAATTGGAAGCTGAGATTTTTATGCAATTTGTGGCTAATACATGAGGTGGAAGATGCTATTGAAAATACTTCAGTTGAATGAGTTTCAGTGGGTGACCGACCAGTAGATTTGAAAGTGGAATTGAATGTGGCTGTTTTTGTGGCCTGTAAATGTGACCTGTAGAGGCTTGAGAAAACCTTATGGGGTACACTCTCCACCTACAGCCATTAATGATTAATATCTTAACAGCCTGCTCTAGAAAAGCAGTGAATGAAAGGTTATAAGGAGAATTTGAGTGCTCAGGGCTTCAACTCAAGTTGAAAAAAATCCTCAGACCAAACAGCCTTTTTCAGATATGCTGAAACTTACAAAAATATGAACTAGATAAGCAAAATGCATACAGTTCTTTAATGTCTTTTGCACAAAAAAGAACCTTCCTTAGAATCAACAGGGTTATGTTTTTTCTGAGTAACTGCAACCTGTTGTTAACTTGCTCTGTGTGTATTATCTTTGGTATTTGTGGTGTTCATAAAAGCTTTTTCATGGTTGAAATAGATGTTCCTTTTTTTTCTGTCACTGAATTATGGGATTTTTGCTTAATTCAAATTCTTGTCTGCTGTGCTGGGCTTCTCGGGGGAGAATATTTAGGAACATCAATTCTTATTGAACTGTTCAAGCAAACCCTGTAAGGCAGTGGTTCACCCTTCATGTGAAGTGGACTTGACAGCATTCATTTATAACTAGCTTTGTACTAAAGTAACAAAATTTCCCCTTTTGCAATGAATTTGGTGGTTTGCTCCTTTGTGGAAAGAAACTGTGAAAGCCACTTAAAGCAAGAACTGTCAGGACTACTTTGATAGCATAAGGCTGAACAGTGCTATTTAAATAGGAATAAACTGCTGACTGCAGGTAAGTAGTAATTTGAGCCTTATATTCTTAATTTAGCATGGAGAAAGTGCCTTTCACATACTAATAGCATAAAAAAAGTGTAAATGGCAAATGGGGACTTGAGCATTTAGTCTGTGATTTTTAGGTCAGCTAGAAAATTTTTGGGTAACTACCCTGTGGGAAATTCGTCTGTAGTGTACTATACATTTCTTAACAAATGAAGGGCTTGTGAAAATCAGATTGCAGTTATTAGACACTTTGATCAAGTAACTAACAGAAATTAATTTAGATGTGACTTAATGGTTGTGCTGTAATGTTTTATGCACTTGTATAAGGACATAATCATAATCATTACAGCCCAAAAAAGGGTAAACTGTTAATCTGACATTGGTTTTATAATTTCAATTAAATGGAGTTAAATTAATACAGGTAGAAGTTAGTGGGTTACTGGCAATTTTAAATCCCAGAGTAAACATGGTAATAGATGGATGTGTTTGTTATGCCATGATAATAGAACAGAATTACACAGAATCGCAGAATACTCTGAGATGAAAGGGACCCACAAGGATCATTGAGTCCAACCCTTAGTGCTGCAAAGGGCCATCCCCAAGAGTCACACCATGTGCCTGAAAGTATCATCCAAACACTTCTTGAACTCTGTCAGTTGTGGTGCTGTGACCACTTCCCTGAGAAGCCTGTTCCAGTGCCCAACCACCCTCCAGGTGAAGAACCTTTTTCTGATATCCAACCTAAACCTTCCCTGACACAACTTCATTCCCTGTTACTGGTCACCACAGAGAAGAGATCAGTGCCTGTACCTCCTCTTCCCCTCATGAGGAAGTTGTAACTGCAATGAGGTCTCTACTCAGTCTCCTCCAGGCTGAACAGACCAAGTGCCTTTAGCCTCTCCTCATACGGCTTCCTCTCAAGGCCCTTCACCATCCTTGTTGCTCTCCTTTGCACACTCTCTAACAGGTTGATGTCTTTCTTACATTGTGGTGGCCGAAACTGCCACAATATTCAAGGTGAGGCCTTTTAGTTCTGTTGAGCGTTCACTGCAGTGGGCAGCTTGTCACCACACAGCCTCTGACTTACTTTGTCTGGCAAGATGGGGAGGAGAAGTGGATGAATGAAAGTGGGAAAACTTGCAAGCTAAGGACAGTTTAACAAGTGAAGCAAAAGGTGTATGCACAAGCAATGCGCAATGAGGAATTAATTCACTAGTTCCCGTGGGTGGACATGGGTGTTTAGCCATCCACAGGAAAGCAGGGCTCCATTGCACATAATGGGTACTTGGGATGGTAAGTGCCATAACTGCAAACATTCCCCCTTTCTTCTTCTTTCCCCACTTCAGTTGCTGAGCACAGTATTGTATGGTGAAAAAAATCCCTTTGTTCAGGTGGGGTCAGCTACTCCAACTGTGTTCCCCTCTAAATTCTTGCATGCCCCCAGCCTCTTCACTGGTGGGGCAGTGTGAAGAGCAGAAAAGTCCCTGACAGCGTGCAAACACTGCTTAGCAATAGCTAAAGTATACCTTCCTGTGTTGTTAATGCTGTTTTGGTCACAAATCCAAAACATAGCACCGTACAAGCAAGCTGGTACAAAGAAACTTAACTCTGTCCCATCCAAACCCAGTACAAGTTGGGTATTTGATACTTTCTTCTGAAGTTCTAATATAGCAGTACTTGTTCTAAGTATTAGTGTCTGAACAAATTTACAGGATGCTGAACTCTTAAAGCTACAGATAGGTGTCCCCTGCAATGCATTGTTTTTATTTTTCTGTTTTCATATTTTTGGGAAAAATGTAGCTATTTATTGAGACTCAAAAATGTAAGTGTAAAGCACACCCAAGTAATGAATTTTTCTAACAAAACACACTTTTGTGGTAGTCTTACTACATTCCCCAAACAATTTTGCCAGTTAATGTAAGAGGAAACTTGTTCTGAAGCTGCTCATCACTTGGAGTTGATATTTTTAGGAATTTCTTTTCCCACATGAAAGGGAAGATTTCTTTCTGTACAAAAGTATCTGTTAGTGTGTTAAAATATACCCTAATGATTAATAAGGTTTAAACAGCTGTATTTGTCAAACAAAAGCAACTTTGTTGTTTTTCTATTCTGTTTTGACTTTTAAATTTCTTTTCTGTTCATTATCGTATTTTCCACAAGCACAGCTTGTTCTGACTACAGACGAGTACTGTAGCAAAATTGTTATGTAGTGCTCTTGAAGAAAAACATTCAGTCTGGTTTTGTGTGTGGGCTACTAAAATCTGTACGTCACTGCCCGTAGTGCCAACTCCAAAGAAACAACTCATTTGTGGTGAAGACCTTTACCTTCTGTTCAGTGCCTCTCATGCTGTGGACCTGTGAGAGGGATCAGTAATTTATCAAGGATTAAACAGTCCTATGACAAATCTAATGAATACTCCCTACCCACTCTCACAATACATTAATCAGTAGGAGGAGAGAAACAGAATCTCGGATGCTGGAAGGCACCTCTGCGAATTGTGGTCCAACAGCTCTGCTCAAACCGGGGTCAGCCAGGATTTACGCAGGGATGCATGTAGCTGGGTTC
>VXAY01006507.1:679657-733935 GCA_013399855.1 Oxyruncus cristatus
AGCCTCTCCTCATACGGCTTCCTCTCAAGGCCCTTCACCATCCTTGCTGCTCTCCTTTGCACACTCTCTAACAGGTTGATGTCTTTCTTACATTGTGGTGGCCGAAACTGCCACAATATTCAAGGTGAGGCCTTTTAGTTCTGTTGAGCGTTCACTGCAGTGGGCAGCTTGTCACCACACAGCCTCTGACTTACTTTGTCTGGCAAGATGGGGAGGAGAAGTGGATGAATGAAAGTGGGAAAACTTGCAAGCTAAGGACAGTTTAACAAGTGAAGCAAAAGGTGTATGCACAAGCAATGCGCAATGAGGAATTAATTCACTAGTTCCCGTGGGTGGACATGGGTGTTTAGCCATCCACAGGAAAGCAGGGCTCCATTGCACATAATGGGTACTTGGGATGGTAAGTGCCATAACTGCAAACATTCCCCCTTTCTTCTTCTTTCCCCACTTCAGTTGCTGAGCACAGTATTGTATGGTGAAAAAAATCCCTTTGTTCAGGTGGGGTCAGCTATTCCAGCTGTGTTCCCCTCCAAATTCTTGCATGCCCCCAGCCTCTTCACTGGTGGGGCAGTGTGAAGAGCAGAAAAGTCCCTGACAGCGTGCAAACACTGCTTAGCAATAGCTAAAGTATACCTTCCTGTGTTGTTAATGCTGTTTTGGTCACAAATCCAAAACATAGCACCGTACAAGCAAGCTGGTACAAAGAAACTTAACTCTGTCCCATCCAAACCCAGTACAAGTTGGGTATTTGATACTTTCTTCTGAAGTTCTAATATAGCAGTACTTGTTCTAAGTATTAGTGTCTGAACAAATTTACAGGATGCTGAACTCTTAAAGCTACAGATAGGTGTCCCCTGCAATGCATTGTTTTTATTTTTCTGTTTTCATATTTTTGGGAAAAATGTAGCTATTTATTGAGACTCAAAAATGTAAGTGTAAAGCACACCCAAGTAATGAATTTTTCTAACAAAACACACTTTTGTGGTAGTCTTACTACATTCCCCAAACAATTTTGCCAGTTAATGTAAGAGGAAACTTGTTCTGAAGCTGCTCATCACTTGGAGTTGATATTTTTAGGAATTTCTTTTCCCACATGAAAGGGAAGATTTCTTTCTGTACAAAAGTATCTGTTAGTGTGTTAAAATATACTCTAATGATTAATAAGGTTTAAACAGCTGTATTTGTCAAACAAAAGCAACTTTGTTGTTTTTCTATTCTGTTTTGACTTTTAAATTTCTTTTCTGTTCATTATCGTATTTTCCACAAGCACAGCTTGTTCTGACTACAGACGAGTACTGTAGCAAAATTGTTATGTAGTGCTCTTGAAGAAAAACATTCAGTCTGGTTTTGTGTGTGGGCTACTAAAATCTGTACGTCACTGCCCGTAGTGCCAACTCCAAAGAAACAACTCATTTGTGGTGAAGACCTTTACCTTCTGTTCAGTGCCTCTCATGCTGTGGACCTGTGAGAGGGATCAGTAATTTATCAAGGATTAAACAGTCCTATGACAAATCTAATGAATACTCCCTACCCACTCTCACAATACATTAATCAGTAGGAGGAGAGAAACAGAATCTCGGATGCTGGAAGGCACCTCTGCGAATTGTGGTCCAACAGCTCTGCTCAAACCGGGGTCAGCCAGGATTTACGCAGGGATGCATGTAGCTGGGTTCAGAGCGTCTTTGAGGATAGAGAACTCCACAGCCTCTCTTGGCAGCCTATCCAGGTGCTTGTCTAGCCTTACGGTCTGAAAAAAACCAAGACTTTTCCCTCGATTTCTTATATTTCGGTTTGCACCTTCTTCTCTATTCACTGGGCACCACTAAGAGGAGTCTGGCTCTGTCTTCATTACAGCCCGTGACCACCCTTGTATGTCAGATGCTCCAAGTCCTTTGATAGTGGGAAGAGGTGAGAGTCCAGTATTGAAATGGGGAGATAGGGAACTGCAGGAAATGCTGAACAGAGCTCCTTTGACACCTCCACTGGGTTCCCAGCTAATTTGTGTGCTCTTCCCAGTCATGTTCTTCCCAGTCATACTCTGCCTGCAGGCTTGCTCTGTTGGGTAGAAATTTTAAACTCAGATGTTTACACGCAGGTTCTTCTGTTTCCTCATCCTACTGTATGGAGCCGGTGTGCCAGAGAAAGGAGGTGGTTGACAGGGATTTCCTGTGAGTTCCTGTGATATGCTACGATGGCAGATGAAAAATAAAAGCATGAGAGGGTGGGCCCCTAACAAGTGTTTCTGAAAAAAATTGGAAGAGGTAGTAGAACCTGATGTACTCTTGTGTGCTTGCATACTGGGATCCCTTCTCCACAGAAGGGACTCAGGTCAGGGCAACCTCAAAGTTATCATTGGTAGGTTATAGGGTTAAGTGACTTAGTGTGGCTGATCTGATGTCTGTATTTCAGTTACTACACTGGATTTTTAAATAAAAGAGGGACTTTTGTGCAATGAATAATACTTAAGTGGAAAAATTTCTCTTTCCACTACTGGTAAAAATAAGTACTTGTTCAGAAACAAAAAGTAAATTATTTTAATTGAATTTCTGCTATGCACTAGAAGGTTTCTGTCATGTCTCTTATCTTGGGAGATGCTCTTAGCATGGGCAGTATTTTTCAGCTATGGTATATCTTCTCGGGTTAGCATATGCAAATAATGCATACAGTAGGAAAACAGAAATCTTCAGATGATTTTTCTAGGGGAGAGAGTTAATGGAGAGCTAATTCACTGAACTTGAAATTTATGACTAATGAATACAAATAAACCAGTCTCGCATTTATCATTCTGTAGGTCAGGTGATTCATAGGTAGTTTGCACTCACTTGTTATGAAAATAAAAATTGAAAATTGCCCTGGCTTTGTTCTTGGAGTGACTAATTTAGCCCCTGTCCTTTCTTGTGCACATCATTTTGTGCTGTATAGGTCCCTCAAACAGTGTGGCCAAGAGCAGTCTTGTAGAGAGAGTTGTGGAATGCTTTCCCATAAGCTGCCTGTTTGTATTCTTTTGCTTATGTGAGAATAAACTCAGAATAAATACAATATTTTTTCCCTCAGGCCGTAGCAATTCAGGGTCGGGTGCTTCTCCTAGGCCTTTGATCCCTTTGATTGATAAAAAGAAAGTAATGGGGTGAGAAATCAAAATGCTGTTGGGTCACTTGTTAGGGCATTCATATTTGCAGTCCTTCTTGTCTTGCCACTGTGTTGCTGGCGGCAATACTAGATGAACCCTGGTTTAAGAACGTGGCCGTGGTTAGAAAACTAGCTATAGACCCAGAAACTTGCCATTTAGAACAAGAGATTTCTCTGATTAGCCCATTAAAGACTCAGGACCACATTTTGTGGGCTGTATTACTGATTGATGTATGGAAATTAGAAATGTTTATGTAGGTTAATTCACCTTTTAATGGAGAATAGGTGAAAGTATATAATTCAGGAAAGGAATGAGATGTTAAAACACATTTTGTTGCCTCAAAGGTAATTTTCTGTATTCACAGCATTCATTCAGTAAAACTAATAAAGTTCATTGAAATAACACAGGCCTGGTAGATAACTGAATATCGATCTCGTAAAATTTTCATAACTCACTGAATAGGTATTTTCACGAGCAAACTACACACAACCCCCAAACAATACAAACTTCTGTGAAATTATTGCACCTAGATTTTAGGAATGTGTATTTTTAATTCAAGTTCTTGAAAAAGAAACAAATGTGTTGTGGTTTTGTGCTATGAGCAGCTTTCTTGACTTCGGAGAATATTAATGTTGGATAATTGTCTAAGATTTATAGATGCCTGAACAGTTTGGATAGCTGTTACAATTTGGAGCTGATTTGCAGTCAGACAAACATTGGTACTTGAGTAATAGTAGTAATAGCTGAAACAATTCATTGCACAACACAAACCAAAGAAAACCTGGCAAGGGGAGTTAGAATGTTCAGTAACAGCCTGCTTCTGGATCTTGAACGTCTGCAACAGGATAGGGAGTTTTAATCAGTTGAAAGGCAATGGAAGGTTGTTCACCAAAGCCTGTTTCTATTGTTCAGAGATCTTGGACAAGAAGAAGGGCTTCAGTTTTTCTTACTTAATTGTTTTTTTAATCATATATACATGTTTGAAGCTACTCCCACATACCCACCCTGTTATGTGTGATGCTGTGAAACAGGCAGCACTGTAGCAGAATTCATGTCTCCTAAAAATGACTCCTACAAAATTCTTCACTGAATAACTTTCTGGAGTATATCAAAGGAAATGAGGTTAATTTTGACTGCTCCAAAAATCAGAAGTCTCCTGTCATCGTTTTTTTGGCATCTTGTAGTTGATAAAAGTAAAATCCAGTATTTTTTTTATTTAGTTACTCTAACCTGAAATAATCAGATTGTAAGTGTTTGGAATATATTTTGAAGAAACTATCCCAAAATAAGAATTGTGAAACTCATGTTATGTGAATTAAAATGAGTAAATAGTGGGAGGAAACACTTGGTTAAATGAATTTGTTTTTACCAATCTGTAGACTTTGGCAGACTTTACCCTAGAAGACTTTTGTCTTTCTGAATTTGCCAGCTTTTGAAAGGTATCTCTTTACTGGAGTGGAGGAAGTGAGAGTAGGGAAAGTGAGAACCTCATCCAGAGAGAAGCAAGGAGGTTAAAGGGTAGGATTTACTGCAGGCTAGGCTATGTTCCCATTAGAAAATGGGTGGAATTATGAAGTGCTGATGGTAAGAGAGGAAGTGTTGAATATAAGACAAGTGCAATTATGTATGAGGTGGAGTTCAGTACAGGTACTGTGGAAAAGGAAGGGATGAAGCATTGGGAAGCAAAGAAGTTGAGAAGTTTGGTACTAGGAGCTCTGAAAGGTAAGGAGATAGGAAGTAGGTCAGTGAAATAAGGTGGAAAGATGGGAGAGGCTTTTCATAATTTTATAAATCAGGCAGAAATCGAGGGAGAACCTGGGAACTAAACAGGTCAAGAGTTTACAGGGCTGGTTGCCATTTCTATTGCCTGAAATAGCAAAATTTAGGGGTTATTTTTATTTTTTGTGAATATTCCCTATAGGGGACATTGTTCAGAAGAAAATAAAGCAGCCTGTAAATACGCATTGTTGGCAAAAACCTGTCAGGCGTTTCAGCTGAAAGAGGAAAGTAATGGAATTTTACTGCTATAAGCATGGCACTATGCATGATAGTGTAAGTATTTTCATTAGTCACGTTTTAGCAGAGTTTTTCCTCCAGGTGAGTATACATTTTGTCATTTTTGCCTTTAGTCTTTAAAGGACGTGTGTGACATGGTGAAAGATCTTTGATCTTTTTATCAAAGCTTTACCTTTTCTTTTGAAATGCTGTACCTTCTCTCAGACTGTAACAGGGGAAAGAAAAAAAGGAAAAGGAATATATTTGCATCTTTATTCATAAAGATTTATGCCTATAACTTTCATTCATGTTGGCTCTGATCAAAGTTAAATCACAGAGTATCCCCAGCACTGACATCTTCCCTAATTTGTTAATTCAAGTCTTTATACAGAATATGTTTTCTGCTTTCTGAGGTGACAGTTATGTGCTTTTTTTGCAGTAGACCACAACATTTATTTTTCTGTATCTTTTTTTCCTTTCACATAGTTTTCACCAGGTGCAACTGTTTTCACAGTATTGTTGAGACGTCACCATTGCGTTCCTTATTTTGCAAGCCTGCAACATGGAAAATATTTTTTATTGACTCTGTGATTAAGGCTTAGGTGAGGGAATGGTTGCCTGAAATGATCTGGCATTCTTCAGAACAATATCTGAAAATATAACCATGACACATTAAAAAGAATTTATTGAGACTTTCAGAACAAGAGGGAGGCTGCCTTGAATGGATTTACATGAAGTGGGAGGGGAAAAAAAAGTAGTCAGTGGAGACCACACACGATTTTATGGACAGAATTGTATCCATCAGGGCATATACCTGCAGATGTAAAATTCAGGCTCTGAAGTGAATTCGATGTGTCTAATGTGTTGATGTTTTTAAGGGAATTAGGAAAAGATGTGGTGTTACCTGTTTATTCATATTTTATTTTTATTGTTTTAATCCGATGCTTCAGGGCTTCTACTGGTTGGAAAATTCTGGGGTCAAGAATAACCAAGTAACAGCTGGATTAGTTGACCCAGGTTTGGTTAACTGCAGTCATGGCACCATGCTGTAGGGAACGATGTGGGCATAGGGAAATTTCTAGTTGAGGGTTGCAAGCTGAGGAAGCGTGTTTTTTGAGGTAGCTGTTAAAATGCTTATCAAACTACAACCTTGTGCTGGTGATTAAGCGACTGGTTGCTGCTGGTGAGGTATTAGGTGGATCTCATAGTGATTAAAAGATTTTCTGAGTTGCCTAATTAATCTGCCTCATTCACACCTACACTATTAAACAAATCAGCACAGGTACAGAGTCAGGGCAATTTTTTTTCCCCTGTATCAGACAGAAGGTAGGTTTTGGGAAACTTTTGCTTTCCTCTTAGAATATTCTTTGTATTCCTCATTCCTGTGCCAGAGGAAGTGTGTGTGCAGTTATGAAAGATTATGCAGAAAGAAAAATTAATAAAGGAAAATAAGACACAGTCATTTCTGGGCTTCAGATGTTGCTTGCACCCAAGCACGTGTTAAGGATGTATTTTATGTCTAATTAATGTAAATTTGTACTCAATCAACTACGAAGTTATGCACAGGTTAACTTGTTTTTACACTGAATCACTTCTAAAGTTTACTGTTGAAAGAAGAGTTTAAAAAAAGTAGTGGATTATTTTCTATGATTTGATCACAGGAGGAACATTTGTATGTCTTTTAAACACAAAAGCAGCATCAGTGACAGACAACTGCCTGTATTTCAGAGGCAAGCTCTCAAGCTATGCATGCTGCTTTCCAGATTTCTAGGAGCAGAAGGGATCCAAAAATAAAGTTAATTCCTCAAAACAGTAGTTAAGTAACAAGATATGATCAGAAGTAATGTTAGAATATTAATAATAAATAATAGCGGAATAGTAAAATGTCCTTTTTACTTTACTGTGCCCAGACACAAAATCAGGAGTAAAATAGCCCACTGAGAAGTGACTAGCGACCAACAAAGCTTATTTGTGCAAATGATATCATCAGAACAGACAGCTTTAGGATGGAGGTTGGTGAATGTCAGATTCTTCATTGCCGGTATTAGGCACTGATAAGATGAGACATTGAATCTCAGCGTGTTGGTGTCTTTGTGAGGTTTTTATTTCAAAGAGGTACAGATACATGAATAAAAATCTTGAACCTAAGTGAAAGGAATAGTCAGCCACTCAGCCATGGTTCATGAATCACAGTAGTTCATTTTAATAACTTGAGTTGGGAAAGTGGATGCCAAACTATTCTGTCTCAATGCTTTAAGTGGACTCAGCTGTCTACTGGAAGAATCTACAGGTGGAAGAGAATAGAACTAAAGGAGGGATGCTATGCTGACTAACACAAGAAAGAAAGGCACTATTAATGCATGGTTTTGCTCTCAGATAGAATTCCCCCTTCTATGCAGTCTGCATAACAAAAGCAATTGTGGCATTATTAAATGCTATGAAGTGATACACTGATTTCTTGAGGCATATTTATTGCTGCTTAGTAGGGGTCCTGTAAGGTCTGTTAATCAGAGAAGTTCAAAGATACCTCTTGTTGTTCAATATTTATTTTTTAAAAAATTCCATGCAGCAGGGTGTCTGTCAGAAAGGTTTTAGAATGCTTTGTTGTCCCTGTAATGCACATTTCAGTTTGTTTAATGGAGCTCTCCATTTTGGAGGTAGCACATGAGACTGCCAAAATTAAATTGTTCATGAACCTGGTTGCTGTTGTTGTATGGAAAGAAATGCCAGTGTTCCTGTGGGTAAGTAAAAACTTTTTAATGGTCAGGTGCTTTAATCATTATTGCATGTTTTAAAAGCTGGTGAACCAACTCATCACTTGTTATTCTGTCTCTGTGTTGTGATGGCAAACAGTATTTATATACCAAAATAAAACAAACAGTGCAGAATGTGTCAGGGGCTTTGTTTAAGCTTGGAATTGTTTGGCAAATAAAGGAAATTTGCATTTTCATTCATTCTACATATTTCAAAGGTAGATAACTTTTTTCGCATAGATGTATCACAAGTTATTTTCATATTCAAGGTGAACAGAAGGGTTTAGCAGACCCTAACATGAATCAGGATTTTATTTCAGATCTGAGTTCCATTTTGATGCGCTATCGCTACATACAGGGTTTGCACATTAGCGTTACAAAAGCCACATGCTAATAGGTTATTTGTAGTGAATGGTCATACTTCAGATTTCAAACAATATGTAGTGTAGGGAAGACTGAAATTGTAGAAGTTTTAACTCGTGGATGACTTCACAATGAACTTGAAGAGGGCTATATATGTAATGATATTCCTGCATAAAATTAATAGAATTTACATCTACTAATATTGCCTTCTATTTCAGCATTTTTTTCTTAGCTAAACTGTTGGAAATTATTTTTAGTATTTCTAGACCAAAAATCAGGCTATTTTGTTGTTTCCTTTACTTGTGTTTACTAAGGTGATGGTGCTGTGTCCAAGCAGAAGACAGACATCCCTGCATGTGGTAGGACAAAACTACAGAGATGATGGGATCACAGAGTAGAGGAGAACAGAGCATTTGCTCGTGTTAGAGGCAGAGATGATATCAAACAACTGCCTGGCATATCTGTACCCACGGGTTTCAACAGAGAAAGAAAAGCCTGATAAATACATAGAACTCGAAAGGACCATTGGATGCCCTGGCTAGAGCTTTTGTATGTGACTTAGAGAAGCCCATCAGCTACCTCTGGGTCGAGGGCAATGGGGTTCTATTGGAGTAAGGATACAAAAAATATTAAGAGATGTAACAACTGTGCCTTCACTTGCTAGGTTATTCCCAAGGTGTGAGATTTAAAAAAAAACCAACAACCTAAACAACAGCCAAGGAACCAAACCACACCAAAAGCAAGACTATGCAAAACCCAGGCCTGATTCCTAAATTAATGGTAGCTCTGTTTTTACTTCCAGCCATTAGGCCTCAGTTTCCCTTTTGTACCTAGACCTGCAGGCATTTTTTAGTACCTGGCATTTTACCGTCCATTAAAGCTACTTGTAAGTTATAAACAAACGTACCTTCTTGGTACATTTCCTTTTTTAATTTGAATGGATTGGAGTCTTTGCTTATCTTACTTTGCAGAATATTTTGGAGTCTTTGTATTGGTTTTACGATTTTTACTTGGTTTCATGAATTTTTTTGTGGGAGGGTAGGGTAAGCAAAAGATAAAAAACCCCCTGTTTGATTCTAACAGCGTTTCTGAAAATAACTGGTACAGAAAGACAAAAATCACTACTTTGTTCCTGTCCTACTCTTGTATATATAATTGATAGCTACAATAGCAGTGAATACCTTAATTCTCCAGAGTAAAATGAACTGCACCTCCCAAGAAGATGAATTCTTTGCTGCAAGGTATATTGACTTCACCTGGATGTTACTCATGCAAATGATGTGTCTGTCATAAAGCATTTTGCTCGGTGAAGAGAGTAGCTCCTTGTAAATTTGTGCAGAATTGATAATTTTCCACTGTGCTATTTCCTGTGAAGCCAATGCAACTATTTACGCATTAGAGGAAATAAAGTGCAGGCAGCAACACACATTTTGTGTTATCAGTTGAATTCATTGAAGTAGGAGTCCTGTTGTAGCTCAGTGGGAAGACATATGAAATTAATCCAGTGTGTTATGGGAAATAATTGACATTGGATTCTCTTTGTTGCAGCTGTTCTTAATGGTTTTTATTTGTCTGAGGGCTGCATGTATATTTTCTGGAAGGGCTGCTGATCATAACTGCTTGTCTGTCAGCATTAAAGTGAGTATTCTTCATCTGTTAATTCATCTTTCATCCACTTGCATTCAATTCCACAGATGCTGTGAAGGGATATTTGTTTTTGTCAAAAGATGTGCTGCACCAGGGTGCAGAAAGAAATGAGCAGTACAGGTAGTATATTTTAATAGTCTAATTGAAATAGAGGAAAAAATGAACAAGCTTTTGTCACATAAATCCTTGTTAGGACCTATTCCTTAGGTAATAAATAATAATCCTGGAAGAAGTGTTTGGGTCCAGGGCACATGTCTGGGTTTTTTTAGCTGTAAAATTGGTCCAGTAAAAGGTACTGTTTCTTCTGGTAAACTTTGGCTTTCCTAGATTTTTAGTCAATTATGCTTGCAACAATTCTGCTAATACAGTTTTTCAGCAGCTCATCTCTCTGCTTTTATGTGCCTTCAACCAACACAAGCAGAATGTAAGCTATTTTTCACACATGTAAAAGTCTAGAAAAACAGTAATAGATCATAAAAATTTAAAAAATACACCCAGTTTATCAACTTTTTTCATATGGCTGCTTTTTCCTAAGATGATGCTATTGCTCATCTCCCACTGCAGCTATTCACTGCAAATTGCTATTTCTTTGTATTTATTTTCTGGATTAAAAAAAAAAAAGAAAGGATAGCGTCTTTCTTAATTTGGCAGCTTTCATCATTTACATTTGTAGGTGAAAACTGCCAAGCTCTATTAAGGGGCTAAGCTCACAAGGGGGATACTTGTGTCATTTCCACACACTTGTCATGTTATTTTCTCTACACTTGTTAACTGGAACTGTCAACCTGTAAAGTGCTCTTATAACATTTGCACATGAGGGGCTGCAGGAGGTGACATAAGCTAATAGAGGGAGTTCATGGTAACAGAAAATCTCATTTGTACGTAGTGGAAGTGATGAGCTCGGGGACTTGCACTTTGATAGCATTATAATTAAGGATACTTTGTATATCTTAGCGTGATAGCTGCAGAGACTGCTGCTGTCTCGCAGGTCCTTCTGACAGGGTCGTTTCTCCTAAGAGATGTGGACAGCAGAGAACAATCAAGCAGGTACCCGATCTGGCTGGACTGATTGCAAGTTTCTCTGCTAATCACAGACCCATCACTCATGATAAAGAATCGAAAGCCAGTCTTCAGCCTTATGTCCCTGTTGTGGATGTGGTGGCTGCAGAACTGTGTTTTAAAATAATTTATTTAACAACAGTAGAAAAATTATGTAGATATCCACAGGAATAAATGCTGAGAAGAGACCACAAGGAAAGAAAGCTTGTATCATATTGCCATATAAAAGGGTGGCAAGATAAATCTTTTATGGCTTTTGGAGATGAAGCTTTCTGCACCACATGTTGTTAAGCTGTGGGCTTTTTGGTTTCATTGTGCTGTTTCTGATTAACTCTTTAGAGAGCTTTTTAGCTTCTGATTGCTCTCCAGAGAGCAAAGATATTATCAGCTGAAGTTCTTATTGTGCTTGGTTGCCATTTCTTCCCTTTCCTTAAAAAAGAAGGCTTGTGAAGGGGATGAGTAGAGCTGTTCCTGTTTGGTAACTGAAGTAATCTGGTACTTGCTTTGGTTGTCTCTCTGTGAGTCCAGAGGAGTCCCCTCCTTTTAAGACAACAAAAGCCTGTGTGAATGCAACTGCCCGTTCAAGAGGGAGCTTATTTGCTCTCTCTTCAAGGTCTGTGTTGGCCCCACATATTTCCTTCTTTGACGTATAAGATCACTAATCCTAATGGTTCTTTGATGCTGAAGGACTTCTGATGCTTTTTACTTCTTGTGAAGTATTTTCCTGGTTCCTTTTCACTTGTCTTTTTTAAAGGCTTAGCTGTGTGTTTCAGGGGATAGGCATGAACAGCTTCATTCCTTCTGGGCCATCTTGCAGATAGCAAGCAGAGTTGATTGTTTTTTGCATATCTTCCTAATATTTCTCATTTATATACTGAAATTTACGTCTCTGATTTTTTATGAAGCGAATCTTTGAACCTAGAGCTAGAGAAAGAGAAACTTTTGCCAACTCTGGAGAATGGTTTGTATTAACTTCAGTGTAACAAATAAGTTAATTACTTATATATTGTCTTACTTCTACTGCATATGGATTCAAGTCTCCCATTTCCCAACATTGGACATCTGTCCTCTGTGTTCCTGTATAGCAAGTACTCCCTAGGACCTATTTGTAAAACTTAACTTTGACTTATGTTTAATATCCCTGGTGTGTTTTGTAGTCAGTGGAGAAAAAGGCTTCTTCAGCAGACAGTGGCTAATTTCAACCTCCCTTCTGAACCATGTGTAAGCTTACTCGCTGTTCTCCCTTGCTGACTCTTGAGAGGACCTTAAAAGATTTGCCTTATTGGGCTGGTTCACTGTTAAAGCATTTGACCCAGTTTTACTGATTTGTTCTCTGTGATGACAAATCTTGTGCTGTGTGGATCCAGCCCAATGGTTATCCATTTCAACTGTGATAGCGTTTGTCCCCTTTTTTCACCTGTAATGTTGTGTTAGCTGGATTCTTAAGGGTCTGCAGGGTGTTTTGGTACTCATTATGTAAATGAGGCAGGTTTTTAACTTTATCTGATCTGAGCCAATTGATACTGTTTGAGGTTCCACTTGAGATTCTGCTCAGAGTAAGCTCCCATTTCATTCAATGAGAGTTGGCTTAACATAGCTAAATAAATGCTCTGTCACATTTTACAGATGTCTTTTTCCTATACATACTGATAGCTGCTGCCATGTAAATTAGATGTGAGCCAGCGTTTTTTTATGCTGCCCTGCTTTGGATTTGTTTTTTCTGGAAATGTGTTTAGTGGGGTGTTTTTGTTGTTGTTTGTAATTTGACAGGAGATTTTGCATCCTACAGTCTTTGCCTTATTGCTAAACGTTTCCAGGAAAAAAAAAAAAAAAGCAAAAATCCCAGCTACAAGGGTATCAGGGGCATCACAAACAGTTGCAGCAAGTCAGTGGGAAAAAAAAATCATTTCAGGTTTTCATATGATTTACTGTCATCAAAGGTCTTTTGGTAGAGGGATGGACTCAGGGAGAGGAGAAGGAAGACAACTTAATTGAAGAGTAGGTGTCATCTAGAAATTCCAGTGTCCAGCACTGATCATTAACAGACATGGTAGAAACATTATTTGGGTTAGCTACCAGTGTAAATACGATAAACTGTGAAACAAACCACCAAATTACGGCAGATTTTTTCAGGACAGTTTTCCTCCCATTAGCTGTACTCCTTGAAGTGAGGAGGCCACACTCATACCTGAAAATGCACTTGAATGCAGCAGTCTAAAAAGCGTGTGGTTACTGCACACTTAGATATTGTTCATCCTGGCCTTACCCATCTCAGTGGATCTCAAGCAGCTGAAGGGTGTTATCTGCCAGAGAGAAATATTTTGTTGCAGGCTTGCAAGATGAAACTGGGACTGACTTCTGCAGTTGCTCTGAAATTCACAGATTGATAAGTGTTTTTTAATAATACTTCAGACTGCGTGTCAAGGAGGTAGTTCTTGGTGTTATCCGAAATATGGTTCTATAACCTTGGGAGAAAAATATACCCTCCCTTTTTATTTTCTAGAGCATCACCGTGTGCAGAACACATGACATTTTGTTTTAGGATTGTATTTTTTATTAGACTAGAAGAAGTGTATTGGGGATAGTCTAATAAAATCAATTGAAATTTTGCACGAAGATAGATATGGTGTAAATGCTTGGCTATAGCCAAGGATCATACCATTATTCTTTGTGACATTCAAATATAAACTGCATTGTCAAAACCTGGAAAGCACCTGCAGTTTAGGTTACTTGCTTACAAATTTAGTCAAAGAGTTCTTTTTAATGAGGTTATATTTTAATGAATTCTTACGTGAAGTGAAGCAATATTTTACCCTCTTGTTGTACAATGCTGGAATTGAAGACATGAGAAGTGAATGAAGGAACACATGAGATTTTTGTGATGTGTAAATAAACATTTAATATCATCAGCTTAGAAATGTCAAGTCACTAAGCAAGCAGACTACTTTTTGCCTGAGAAAATAAAATTGCTTTCAAAACAGTACTTCAAGTGCCTTTTTTCTTAACATACTCTCTAGGAAAAAAGGGTCAGGAAAAGCAAAAAGTAGCATTGCTCTCAAAAATGCCTGTGGTAGTACAAGAATTTTCTCATTTTTGCAAAAGGACTGACAAGAACTTGTAGTAAATGGGCCTACTGCTGTAACAAAAATCTGAGATGAAAAATGCTTGCTCTTTCAGTGGCCCCTCATAGAGGGTTGAAAAAGCTGCAACAGAAATAGGAAGTAGATTAATGGGATTGTAAGCATGTATGAAAATACCCTTTTAAGGCAGAACAAATTTTATCTCAGTTTAGCCAATAAGATGAAAATACAGGTGGAGGTAAAAATGAAGAGTATAAAAATAAACAGATAAAGAGATAAGAGCTGAATATTTAGAGAGCGGATATTACTCTTTCACTACCTGCTTCCCTGTTGGTTGATGTGTTAGGGTAGTTTTCTTCTACCTTTGGAATTTATTTCTAAATACACGCATATTATATAGCACTTTATCATCTCCTTCAGTGCTCCTGCTTACTGATTCCACGGTGAAATCTGTTTTAGTCTTGATACACTACATTTCACCCATTACGTTCTTAAAAAGGACAAATGGTTGTAGGTCTTTGTAAGTTGACAACTCATAAATAGGACCTTTAGGAATTAGAGGCTTCTTCCTTTCTCTCCTTCCTTACAATGATATAAGCACTGCGTAAGAAGAGTGGAAGAAGGATCAACTGTGCATTGTAATGGCAGATAAAGTTGTTAAAAATAAAAATTAAAAATGCACATTGATGGTCATTGTGCATAGTTGGCTCTCCCAGAAATACTCATAGCATTGCAGATATTTGGCTCCTTAACACAAATACATACATTATGAATAGGAAGCTTAACATTGTAGTAAGAAAGTTATAGCCTGGTTATTAAATGATCCCATTTCTTTTTGGAAAATCTTGCAGTCACTATTCCCTGAATTATTCTTATTCATAGTTTTCTTGCTTGGAACACTGCATCATGGTTATTAATGAAACATCATCAGTCATGTTTATTTTCAATTTCTGTTTTCTGTGTCCAGGACTGATGGAGAATTCTGTGTATCTGATGTGTGTAACTTGAATACTCTTTATTGTCACAGCATTATCTTTATGTGGTACAAAGCTTGTGATATGCTTGGAGTGCTGTACAGACATTAAAATATTTGTGGTGATTTCATCCAGATCTTTGGGTAGTACAGGTTTGTTTACAATAGTAGATAATATTTCATATTAATGTTAGCTATACTCTCTGTGCATATGATGGCATACAGCATGAAGTCTCTTGCTTTTCTGAGATACTACAGTAAAGACATAGTACTAAAACCCGGGCATATTTTTTTGAGTTTGTGTTTCTCGGAGAAGGACTTTGATTTGCAGTGCCCGGAACTGTAGGTTGTAAAAAGATGAGAAGCTGTTAACTGTGGGGCTCTCCCTTAGCCTCTCTTACAGGCTTGCTGTACAGCCTGAGCTAAGTTGTTTAAATGACTTATTTCTTCCCCTCTCTGAAAAAAAAAAAAAAAAATACAGTCATCTTCCTGGCTGTGAAGTTGCTGATGTAATGAGGGTTAGTCTTCCCTAGAAACATAAGGTGATAAACGATACTTTGCTGAAGAGTTTTGCTATCTCCTAATCTGTGTTCTGCAGTTTAATGTCTGAATGTGTGCCAGAGCTAAAGGCCTGTATGAGCTCTGGAATTTGCTGTAATGAATAGAATCGGAAGCAGCTGTGTGACATGTGTACATGCATGACAAAGGAAAGATGAAGATTTTATGCTTGTAATTATGAGTTAGCTACTTCATGTTACGTTTTTCAATTTATGGTTGCTATAGTTCTACAGGTGGTTTTGAGACTGAAAATATACTTGAAAACATTGGTTCAACAAGTGAAGTTGCTGTTATATTGTTCAGAATTTTCCAATCATTAAAAATTCATAGCTGATTTATAGATATCAGTCCGTTTTATGAGACTGTCGCCCCTTCAGCATAGTGACATTTGTCAAGAGTCAATTTTTTTTCTGTTAACCTTACACGCAATGAACAAAAATCTCATTTTTTATGTCTGTAAAAACATTTATTTCAAGAATTAATATCCTTATGGGTGAAGGAAATAGTTATGTCGTTTGCTTAAGGAAAATGTTAGATTTCCTCAACCTGGAAAGGAAATGATTTTTGTCCGTCTTTCCTGTAACGTTTTAAAAACAACCCAGCTGTCTACCCGGCCAACCCTGTTCTCCTAGTTTTTACTGTAGTGCAAACCTCCATTAACTTCACTGGCTTTATTGCGTTTATATTACTGGAGGGAAAAAAAAAAATGAGGTTTGTGGTGCATTGACTGGCCAAGCGCATCCAATCTTAGGTTGAAAATGAAAACTCTGACTCCAGTTAGCCTGAAGGCATGGCTGAACTGTTACGATGAGCCCTAGGCTGTTTATCTGGAGCAGAAAATTACATATATGTAGAATAAATTTGATAAGCAGACCTGTGAGAGAAATGTAGCAAAGTACCATGAAGATGAACTAATAATCTTATTACTTTTTCAATTAGAGGCTTTCATGCTAGTGACAGAGGTATTCTTTGTGAGGGCACCAGTTATTTTGGCTTTTAGAACCACCTGATATTAGGTCTTGCATTTCTTTTTCTCTGCGTAAATGAATTAAAATTTACCATTAATTCTGAAGTTGTTATATAGAAGCACATAATAGTCACCTTAGAATATACAACAGTTTGGAGGCAAAAAACCTCAGCATGAGAATGAATATTCTGTTTTGAAATGAAAAACAGGGCCTTGCTGGAGCAGCACCTCCAGAGAAACAATTTGAAGGAGAAATCTGAAGCCTACTGCATTTTGTACTTCAGATGTGGTTTGACTGCAGCTCACTGGGACATCAGGGACTGTGATGTTCAGTGGAACCACTGGGAATATTCAAAGTCGGTTAAAGTATTATAATATGAGATTTTGCTTTGTTTAAATGAGTTTTACTTTTCTGGAAACCTTGGATTGTTACTTGGCGTACATATCAAGTATGAGTAGAGAAGCAGCTATCCATGGCAGAGGACCAAAATTATATTATATTAATCCAACTGAAAAACCAAACAGCCCTTTCCCCCTTCTTTTTAACTTTTTAGTAGCTTATGTGAAAAATGCTGGGTTTAGGCGGAATTGATTCTGTACGCTCAAAGTGGAAGAGTGATTTTCTCCAGATTACTAGATTAAATTTTTTTCCCCTCTTGAATTGAGATCAGTAGTGATACTGTTGCAAGCCATGTTCCCCTGATAAGTATGAATCCGAAAAAGCCGGAAAAAGAACTGCTCAGAAGCTTTGGGTCTTTTGAGCAGCAAACGTCTTTATTTGTCGACGTCGGGAGCAAGCGTGGTTCGCAACACAAAGCTCTTGCTCGAAGGTAGCCGTACAAAACAGGGTAATTTTACAGTCTGACTTCTATGACTACAACATCTTACATACATATTATGATTGCAACATCTAATCATACATATTGATAGTAGGTGGAGGATAGGCTGAGCCCAGGCAGAGCTTGGGGCAGAGCTCTTCTTGGCCCTCAATTCTGGAGGTACATCCGCCTTTCTTCATCATTGTGTCTGGGGTCTCTGTAGTCTTCCTCAGTGTGACCTCACTAACTTTCCATTGTCTTTACCCCAGTCACTGAAGCTCGGAGAGAACCTTGGCTTCAGGCCTATTCCACCTATTCAAATATCTACCTTAGCTTACTTTGCCCTAATTTATTGCCCCTAAGCCCATTGTATAATGTTCCTAACGTTCTTCTCTAGTTTTGGGTCCACTAAACTAAACAGAACAAAATTTCCTTCAAAATAAGCAGAGGGGATATGGAGGGGAGAGTTCTCTCAGAGCAAGATACTTTGGTTAACTCTCTTTAGGCCTTGCTCTCGTTTCAGTACATGTGGTGAGTTTTGCTTTTTCCATTTGCACTACTATATTTCATTTGTTTAAGTAATTTGGACGTGAATGAAATGGACATGAAATAACAGCATGTAAATCGTACTGTAAGGACAGATAGGCAGAATGAAGCATTTAAATATTTCTCATTGCAGTGTACACATCCACATGGGTTTGTGTTCTTGCCTTTTATGTATTTATCTAAAAAAAGAAAGTGAAGAGAATGTTGAAATAGAGGAAAAAAACATCTTGAATTTCCTCATGGAGGATGGAGAATAAGGTGCTGTTAATTCTGTGCATCCACTGAGAAGTACAATTTTAGGCAGTTTTACTTGCTGCTCTGTTTCATATGCTGTTTTTATCAATATGGTTGCCCATACTAATACATTTTAGATGTGTGAGTGTCTGTGCAAGAGCTGCAACAGACAGTGATTTAAGGTTTTACTTAATGCTTTAATACAACCCTTGATCAAGTTAACGAAATTCTGTATCACCAGGGGAGCAATCTTCTCTAGCTGGGCTCTGCTCTAATCTCACAGGTCGGCACAGACTGCAGAATTGTGGATGAGAAACCCGAGTTTGGATTTGCAGGACGGTATATTACACAGTGAGGTAGCTAGTCGTTCACTCACCAGTACAGTAATAAAACACACTTTTATAGATTAAGAGATACTGATGCTGAACGCCATACAGCCTGTCACAGGTAAATAAAGTGCTACAAAAATATTGCTGCTTCAGGCGCAAGCCATGAAATACTGTTTTTTAGAACACAATTTTTCAGTTATATTAAACTTGGTCCAGCAGACAAAAAACACATTGCTGGTGGGCAGCGTGAGCCCTGGGAGGTTGTAGGTCCTATGCTTATATTCAGAAGAAGAGTCTCTCTAAATATAAAAAGCCAGACCCAATTCTGTGCTTATTGCATCAGGGGAAGTTGAAGCAAGCTCCTCTGCTGGTACATCATCATAGACCCCACCTATAGTCTCCTATTATATTGAAATTCATATGTTTAGTTTTTAGGTGCTGATTGATGTTCATTAGTGCCAGCATTCTTGCAAAACTAACAGTAAGTTAGTTTGGTGTGTCATGCTAACTTGGAAAAGAACTATCTCTGACTGTGAAAGACATGGGCAAGTTACTAGTGACAAGAGAAAAGGGTTTAAAAAGGAAGTAGTTAAAATTTGACCTTCTCTATTGTCACTGGTGTTAGTCATGATGCATGTCCATAAGTGGCAGCCAGCAGAAGTCAAGTAATTGGCCACCTTTCTGTGGCTTTTTCCTTATGCATCTCAAACTCAAAATCTTATAATCTTATGTCTTAATATCTCCATTTTAACTTATGTGTGCTCTAGTACATTTGGTTTGTTGGTTCCTTTGTTTCTTGATGGGTTTCTTTTTAATGTTCATTATTTTGCTGTTTTTTTTTAATGCGGTTTCTTCTGGTTTTGGGGTTGGGGTATTTGTGGGGTTTTGTTGTTGGTTTTTTTTGTTTGTTTGTTTTTTTTAATTTCCTGTGGACAGTACTGAATAACTTTAGAAATAACTTTAATGCTCTGGTATGGAAAGTAAAGATATCAAAGATATCATTGATGTTTTCACATCAGTTTTCAGTTTTTAATTTCTTTCAATCAGTGTAGCACTGAGATTGGGAAACACAAGAACAGTTGTGATGAAAACTGTGCCTATGTTTACTCAGCAGTTTAAGGGGATGATATGTCAATGCTACATTACCCCAGTTCAGCACACATCTTCTATCTGGAAGTCCAGAAGCTGCTGAGCTAAAAACATTATTTTGGGTCTAACATAGTGTTAATATCCATGCCCTGGTTTAGAGAGTATACTGTACAGCAGTACTTAAATGTGGTCCTGAAAGATGGATAACTCTGAATAGGTGTTACTGGAAAACTCCTTGTATTTGGGAGGGATATTCTCTTAATTCTGGTCTGCAGAAACAAGAACTCAAGTTTTCAACATAGAGAACTATGTTCAGTTTAGGCACCCATATTTCAAGCATTTGTGAAGCATGGGAGAAGGAGAAGCAATAGGAATGATCAAAGTAAACTCTGGGCAATATTGAATGATTTTTAGATCAAATAGCTTGAGAAATTTGGGGAGAAAATAGTTACTTTCAAATAGATTGAAGTGTGCTGGCATGGAGAAAATAATATATTCTCTATATTCAAAATATTAAAACTATATTAGGACAACTATTTGTCATAGTTTGTATTAAGGAGTGACCAGGAGGTATATTAGGAAATCGTTGCTTATGGTAAGAGGTGGTAAAAAACCAGACAGTCTGACTAAGGGTATTGTGGAATCTACATGACTGGAAATCTCTAAGAACATATTGGATAAGCAGAACATACTGGATAGAAATTACATAGCTGTATTTTCTACTGTGTTGGTGTAGCAGACTTGACTCAGTAACTTCTTTTATCCTCCTTTAGCCTTTCTACATCTTTGCGTGATTATGACTTATGTGCTGTGTGCTCTGTGGGCAGTGGTGAAGCTTCAGCATGGCTTGCCAGCAGGTAAAGTTGTTGTATATAGAAGGTGCCAAGTCAAAAAAGGCAGGATTTCCAACAGACAATTAATTTATTCTCTGCATGTGTCACAGGAATGGAGGAGGAAGAAAAAACTGTTACTACAGGAGTCAGTGCCAAAGAATCAGCACGAAGCTGAAGTACTTACTCATTGAAAGCACTGTTAGGTCACCATTAACTGAAAGTGATTTTTCCATTTGGTCTAAGACATTGGACCTGTATCTTGTGTCTGAGAGAGCTTCTGGAGTGTATATCTGTGTGTGGGATGATAAGTTTTCTATTGGCTCATGTGTGATTCATTACATGAATTCAAATGTTCAGAAGTAACAGCTGTCATAGAGCGTGTCTTTGCATCACAGTTGCTCAGGAAAACTACCTTTCAAATGTCTTAGAGATATTTTTTTTTAACTTTAGCAACCAGTGTATTTTTTCAAATATTCCTGCAGTGACATTTTACAAGCTTCCTCAGTTACACCTACCAAGGTATGCTGTCACACCAGCAAACTGGTGGAAAACTAAGCACTAATTTTGTCCACCAAACTGATGTAATCCTGCTCTGTTTTTCCAGGGGAAAAGTTTTCTGTTTTGTGGCTTCAGATGTTTCGGGTGGCAGGACCAGTCATCCTAAATTCCACTAACTTTTTTCTGCCTTTAGTGCTGCCTGTTGGCTACTGCAGAGCCTCGAAACAACCAGCAATAGCAAAAACTGGGTAGAGTGACTTTGATGGAATAGAAGCAATCTGAAACTGCGCCTGTGTGTGAAGAAATGCTTTTATCGTTTTCTTAATTAGGGGAAAAGGTGATAACTTGTCTTGTGTTCAGAAGTAGAGTTTGCATTGTGTCTCCTCCCAGAAAATGTTGGCCAAATCTTTCAAGGAGCGAAGTATTGTTTTAAACCTTCCCACCCCCCATACAGAAGATATTGCTGTGTAAGGTTATTGTCTTGGTTATAGAATTGTCTGAAAGTCCTGCAGCAATAAATTTATGAAGTAGATTGCATTTTAGATAGTTAAAAGAATGTATTAGTATTCACTGAATGTATTATCTGCAGTTTAGAAGAAAAATACTCAGTATTTTAAGATGGGAGATAGTTCTGCTGAGGGTGTCCCGTCATTTTCCCCATTTACCACTTCATTTTCTATTCCCTTTCTCTTTCTGCCCTTGATTAAATACTGTGCTATGGTGCTCATGAGAATAATTGGGATGAGCAGAAGCATTACTAACAGGAAAAAATTGCAGCCTCCAGCAAGTACTTTTTCTTATTAGTCAGTGTGCCACCTTATAAGAATGTGATTAATTTCAGATCAGAACTTCACTTTAATGACGTGCTGATGTAATACCATATGTGGGTCTCTTTCCCCCCCAGCCCCCAAAAATCTGCTGGGCGTTGAGGTAGTCTTTGTCTTAATTTTATATCTGTGATGACCACTGATGAAAGTACAGCTTTTTATACTTTTACTGTGGAATTTTTCTTGGTCTGAAGCCTAACACTACAGAATTAGTAGTAATACAGTACTTGGAGGTTTTACTTTATTTGAATAAAAATCTGATGATAGACCCATTTTGATAAAACTGTACTCATGGGTAGAATTGGCTATAGCACAAAAATGGAGACCTTGGATTTCTTTGTTTTCTGTGTGATATCAGTAAAAACCCCTGGGCATGGGAGACAAGCAACATTTCTGCCTACTTGTTATTGCTACGCGTATCCCGAATTATCTGGATCCTGAAATGAAAAATGAAAGAAGTGCGAAACATTGATGCTTGCTAAGCTTGGCTTTGGTCGAGTGTTGATGTTGGTACTCGGATTGGATGATAATCAAACCAGCTGAGTCAAAACTGGAACTTTTTCAGATTATTCCTTATGGTCAAGTTATACTTGTTGTGGAAATTGTAAGGCAGCAGTGTCCTCTTTACAACAACCTTGGACATTGCTAAAAAAGGCAAAGGATATGATTCTTAAGGATACAGAATTGATTTATGTTCACGTAAGATCTGCCTAGTGTGTCTGTGATTTCACTTTTGAAAATAAGGAACTTGTGTTTGTGCTGTTTATAAAGAACATCTTAACCCCCATCCCAACCCCCCCACCGCCACCCTCTTCATCACAACTGCAAACCCAAACTGAAAATCCTGGCATCGAGAATGTCACAGTGATAGTAAGGAAAGAAAAGCATATGCTTATGGTTGTATCAAACTGTCAGGAATTTGGGAAAACAAGGGCTGAATATCTAGCTAAAGTGAAGTGGGGATAGGAAGATTCTGAATTTAATTGGTTTTAAAAGAAAATATATTTCACCAAATTTACTTCATAGTTTAGCTTCTGGGAGTTGCATTTTAATTTGGTAGAGTGTAACATCCAGGTTCTGAAAACTGAATTCTGTTTAAAGGAGTTTCATGACTCTTATCTGTGGATAAGGAAGAGTTGAAAATGTTCTTGGTTGGCATTTGATTAGTTTGCAAGCCTGTGGGGTTGCAGGACAATCCAAGGCACACTACATGTAAACTCGTAACTGCTTTTGTTGTCTCTGCCAAGCAGCTGATTCAATGAGGTGTTTTGTATGAAATGAGCAAGTCACCCAGTGCCACTGCTCGCCTTTGGATAAATCTGCAGAGCATCTACTGTATTGTGGACTTGTTGTAATGAGAGCTCTGAATATACCTGTGGACAGACCACAAGTAACTTAGATTTCACTTAGAGAGTTTTGCTTCCTGTTAGAATTTACTTTTCAGAGACTGAAATCAAGCTTCAAAATTAATTAGGAAAAACTATCATTTTTATTTTTTTGCTAACTTTTATTCTTAAAGTTTAGTAGTAGTAGTAATGAGTCCCTTACCTGTCAGCATAAAATGTGATACTGTATCAGCAGATGCAAATGGATTTGAAATTTTTCTTCAGCAGTACTATAATAAGAAACTGCGGTGTCATAAAGTAATTTTGTAACTCATGAACTTGGAGTCTAATTCTGTAGAGAAGACTGTTTTTTCTCAATGATATTAAAATATTCTGTGCATCAAACAGCCACAGAATGGAGAAGATGCTTTGGTTGCTGATTTGAATGTTGTCTGAATTAACCTCTCCTTTTGTACCATGTCCTTAGGGAAATAGTTACTTACAATTTGTATTTATAATTGCTGGTTTTTGACCCCCAGCCTCGATCTGGGAACCAAGACTGCCTGACTAGAAATCAAGCTTTCACAGACTTTGCACGCAAGTAGATAAGGAAGGACTTCTCTTAAATCTAAACACAAAATGCAATCAATGATTAAAAAAAAAAGAAGTATAATACAAGGAGTTTGGTTATAGTAAGTGAATAGATAATAAGAATAGGATGAAATGTACTATGTAGAATATTGCAGGTTCTTGGAGGTCATGGAAAGGACCTTATTTGGTAAGAAATGCCATCTAACTTGCCCTAATAAATCCCAAAAAAGTCTCTGGGCTTCCACAAATGGGAATCTCTGCTTGTACATGTATTTAATATGAGAGTTGTCTGAGGAAAAACCTCTAGTTTTATTACCTTATCATTATGGAAATATGTTCACATGCCATAAACAGCAATATTCTTATTATGGTATTTTCTGTCAAGCATGTTTTCCTAATATGGCTTTTAGAAATGCCTTATTATCTCTCGTTTGAAATGTTTTCTGTTTCTGATGTTTTCATGTTTTTGCTTTCTTGCAAGCTTAATTTAAAATACCAAACAGGAACATAGTTCTCTTGTCTTATGCATATTGTTTCTTGTACAATTACAGGGTCATTTAGGTTGGAAGGGACCTTCCGAGGTCTCTAGTCTGACTTCCTGCTCACAGCAGGGCCAGGTGTGAGATCAGACCAGGTTCTTCCAGGCTTGATGCAGCTGGGTCTTGAAAGTCTCCAAGGCTGGAGACTGCACAGCCTCAAGGAACTGTTTAAGTACTGTCTGTCTTCCTGTAGAATGAGTTTTGTCCTCATTTCCCTCTTGTTTCAGTGTATGTCTCTGTTATCTCTTGTCCTTGTAACTGTGCCCTGCTGTGAAAAGCCTGGTTCTCTCTTCTCTCTAACCTTCTCAACACTAATCGTGGGCTGCTTTTACTTCCATTTGTATCACGTTGTGTTAAGGGCCCTGGTCAACTAAAGCAGCAAAGATTCTTAGTTATACTGTACCGATTAAATTAAAAAATCTTTTCTGAGTACACAGACAATCTATGAAGTTATCTTGATATGGACTTTAACTACCACCCAGTATTCAAAAAGAAGTGCAATCTTTAGGAGCTTTTCTTTTTGCCCTTTACTGACTTAGAGTACAGTAAGATTACATGTCAGAGTCTGTTAGTTTTCCCTGACCTCAGTGGAAAGAGTTTTCAGATGTGCAAAAATAAATCTGAAAACATAATTTTTCTTTGCTTTGTGCCAGAGTTGAAATCATCAGCTAGTACGGTGTATCACAGGAAACAGAAAACTGTTCACTATCCTGAGCCGTTATTTTTATTGACAATGGAACAGAGGAATTTAGAATATGTATGTGGTGCAGTGCATAACCATGTGATATAATGTGTAGGGATACAGAAAGTTGGTACGGTTATTATACTCAGGTTTTTTTTTATATCAGTTAGAGAAAATGCCAAGTCTCAGCTGAAGAACTTGCACTGTGCTTCACAGAATCTCTGAATAACCAGGAGCGGGCCAGAGTCCCATGAAAAGATTATGCTCAGTTTAAGAGCTCCCATGAAGAAATGAGCAGTGAGACAGGTGATTGTCAGTCACAATCTGACTGCTTTCTTTTTTTAAAGAGGACTTTTTCTGAGTATTTAAAAAATGCTTTTCGCATAACTTTTCTTTAATTCACTTTTTAGAAACTTGGTTTTTTGAAGTGGACTTTAAATATTAAGTTCATATATATCAATGACAAAAGACAGTACCATATCATCCTGGTTTGAATTTGAAAAGAAACCACTAGTGTGTTTACTTGAAATCCAGATATAACAGAGAATGTGCTTGGAACTTCTGCACTCAGAGTTACTTTAAAAGGATGCCAGGAAGCTATCAGCTCTGCCACTGATAACAGCAATTATGATATACTACTTACATTCTGGGTAGCATTAATATTTAAATGTATAAACCTTTCTATTATATTCTAAATTTGGTACAGAACCCTGAGGCAGAAATTGAAGGCAATTATGCTGTGGTATCACGACACCATTTGTCCCTCTGAGATCCATGAAGATGTTTGTTGATTGTTGTGCCAAGAAATTAATTTTTGATTACCTGATTTTCTTAACACAAACAGACTGCCAACTGCAACTCAAAAGTCGTTCTTTTGGGAAACGCATCTGCTTTCTGCAGTTCTTTTTACCAAGGAACTTATTTTTCCTCTTAGCCACTCGGTGGCACTAGGCTTCTTCCGAACTGTAAACGCTGATGTAAAATGTACCTGTGCTTTGGAGTAGAAGGCTGCTCTGTTTCTTGTGTAGTATGATAGCTAAGCCTTTTGATTAAAACATGAATTATATTTTTCTTACTTTATATAATGATAAGTGGTCTGATAACATTTTGGAAGCATTTAGGAGCAGCATGTCACTCTGCAGCATAGAAATAATGGTGTTGCAGTGTCGGGAAGAAAGTGAGTAGGGTACTTGGATTTCTCAGTGGGTGAGGCCTGTGGCAAGGAAGCCTCTTTGAACTTTTTTAGTTCTGATGATACCACTGTCATGGGCAGGGAACAGTAACCCTGTGATGCTATGAAATTGGAAGTGCATTGTGCTTGGAATTGGGAAGGATCTGAGATGTCTCAGGAGATCCTGATAGAAATGACAGATCTCCTGACAGATAAAATGCCATGGGAAGTCAAATTCTTAGGTTGAAGCTCTGCAGTGCCAGCCTTCAACTTCAAAGTTCTGTGGTGCGGCCTGAGGGCAAGAGATGCCTAAAGGCACTGGGCAACTGGTAGGCTAAGGAGTTCTTGTGATGTGTAGAAAGGCTGTGAGTGAACTGATGGACAGGCTGTCTTAGCACACTTATACTCTGCCTCTGTAAGCATCAACAGGCTGTAAAAGAAATTTGCAGCTTTTTGAATAGCAGAGTGGGAGGATCCAATTGTTCAAAGCTGTTGCTTGGTAGCAATGCAAGTACTATATGGAGGGGAAAATAAAATCCTTCTGTATTGAGGCATAACAGAGCTTTCCTTTTTACTATACATTGTCTGAAGACATTTCGGAAAAGAACTACTTAATAGCACATGGACATTGTACATGAATAAAAGAGCTAAATTTCATGCAATATGACATGATGCAAATAAAAAGATACTGTGTGAACTTTCTTTGTTTAATACTGCACTAAATCGTGATTTGTTATTATTTTTAGTATATAAACACTGCATAAGGACATTGATCAAAAGACACGCTTGGCATTCTGCATGGGCATAGGATGCTGCAAGTGAAAGAAACTATTATGTCTGAGGTAGTTACAGCTCTCCATTTTCCACCTGGTTTTTGCTTGTAGCAGATGCAGTGCATGAATCTCACTTTTCCGTCCAAATATCTGCTGTAGCTCTGCTTCTGCATTTTGCCTTTAAGACTGTCACTTTCCTGTCCAATTTAGTTAGTGTTGGTAGAGAGGTTCAAAACTTCCCAGGGAAAGGACAAAAAAAGTTTGTGCTTAGCCAGTGGGATGACATCAACCTTATTCTATAGGAAATACTGTAAGAAAACCTTGTAAGTTGTCATTTGTAAAAGTATGTGCACTCTTCCACTGCAGAGCTGGGAATAATAGTACTGCATAGTATTGAACTCCAGAGCAGTATTTACATGTGTTGGCTTTTACACAGTGATTGTTTGCTTAATGACTCCAAAAAGTGGAAAGAAAACAAAAACTTATTTTTGGTTAATCCAGTCCATACATACAGAATTAAGGCTGCAGAAGGTACGGGCTTTGATAGTTGATCTGAATTTTTTGCTCAGCACATTCAGTAGTATCTAGCCTTTATGTAGATTCTGCTGCATGTTTCTAGACCCTCTTTACCTCTGTACTTCCCTTTTATTTTACACTAAAAGCAACTGCAGCTAAAGAGCCTACATGCAGAAAAACATCTTAAAAATAGGGAGCAAGACAAAATATGTCCCTCTATTTTGGATGTGTGAACATGTCTGCTAATCTTTGTCAAAGGTGTTATTGACTGAATTGAGTTTAGAACCTAGGTGAAAATCAAATCACTAGATAAAATCGGTGTAGTGCAAATATTCTGGAGTAAGATACTCAAAAGTATAGTACGAGTACTTCTTCATTCCAGTAAACATTTGAAAAAAATATCAATCTGCCATCCCTAAGACAGCAGATATTTACTGTGTAATAATTCTCTGAAGTCCTGGCTACTTATACATTGAGTTTTGGTCTCATTGAAGAGACGAAGTTCTTCTTAGTATAAATTTGAACATGAAGTTTATATGTTGTTATATGCTGAATAACACTTTGTGGCAAGTATTCTCCAGGTGAGTTTATTGTGATGGCCCTTCTGAAGCTTAGTCTATGAGAATTCAGTTTATTCATGTAATGGGATAAAAACCTGTCTTTAGCACTGAGAAAGTCTGGATATTTGTGGTATTGCCTGTTTAGAGTGGGAACGAAACAGCAACATTTGTTATCTGAACCTACAAATACCACTATCCAAAAGAGAAGACTGTGTTTTACCTCATTCTGAAAGAAAATCATAACCTATCCTGTGATTATGTGCTGCTGACTCTTTTTAAATCTAGACTTGACCAAGAGGCTATCTTTTTTCAGGCTTCTTAACAATTTGCCCTGAGCAACTAGGCGTTAACAAATAATGAGAGCATTGATTTGATGAAAGGAAAAAAAAATAACCCCAAACTGGAGCACATTAGACTATTAAATTAAAAATTTATTCCAATTAGTACTGGGGGGACTACTTTCTACCATACTAAATTAGGCAGCTGGGAATTAATGGCAAGTGAAAATCATTATAATGACAGTCTTTTTTTGGTAAGGATTTGAGAAAGTTTCTGACAGTGTCACCATGACCTCAGATAGTTTCAGTTGCTCTCTGTACTGAAGATGCATAAATGTTGATTAGTGGAAAAGGTCTTTGGAGTACTTTCTAGCAGAGCTAAGTCTTTCCTGACCTGAGGTCTAACTTGTCAGTGTAATAAGCTACCCATCCCCATTTGTTCAAATAGCAGACTTGTCACATGCTCAGGATGAAGAATTCTGTGACTTGATATATGATATTTAATGGCAAACCAGAGAGCCTTTAAGAAGTAAGTTGCTGATTCAGTGAGTGCATTTTTTTCATTCACTATCCTTCTAAACAAAAAATGTGCTATTTGTTTGCTATTCTTCATTATATGCACATTATTTCTATTAAATTTATAGAAGAATGGGAATTATCAAAGAAATATTGCAGATGCCATTTAAGCTGCCAAGCCACACAGTGAACAGAAATAAAAGGAACCAGAACGGGGGGTAAAAGACCTATAAGCAGAGTGAAAAACAAGTTTTGTGCTTTGCTTTGTGGCAGATCCAGTACATAATTTTTTAGAATGTTGTTTTCTTGTGAACAACCAGACACTGATCCAGTTTCTGCAATACATGTATGACATTATTTGGGTCCCATGTGCATGTATATGTAACATATGTTTTGCGTAGCATTGCTATTTGAGCTTTCACTGGTTAGAATGCATCAGCAATTACATTTTCCCAGTCTCATAAACCTGACATCAGTCTGATTTGTAAACAGCTATATTGACTCAAATTACTGAAGAATTGAATGTCCTGCCAGCAAGTAACAGCCTGTGATGCAATTAACATTACTAAGGGTTATGTTGTACTGAAGGTGAACTGTGAGTTCATTGCTTTACAAGGGGAACCATCTTCAGCATCTTCTTTAGACTCTGAAGCAGTGATAAAACTAGTGCTATTGTTGGGTTAGCCTGGACAGACAGGGGTACCCAAAGGCTTCAAGACTAGTCTAAGTGTCTTCTCTGGCCTTAGTTCAAGCAGTGTTATGCCTCTCCAGGAGTGTTGTGTTCTCAGGTCTTTCCACTTTGCTCTGGCAAGGTGATCACTCCTTTAATAGTGAACTGTTTGTTAGAAGAACATGCACATGTAAATACTGAAAGAGGTAGTTATCCTGACCATCAAATAGTTTTGAAACTACAAGGAAGAAGTAGCAAAGCCTTGAAAATGTATGCATTGCAGAGTCTCGAGCAAGTGCTTATGGTTTCTGTCTCTGTGAGATTTAGATACTGCTCCAGGATGGAGTGTTGTATTTCGTACTGCTGACAAAGCTTGTAACAGGTTGTCGTACTTCAAATTCCCAATTCACTGCCCGTCCAACTGCGATAACTAAAAAAAAAACAATAAATCTTTCTTCTGGACCAGTAATTGCTATTACAGTTTTTCTTTAAAAAAAAAAGACCAAAACAAAAAGAAGTGGAGAAGAGAATGCAGTAGTGGAAAAATGACATGAGCAGAAGCGTTTCTCAAAGAATGATATAAAACCCTGTTTACCAGAGCAGCCGTAGGCCAACGTTGCCATGGAAACAGAAGGAATTCAAATAATATTAGCAATTGCATATCTATTATATATTGCATTAATGACACTATAGTAAGGGGTCACTTGTGGTTTTATTTACAGGGCTCACTTTTTAGTGATTTATCACCAATATTACAGGCTAGAAATTAGAATTAGAAATGGAAGGTTCAGCCTTGAATTGCCTTATAATAATATTGGGAAGGAAAAAAGTATTGAATTTTCCTGTTACTAGAAAAAATATTTATTTAATCATATGTCTAGAAGAGTTTTGAGTTTTTTATATGTAGTGAATTCTTAGTCTTTTCTTAGAAACAAAATCATGCTCAAGCCATAGAACAGATTATCCTCATTTGGCATCCAAAAATGCTGACTCCAACAGTATAGATGACACAACTAGAATTGGGACATTCTTTTATTTGCAAGAAAAACCGATCAGCTCTTGATCTTGTTACCTACCTGTTTGGGGGAATGGGGTTTGAATTCAGCTGTGTCTGCCAGATAAATGTGGCCGGTGCTGGACTGAGGCAAAAGGTGAATTGTTCTGATGTGGTTTGTCAGAACAATAATATTCTTTAAATAAGAGTTTGATAAAGGGTGGTAGTGGTTTATCATGATTATAAATACAGAAGGTCTCCTTCTTGTATCCTCTGAATTTAAATGTTGTTCCTTTTGGCACCCAGGACATCACTAGTTCTATGCTTAAATCCTTTTTCTTTTGTTTGAAGATTGTTTAGCTGTCACAAAGCAATTTTTGACCCTTTAAATGCTGGCCAAAGCATTGACTTGGGTGCTCTCAGAACACAGACAAAGTTTCAATTGGCAAAATATTTAGATGCAAGTTATGTGTTTGAGTGGTTTTGGAAAAATTTACCTCACCATTCCACGTGTTAAATAACCTTTTGTACTCACATCTCTAAGGTATATACAAATAAGCTTCACAAATTGTTCTAAATGGTATCCTGTATAAATACCGGATAGAGATGCTCAAGGAGCTTTTTCTGTGTTCGGCAGAAAAATCTGGCACAAGTTTAGAAAACTTTCCCAAAGCTATGTGATGATAATGACTGCACTAGAACACTTGCATAACGCTTTGCCCATTACAAAAGCTGTAAAAACATTAACTAATCCACAAAGCAAATTACGTGTTGCAGATGTATCCCTCTGCTGGGAGGAAAGCATATGTATGTATGAGTGAGGGGGAAAAAAATCTATTAAAGGAGGCTTTATTTGGTCCTTTTAAGCTTTATTACATTTCTTTGACTGCATTTTCATACTTTTGGAAGAGTGGGGTTTTTTTCCCTAGGATTCTGTTAATGAAATTTTAGATTGATGTATGAAAAACGTGTACACCTTTTTGAACACAGAAAATCCAATTGTCTTGATTCTGTTTACAACCAAAGTGAATCTGAGTGATCTAGAATTATTTGCAAGAATGGCAAACAGTCTCCCAAGGCTTCTGGTGCACATAAGGCTGTACACATTTCAGATGTGGCTTTTACTTTGATATTCTTGCGAATTCAGGGTTAGATGATTGCTGTCTTTATCTGGTTTGTCAGGAGCTGATCCTTATCTAGGGTTGACTTGAACATGGATTTCAAATACTTAATAGATGCATAACGTGTACTAAAATTTAAATGCCGAGGGCATCTGTTGTCTCCCAGCTCTCTTAAGAGCTGTTTATCTGTGCCTGTGTGGTGCAAGTGGGTGTGTGCTCATACATGTGTGTAAGTGCATTTATTAAAGATGTCTGCAGTGTGGTTGTTTAGGAGAGTGAGAAACAAGGCCAGTCTTGCTGGGGTGTGAGTGCTGGTGATGGCAGTGATCCTGGCCATTGCCCTCACTGAGGCTGTGGGGGCCAGGCTCCTGTACTCCCAGGTTTGGACACTGGTGCCCAAGTGTGCTGCTTGTTCCTTCCTCATCTTTGCTCACTCACCCTTGGTGGTGTCATCCTTATCAGCTTCCTCCACAAAAAGAAAGAGAGGAAACCTTATATGCCTCTCCTATAGGTCATCTTATTTTTGGGACCACGACTATTTCTGATTCCTTATCACACATTTCCTGCATTTTGTACCACCTTTGCTATCATCTTTCTGAGATTTTTTTTTTTGTTTATATGTTTTCCTGTACATAGTTTGTGCAAATGTCTCTGTTCTCTGTTTGTTATTTATATTCCTGTGCTTAGCAGTGTTCAAAAATATGTGTGTGTGTTTTTACGAGTTACACTGTTAGTGGCATTACTGTGCTACAAAAACACTGCCTTTGGCCCCTCCATTTTTGTCTGCATATGTCTGAGTTCAAGGCAAGCAAATACTGAGTGTGGCTTTGGTTACTCCTGCAAAGGTGAATCCATTGGCATTCACCAGTGCTATTAGAGACAGGTTACTCTGTTGCACTATGATCAACAACTGCGAGTTATTCTCTCCAGCTTGTGGTGTTCGAATCACTCCACAGCAGCAAATATGTCCAAGACCTGCTGGCAGCATCTACAGTTGCTATGTCGGAAGAGAATCCCTTGTAGGTTTGCAGTGGGAGGTGTGTTAATGACCCCTGGCTGAAGTTCCCTACCCTATGGTCCCTGTGCTTGCTGTCCCAGTGACGGGGAGGCTGATTAACAAGGGGAGAGGGTACCTGGTGCCATACATCAGCACGATGTTCGTTCGAATGCTTTTCCCTGTGGACTTCTGAAGGTAGGTGCCACTTCCCCGTCATCTGGTCTTAACTGACACCGTGGCAGGACAGGAGCACGCTCAGCTCCTGTTCCTGCCACCAGTGGTGCCTGGGATGGGCTGTGTTACACTTGGGTGGCTTCAGGGAGCTGACCGTGCTGTGGCTGAATGAACCCTGCGTGGGCGAGTGCGAACTTGAGACCTGTTAGGAGAGTACCTTAGTTATAATCACTCAGGCAAAAGGAACATTATTGCAGACATTGATTTAATGCACAGAGAGAATCGAAAGGGCAGTAACAACAGTAGGATGGAAAATACTGCACTTCCCTTACACAGCCAAAAGAGTGCAACGCGGAAAATATTTCGCAGAGCAGTGTGATGGATCTGAGCTCAATAGTTAGACAGTTCTCTCCACTGCTATTTTTCTGTCTTTGGTTCTTAAGAGCACATTAATTTATAATATAAATGGGTTTCCACATGTTAGCTACAGAAAATGTTCTTTCTGAACATTACAACATTTATTTTTTTCCTTTGTGAAGTCTACAATTTATTTGTGTAGGGAATGCTTTTTGGGTGGTGCTGTTCAGGAAAAAGGAATGGTTTTAGGCTGGTCTTGGTATATGAAAGTAATTCATAAGCTCTGCATTTGATACAAAGATTTTTAGGCTGTTGGTAGGAATTCCATGCTTTTAAAAGTTTTTCTGTTTGCTGGATTTCATGTACTTTTCCCTTTGAAGTGTGTGGGAGAGAGCAGAAGGGGAAATACTTCATTATGTCCATGAATTATTCAGGTACAGTTCGAGCAGCTAACATTGCTTTAAATAGCTCAAGGTCTTTCTTTTTCCTTGAGTATGTCTCAGTTTTCATTCTTATGCTGATTGTATGCCACGTTCCTTTGCTGAATACAATTTTGATGAAGTAGTATCCTTCGGCAATCTTTAGAAATCGTTTCGGTCTTGAAATAAGTATTTAATTCTGATCTTTTTCAGCATCAGATGTGCAGTGACCCTGAGGACATACAGGTGAATTGTCATACATGTGACTTTACAAAAAATCAAATTATTCTCCCTAGAGTGTATTTTCTATGTACTCTTGCAAAGGCATTGATCTCAAATAGCCTCCCACATATATTTCTACAGTGAAGGAAAAAAAGGAATCTATAATATTAAATATTAACATACTGTTATACTCTGAGAGGAATTTTATAAATTTAGTACATCATTTCAATGGGGAGGTCGCAACACTCCTTACCTTTCGGAAATGCCCCTCCCCCACCCCCTAATATATGAAAATCTGTATTTAGGAAATAGTTAAGAACAATAACACAGAGGAAGGCAATCTGAAAGATGTCCAGAGACCGGTGTAGGGAGACACAGACAGACAAAACAGAACCCTAAGCATTTTTTTGAAAAGTGAATTTAAAATTTTGTTCTTATAGTTCTAAAAATATCTTTGAAAATCCAGTGATTGTTACATAATCTGTTACGCAAAGGAGACACTTATTATTATTTCAGGGGGGAAAAAAGCTTTAAAAAATTACTCCCCTCCCTGAGGTTTAGGACTTAATCTGTTATAGTCTAAAGAGACAGCGAAGTAGGATAACAGGCAGTTGAGAAATGCATCTGTATACAACAAAGGTGATGATGAAGACGTGGTTTCAGAGAGGGATGCCTGTGACCAAAGCTTATCTGCTCAGTCTGAGTTGCAGCAGGGTTGAGTATTTTGCAAGGCACCCATCAGAGGAAGCACAGTGACAAAACGCTTTAGAGGAAAAAATAGTGTTTTTGCTGAGCACAGGTGCAAAGTTTGGCCAAAAGCTACTTTAAAGATGAAAATGTAGTCAGTATGTTCAAGTTCATGATAGTAAGGTTATATCAATGTATTTATAACTTGAGTTAACTTTCAGTGGCTTCTGTGTATACTGTCTTCATCCATCGATATGTCTGAGAGAAATGTTTATGAACTGAGCAACTGCAAACATAGCAGTGCTTCAGTCTTGTAGCTTCATTGAGTTGCTTGCTGGACCTCAGGTTCTCAAAGCCTTGAACCATCTGTAAGCAATAGTCAAGATTTTGTTGCAGTATCACAACACAGTAGTGAAATGGAAATCTCAGTCTGTGTAAAAGAATCCTGAAATGCACTGGAAAATGCAAAGCCTGTGTGGCAACCAAAAACACTGGTTAGGAAAAAAGCACATTGCATCCTCTTGCTCAGCAAAACAAGATTTGTCAGGGCTGAATCTCCCTCAAGATACCAGTATAGAACATGAAAACTATGCGGAAGCTGTTGAACATCATATTGAGCATGTTAATTAGAATAAATTATAATATGACATATACAACCCCCCAAAGATGCTGGTAATGACAGAGAACATGTTTCTGCAGCCTTTAGAACCTTGCTGTTACTTAATTATTTCAACTGTATAGCAACAAGAAGTCTAGAATAAAAATGTGTGAAAACATAAAGAAATTAATCTTTCAAATGGTGCCACTGATTACTGGCTGATTTAAATGGGCAAATTTGTTACCTAAACCCAATTATTAATCTGGGTTTTCTGTTAGTAGTAAATACTCAGTTCTACATGGATTTACCCTGCTTTGTTTATGTATATTGTGCAGTTGATACGGTTTTGCTGGGTCCATGTGGAATTGAGTTACATTGCTTAACAAAATAATGTGCTTTAGTGTATTTGTATATTCATATGTGTGTTTTATTACCATTTTTTAATGCCAGAGTAGTCAGTTTTTAAAGGAGTATACTGTAATTCCATAAACAGTGATTTCACAATGTATTTATAGGTATAAGATGACTTTTTGGAATTACGATTTGAAAGAAAAAAACATAGTAAAGGAGCCTTCATAAAGAAATGTTATTTGCTTTTTGTTATTTGATTAAGCCCAGTAATTTGAGACCTGTTATCTTGGGCATTTTATATATATTGACTGTTGAAGCTGTTGTTATTTGTTCCAGTTTTTGAACTCTTTTAAGTACTGAACAGGTACACAAATAATTAAATACTTGACTATTCTGGAAAGGGACTGAAATTTATGTATTATGCATTAGATTTCCTTTGAGTGGTTATAGAAGGGGAAGCTGGAGAGAGAGAAGGGAGGTAGGGAGGGTACTAAGGGAGGAAAAAAATATCATTTAGCAACCCTGAGTAAACTTACTGTCCAGATACACATGATCTGACTGGGAGGAACTGCATGTCTGATACATCTCTGTCACTAAAATGTTTCAGCTCAATGAGCCCTGAGTAAGATACCTAACTGTTGGATGAAAATAGCAGATTATACTTCTTGTTGTTGCTGAAACAATTTTAAATATGAAATTTATTAGTAAGAAGTTACTGATGCCTTGAAATATACTTGGATTAGCATTCTGTTCTGCTACAACCATTATCAGTTATGAAAAGCATCCTAAACCATTTTGCTTTTATTCTGCTGCTTTTTATTCTGAGTTAGTAACATTTAAGTTATCTCTACTAAAGTCTCGTTTAAATAGAAATGTTTAAATAACAGTGGTAGTTAATCAAGTCAAAGGTGGAAAGGGTGGTTGGTAACGTGGGTTTACCAGTTTTTAAACTGTTTGTGGCCTGTGTTGACCAGGAAGAACTGAGAGATGTAGGCAAATGATTGACTGTGTTCACATGCACTTCTCACAGGTTGTGATCAACTTGGAGACTAACTAGATGAAAAAAGCATCATGTTAATTTTGAATCTATTATAAAGGCAAAATGATGATAGAAGTCAAGCAGACAGCAGAACTAGGAAGTAGGCCTTAAGAGGTCTAAAGGGCTATTACAGAGTTAATAAAGAGGTTTTTGCTACAAGGTTCTGTCTCAACTAAATGGTTTGCCTCCTAAAATAAATGAAAGGTATACTACCATGAATAGACAACAAATGGTTCCTTGAGACCTTGACGGAAGCACTAATTTCTTTAGGTAGCAAAGCCTTGAATCTATTTACTTGGAATGCTCTTTAGGGCTTGATCTCTCTTTTTTTTTTTCAATATTTAATTGCATTATTCTTCAAAGGGTGCAGCATCAGTGGTAAGGGGGAGAAGAGGAAAAAGGTCAAGAGATATTAAACTTCAAAAGAAATTACAGTTTTTACTAATTGTCATAGCAACAAAGGAGTAATAGTTCCTGGTGAGGAAGCAGAGGGATGGAGGAGGTTGTGCACTCGCAGTGGTACTGCTGAGCTGTTCTGTGACATTAGGCAGGTCATTCTAGGAGCCTGGTGCTCTTATTTTCTAATTATATGTTTTCAGAAAATATTACTCAGAACAGCCCTGGGAACTTAACTAATGCTCTCTGCGTGGGTGGGCTTTTATGCGTTGGTGAGTTCTATTTGGTTTGTGTCTGTGGAAGAGCTCTGCCCGCGGGTTGGTGATCAGAGCAGGGAAGCAGCTGCACTGTCATCACTGATGTCCTTGGCAGGGGGAGCAGCTCTTCCAAACCCTCGTTCTTGCCATGATGGAGAGTAGCTGCTCTAAATTGTTTGGTCCCAGGCATGTCATTTGGCCCTTTATAAAAGAACAAGTGAGCTCCTGGGTATAGAGGGAGACTATTTCCTTGGAGGAGGTACTTATGAGAAGAATAAACCTGGAGGAGCTTTTCTGTGTCTCTTTAGCTTGCCCTGCTGTTGGTGCAGTTGAAGAGGCTGTAGGCAAGGCAGGGCAAAGGTGCATTGGGAGGGCAGCTGGGAACCCTCAGCTCAGGTGGACAAGAAGAGGGTTTTTTTTGAGTAGTGGGGTGTACTTCAGCCTCACAGGACAGAGAAGCTAGATGGAGCATGGTTTACCTCCTGTCTGGAGGTTACTGCAAGTGAAGACAGTCCTGAAATGCAACAATAAGGAGGAGAGTTGTATACAAACATTCTCCTTTTGGTCCATGGTACACAGGAGATTTTTTAATTTAGAAAACTGTGGTTCTGTTTGTGTTTGTTTATTACAAATCAAATGGGATTTGTTTCTTGATCAGGGCTGTGAATCACTATGTTTTCACAGGCAATCTCCTAAGATTTCAGACCACGCATAAGTTACTGCACAAAATGTAGAAGATGCTCAATTAGCATGAAATCATGCTCCTCGCTGCTGGTGTAGCTTATCAAAGGATTCTCAGCTTTAATATCAATGTGGATTAAGTTGGATACACAAACCTGTGTACTTCAACATTTTGACCTTTTACCTCTACTAGTATGAAAAACATTTAGCTGTTGCTTAAAAATTGCAAGGATTAGTCTCTTAGACTTTTTCTCCAGGTCTTTTGCTTACATTAATAGAACAGTATGTAAACAAGGTATGTTGTATTTCTCTGAGTTAATATGCCATTTGCTCAAGCTTGAGCATCTAAATTTTGAAAGGGAGCAAAAATATAATAGCAGTGGGTGCTGTATCTCATAAGAGGTTTTCCTGTGCTAATGGTAAGTCAGGGAAAGAATGCAAGAAAAAGTCCTTGTGTTGCCTGTGTGTGATTTGTGAAAGAGTTTGAAGAAATAAGTGCTCAAAAAGGTTGAATTAGGTACAAGTGGTGAGTATAAATAAGAATTGACGTCTATTACGGTGGGAAAATACTTCGAATTAGAAGGAACCTAAAAAAAATGGATGGAACTGAAGTTAGGAAGGGCCTTTCCTAGTTTAATGTATATAACTGTTATATTTCTCTGCTTTCTATACAGCAGATTGCTATGTGGGAATCTCACAGACAGCTTGATATTTTTGGACAATAGCCTGGCCTCCTTCACACTGATTTGCCGTGTTCTCTGGGTTACATTTGTGTTGGGAGCTTGTGAAATGTAAGGGGTGCCAGCATCTCGTGCAGGATCTACTGACTATTTTGCTTGTGGATGGATTGAAGAATTGGGCTATGCAATATTGCTTGTAGATTAGCAAACAAAATTCCAGCTGGAGAGTGCATGAATTAGCTTTGATTAGATGTTGGTGACTGTGGAGAAAATCACGATATCACATCAGAAGAAATTTCTGTAGAATAAAATATACATGGGAAGGAAATGGAGTATGACTATCACTTTTAATACACTGAGTATAGCCAATTGAGGTTGGTGAGGACTAGAGAAAAAAGCTGCCTCATTTTCCAAAGTTGCCTGTGGCGAGCATAGGAACAGGGAACCAGAAAGTGAACTCTCCTGGTGTGTTTTGCCTTCTCCCTGGATGGCAGAGGAGAGGCTTTCTTCAGCCATGGCTCCCAGGGTGCCTCTCTATCCCCTGTCAGCACTTTGTCTCTTCTGAGAGTGACTGTCATTCCTGTGTCTGGCTGCATACCCTGGTTTTCCAGGCAGGCCTTTGCAAATTCCGAGCTAACACCATTTCATTGACCCTATATGAAGCCTAAATAGTGATATTGCTGTACTCAGAGTTTACATAGTAAAGATTTCTACCTGAGAAATAACTAGTCATTTTATCTTCTGAGAAGCTAATCCTGTAGGGATCAGGTAGCGTGAAAAGCTACTATTTTGCTCTATTTTAGTTGTAGCCCCTCTACCCATTTTATCTTTCCAAAGGATGCATTGTGTAAAGCTGCCTTATCTGTCTGTGGTTAAAACTTGGGAAACAAAATGAACTGCCAAAAGGGAATGGGGACCTAAGCAGCTGCACTTCACAGTCAGGCTTTCTTGTCTGTCCATGATAGCCTTTGCCACCCACAGAAATACTTAAAAATTCATGAGTTGATTCATGCCTGAATTTCCTGTTTATCCTAAATTTGTGACTCTTTATCCTTTGGATAAATAGAACAGTAAATCTCTCTTCAGATTATATTGGTAAGGGCAGGTAGTGCTTAGAATTTCAAAATTTAATAAAAAACAAGTACTGATACTTTTATGTTGTGCTAAGAATAACATTTTTTGTCTTCATAAGAAGTTATGATTAGACTTGCAAAGATGCCTATCAGTGAATGTTTTAAAAAAGTTGTAGAGATGGTATTACTTGTACTTTAGGATTTTTTGGTTAAATATTTGAGATCCTCTAAAAAGAGAGACCGGGGACAAATGCATTTGGACAGTTGTTTCATACTATTTTTTCACTGGTCCAGTGTTTGCAGAAAAATTTTCTGTAGTTCCTGCTTAAACATATTTTCCAGATCTGATTGGTAATTATTTGATGCAAAGCAATATGTCTAACTCATCTATCTGAATTGTCTTTTTTTTTTAATATATATTAGGATGTTTTGAATAACTTGGGTTCCTGTGAGTTGGATGAAGATGACCTAATGCTTGACTTGGAGTTCCTAGAAGAACAGCATCACCATCGTTCCGGTAAGTCAGATAAATACTGACCATCTTCAGTGAGGTACTGTAATTCTAGAAATGTAAAGTAAATGTATTCTGTACAATTACTTGGAAATAAAAAGAAGTAATTTTCTTGGAAGGGGAATAGCAGTATGCATTTTGTTGTGTTATTTCTAAATGTGTAACTGATCAGAAAAAATGCTCTTTACACTGCATTTGGACTTCATACAGTCAGTTAGGAAACGGAATTGATTTTTACAGCTACATAAGAATTTCAGCACCAAGGGCAGACCCATCTCTTTTTCTAGATACTTAAAATGACTGCCGCCTACCCCAGGCATTTACAAAAAGAGCATTGCTGATATAATTGTGATCACATTTTGTGTGTGCTAGAATAATCTTCAAATAAAGAAGGTTTGACTTGATACGTGAGTGTAACTTGATCGTTTCTCTCATGGGTTGGTTAAAGCCTTGTTGCACTGCCTTGATCATTAGCAATAAACAAGGTAAATTCGTAGAGTGTTCAGTAACAGATTTATAATAGCCTTATGAAGGTTGTGCTAAGTTGTGGCACCTGAGAAATGCTGCATTTCCTTTGGCTGTGATTTGGGGCAGCGTAGTGTCTAGACTGTGAATATGAAAAGTCCTACCAATGCAAAAGGGTTTGGAGAGTCTTAAAACATACATGAGATTTGTACTTGATCACAGGTAGAGTTCTGAGTTTATATTCTGTTGTGTTACTCTTACTTTAAGCAGGAGTAATTCTCATCCTCTCTTTTACTTGCTGTTTTCTGACCCCTGCTTGTCCATTCACCCACATTAGGTGCCAATAGTACCCCTTCCTGCAGACTCATGTGAAAGTGGGGTTTTTGAGACATGTGTTGGCTGGTATGTGCCATCTTCAGTTTTGGGCCCTTCTTTGATGCAAATTTAGCAATGGTTACAGTTAAACTGCTTGAATTACGCTCTTGTTTCAAATTTTCTGTGTATGATTGTTCTGAGAACATACCTGAATTATCTCTATGATAATTCTGTGTAACCGTTGTACTGTGCTTTTTAAACCTGTTGGCATATCTACTTACATGATGATCTGTTCTATTTTATTTGGTAGAGGGTATGGAGGGTTGTAGCAGCAATATGTGCATGGTCACTGTTTCCTAAATTACTGGAAGTTAGGATGCAACAAATGAACGGCACAGAAAAGGCCCTTTCTAACCTGGACTGAATAATGCTATTAACTGGTTGCAGGAAGTCAACACATGGGAAATGTGCTTCAAACAGCTTAAAAACAAACGTTAACATTTTATAAGAGATCATAGTGTTTTGACTTGTTTATTCCCTGGACCTCTTGGAAACAAATTAACTGGCAGAACCATTTTCCATAAATAAACTTCCCTAACATGTTGCACTTGGCCTCACATGTTGTCTTCCTCCGTTTTTTATATTTACAAAGCACAATGAAGGAAAAGTCATGTCTAGTGTATGATTACAAAGATTTGTAGCAGCTTCTGGAACAACTGAGATCATAATGCCTAAATGACATTATACTTGATAGAGGAGTAATTAAGATGGAGATGTGATATACCACATAATCTTTCTACTTTTGGCTCATTATCCAGAGCAAATTAAATGCGTTCAAAACAGAGATCTGCACTGCCCTTTGAAGAATGGTGACCATTTCTATTCTGAGCAGTAATGTAGAGACTGATGTTGCAGTGTGCACATTGTCTTTAAAAACAAACGTGTTTATCTTAGTAATATTTGCTCTTTGATTTATTTGCTTCGTGGTGGGTCTAGCTGCAAAAAATTTAGGATTTGCCAAGCTGTCACTGTTGTTTTTGAGTGGTTCAGTTGGAAGAAAGAGTTGGAAGGGTAGAGCCATGGTATAAGTAGCCACAATTTCATATGTTGACACAATAAAGCTGATGTATTTATGTTGTGTTAGGATCTGGCACAAAATGGTTAATGTGATTGTAAGTCATCTTCCTAATTTAAGATATTGAGGTAAGAAGCTTGATTTTCAGATTTTTGCATACCACTGCAATACAGAAAAACCTTGAGTTAGATACTAACATCTAAACATTTTTTAAAAGTTGCTTTTCTGATTCCTATGTTAAGCTATGGCCCACTTCCAGGATTTAAGACTTTTCAGCCAAAATTCTTTTTAGTAATTCCAAGTCAATCCATTCTCTGTTTTCACTTTTGGGCTTGCTAGTTTTTTTTCAATAGGCCTCTCCATTCATATCTAAATAGAATTCATACAAACTTCTTCAGTTAGAATACATTATCAAATATTGTTGTTGTGATTTTTTAAATAGGCACTGGAATACAGAAGTGATCAAGCACATTGAAGATACACAACTAGGGTAATGCAGAACTTTTATAAACTCAGCAAATTGAAAGTGATCGTATTTCTGGACATGTACATGTAAGCTCTTTCAGGTAATTGGGAAGCACGCTATGTTTTTTAAAAGATCTTGACTCTTGCCCCCTTCAGAAGCAAGAAGACAACAAATTACACACGGAGGATGAACCAGTACTGGTTAGAAAATATTATTCTAATTGAATTTGAATAAACCCAAGGGAGTATTTAATTCTTTGAATATGTCAGTGGCCTGAAGAGTAGATGGTTTTTCATCATTTCTACTGGTAGCAGGTTTGTTGAACTCTTTCTAAAGGCTTCTTTAAGATGGTGGGCTTGACAGTTTACCTGTGGCTTGCTTCACTAAAATTCAGGCAACACAATTAGACATACAGGTTTGTGAACCTTCTTTTCCCTGCTGGTATGTGCTGTCGTATCTAAGATTCAACCCTATGTTTTGTCAGCTTTACGTATTTCAGTGGTTTTGTTGCTGTATTTGTTTACTTTCCTAACAAGTTTCTTGTGTTTCTCAAATACTTGAAAGGGATTTTTGTATCTGACATTCACACGTGTATCATACTGAAGTCATCTAGGAGTCTGTTGTCAAAATGAAGGTGTTCGAGTGTAAAAATATGATAGAAAATGCTGTGTTTGCGTGGAAAGATTAAAATTATTCTCTTCTGGATGTCAGAGTTGTCAACACTACTGTGACTATTTGTAGTACAATAAAAATCCATGTTGATGTTCTACATACTGATGCCGATTATAGCATTTATTTGGCTAAGGCCTTCAGTCCTAGAGCCATATTACAACTCACGTCTGCCCCGTTTGGCTCTCAGTAAGCAATTCTGTGGGGATTACTGTAGGGAGCAACATTCCAAGAGAGACTCCCTTCAGTATTTTTAAAAATACAGTGAAATATGAAGAGGTGTAATTGTAAATGACTTCAGTTCTTTCTTTGGTTGTTGCAGAGGGATAACTAGGGAATAGCTAAGGATAAGTAACTTCAAAAGCCTATGAAAATCTTAAATGAGGAATTACAGAAAAGGGCTAACATCACATTTTTAACTTGACTGTCACAAACTATTCAGGAGGCTTTACACAGCAAGCTGTGTCATTGAAACAAAGCAATTCTGAAGCATAGTGCCTCAGTTAATAAATACAGTTGGTTGGTTAATGGCAAATTGAGAAAGTCTCTTAAATGCTATTAGGAGTTTTAGTTTTTTATAATTTTTTTAGTTAAGACACGATTTACAATAGTTTTTACTTTTAGCTGCTTTGGTTGTAAAGAACAGTATTTGCCAGCGTGAGATATGTCCTTGTGAGTTTGTACTGGAGCTGACAGTATAATAATAATTTAACAAAAAAATTGTATCATATCAATCAACCATAATTTTAGGGACCATTTATGAATAGAAAATAAGATTCTGTTAGAAGGGTTTCTGGGAGAAATGGCTATTAAGGAGTTTTTTAAAGAGGAGTGAGGAGCCAGTTGGCAGGCAAGGAGACATTGTTCCAGAAAGTGGAACACTGTATTAATTAAAATACAGAGTTAGAAAGGAAAAAGTGGTAAAGCTCTGTTACCTCTTTCATTTTTTGTGTTCAGTTTTTTATTTATTTATTACTCCAACTCATTTTTCACTTGTGTTCTTATTCTGTCCTCTCAGCTTTTCCCTAATGAGCTAGTTGCCCTCCAGCAGCATCCTCATGAAATAGGGTTCCTACAAAAAGGTTCTATGAACCTTGATGAGTACTAGAAAATAAAAAAAAAATATATCCCTAACTTTTTCTTTAACCATGAAATAGAAAATAAGGAGATACCTGCAAACCTCAGGCAGATGCTTCTATTTTGGATGTAGATTTCTGTGCCCTGCTAGTCTTAGCACAGCTTTAGAAGTCTGGAATACCCTCACTTCTGACCTTCTCTCTGTGAGTTTACTGCTTTAATTTACTACTTTTGCTTCTCTTTTAAAGGCTGTATTGTTGAGATAAAGAATGTAAGACAGAGACATTTTATTATCCCACCTAACACAATTGCTTTGAAATTTAATAAAATAATATTTATATAGTACTTAGAGAGTGGAGAGCACTACAGCATACAAATTCAAAATACTAATCAACTTGATTCGCTGAGAGTTTTGCCTACTGTTCTTAAGCTGGAATGCTTAAAACTAAGCATAATATGACATACATGATGAGCCTTGAGGGTGCCTTTTTATTGCTCTAGTAAATTAGACTTTTAAAATATGCTACAGCGTTGATTTCCTGTTGCAAAATAATGAAGTTAGTGGTTTCTGTAGCGGGAAACTATTGCTGGTTTATAGAAAGTGACAGCATTAATTTAACCTCATTCATTTTCCTTTTCCTTCATGAAACAAGACGTATTTGATTCCAAGTATCGATCAGTCAAATGTATGAGGAAAACCTTTATATTCAGTGGTATAAGCAGGGGGGAATTTATTCAAGTAATGCACATTAATGTACGTGAGTTGTGTGCTTGTGTTGTGCCACAGCCTACTGAAAGCAAAATGGTTTTATATGGTTAGTGTTGTCATTAAGTCAGGACTGCAGTAAATATTAGCCTTTTCTAAAAGTTCACAAAAGCACAGCTATCCAACGGCTTTTGTAATTTCTTAAGTGTTTGCCACAGATGTCATAAAACCTGTGCCCTGCCTCTTGCTGCAAAGCTGTGTGGGCGTAGCTGGGATAAGGATTAAAAGGGAAAACTGAAGTCGGGGGCACTGCTTGTGGTACCGAATATTAAGCACATGAGCCCGTCTCCTCCAACATCAGGCTCCACACTATGCAGTGACTGTTCATGAGGGTGATATTGATTAGCTGTATACCCAGGCTGGCCTGCGCATCCATCATGTTGTAGCTTGAATGCTTGCTGAATACTTTTGAATAATGTAGCTTGCTAAATTTTTTAGAAGAGATTTGTCTTTGGCCAGTGCTTCAGCCATTTTTGGTTGAATGCCTCAACCTCAGCTGAAAAGCTGTGATCCAGTGTATACAAGAAGGATAGTAGCATATTTCAGAAATGAAATTATTTGTCTTTATTTGCTAAAAAAAAAAAAAAAAGGATTAAAAGGGAAAATATGAAAGTGTGCTTTATAATCCATCTAAATAGTATTCAACTCTTAAGAAAATAAACACTTTCAGAGACGGGCATGTTTTGATCAAACCTGAGTTAAGATCCCACCTGTTAGAACCATTTAAAATGTTTCTCCGTGGTAATACATGTTTTAGTAGTTGCTCAAGGTTTATGAATGAAATAGAGTATATATGACTTGACAAAGTAATTTGTGATACAGTGGCAGTGACTCTTACTTGCTCTCTCTATATTTTCTTCTTTTAGTGGATGTTGAGAAAGAAGGGCCTGTTCTGGTGTGGCTTTGTGTTTATATAACCGAAAGCAATGAGCATATGAAGCTCTGATGTAGTAGTATCACTCTTACGCTGTAACACTTGCTCATGTATACCTGATAAAAAATAGAAAAATAGTGATTAAATAGATGTTATTTATGTTTAAAATACAATGCTGTGGTATATTGTCTGCTTGGCACTGTCAGTAATGAGCAGGGAGAAGTTCTTGGAAACCGTGGGCTCTAACTTTGTAACATGTTGGTATTGGGTAGTTTTTATTTAGTGCTCATTAGTGAGATCCCAAACATAGTGGTTTGTGCTAGAATACTCTATCATAAAAAAAGTATGTATGTGTATTAAAAAAAAAAATCATTTGACAGATTACTGTATGGGTTTTGCAGACTCCGAGGGCAAGGTAGAAATAGTGTTTTGGTTTTTGACCAGGACACACAACTTAAACACAGTTATTTAAATGTCAGATTACAGTAATTCATCATATCAGAATATGGTCTTTTAGTAACATAACTACATTAGGTATTAGCAGCCTCACCAACAATAACACGGGGCACTTGTTTTTCAGAAAGAAAAAAAACAGGAAGTTGTATTGTATTTCTTTTAAATCCAGCTAGCCTGCAGATCAACTGCTGTCAGCACCCAGCCAAACTAATATCACTGGGTCATTACACCAACAATTTAATTAGGTATTTGCTGAGTTATTTTGAATGTGGTGAACAAGCTGTGTGAAAATTCTGTGGTGAGTTTGGAGCTCCTCCTGTGTGTATTAATTGAATGTACTAATTATTTTTATTAATCTTTTAGTGAAGGATAGGAGTGCAGAGCTGAGATGAAACCCTTTTGGTCTTTTGGTGTTTTTTTTTTTCTGACCAGAGTGGGAAAAATACAAATGTTATTACAGAAAAAGTACATAAAAATGTAGTGGTGGTAGTGGGTCCTTAACACTGTAAACCAGAAATAAATTTACTTGTTTTGGCAGCAAATCACTGAAAGTCAGCTCCTTGGCTGGAGTGGATCAGCTGGGATTCATGAACACCAAAGGCTGTTGCCCTGCCTGAAGCAGTGGGGGTCACAAGGAGCCTTTGGCTCCAGGGCCAGTCCTCAGCCAGCCAAAGGGTGGCTCTTGTCAGAAGCCTGGAGCTGGCATTAGTTTCTGTGGTGGACAGCGTGGGCAGTGAGCTGTGGCATTAGCACAGCTGTTGTCTGGATAGACGGCATCCAGTTTTGTAAGACAGTGGCAACAGCACAGGAACTCAAAAGACCCAAAATACCACTGGCTAGGTGTTTTTCCTGAGATTTCTAGCAAAGCAGATGTCCTGCTTGCAAGCTGAAGTTTTCTGCAAGAGTTTTATAAAGTGCCCAGATAATCCCTTTGTCAGTGTAAGGAAAGCAGATTTTTCAGAGGTTTTAATTTGCCTTTAAATAGAGAATAGGAAAAAAAGATCCTAACTATGTATTTTTATCACACAGTTGCTTTGAACTAGATATTAGATATTTAGGTAGTCTGAATGTGTTGTTTTACTCATTAATGTATTGTTGGCAGCAAATGATGTTTCTGTGTTTATAAACAATGGCATATTTTGATTTTTATTTGGAATGGGACACTCAATTCCTTGAGCTCTTTTCAAAGCTTTGCCATTGCCAAATGCCACCTTTTAGAGTTGTATCGGATCAGGTTAAACTATAATTGAATTTTAGTTTTCTGCTTTTACAGTTCATTTTTGAAATGTGTAAAAACATTTTGGTTTATGTATACATGTTTTGAACAGAATAAAGTTTGATGGTAAAATAACACAGAGCTCTGTGTCTCTGCCAAGAAGGATTTTCATAGATTATTTAGCTCACTAGCATCTTGCATTGTCACTACAAATTTTGGACAATAAGATAATAAAAAGTAAGTAGTACTAATAATGAACAAAACAAAAGCTGGTGTGTGACTTCACTACATTAATTACACCACTACATACGTATCCTAATACAATTTAAAAGGGGAAGTTCATATGAGTTTTTAACTTTGTAAGAGAAAAAGACTTGCTGAATAAATGTCTGCAGTTCCTCCATCAGACTTCGTGTTGAGAAGGTGAGCAGCACAGGCTGGCCTGATTTCACATGTACAACTGACTTCTCGCATGGCTTTGACGTATGGGGCAGAGAGTCACATGCAACTAGTTTCTACATAGCTAGAAGAAGATAGAAACAGAGGGATTTTTGTATTTTGGGAATTACATATTTTACTAAGCTACACATTTCCCCCTGAAGCATTGTTTAATAAATATTGCACTGTAATGGAGTAACTTAAGGCCTCCAGAGAATGAATTAAACTTGTCATCTTCTAAACTATTCTAAACATGAACTTCAACTTCTGAAAGAGCACGGGGCATAGAGGAAAAGGTTTTTTTGCAGGCTTTGCAGTGAAAGAATGGGTAGCATTATCAAATAAAAAGAGCATATTTGTATTAGTCAAAAATAACCACTGCATGCTTATGGCTTGGTATGCACTAGGATTCTGGCAGTGGGAGTTACAGAAAGTAAAGAGAAGAAGAAATAGTGATTAGAGAAGTTAGTATTAAATTGGAATGAAACTAAATAGAAATCATAGGCTGTATAAAGTTAGTCTGCCAGCATCTTGGAGCATCCTGGTCCCTATTCTGGAAAAGAAGTACTGAATTTTGAGAGTCCTGTTTTTGTTCTGTTATTTATGTGAGTGGATGGTGCAGTTTCCAGTTTTAATTGCGGGGAAAAAACCCCAAACCCCACAACCTGGAACTGCTACGAAATCAACTTTATCCTAAACCTCTTGTAGTGTATTTTACTTTAGAAGTTGCATTGTGAACAAGCCTAGTTCATGAGCTGCAGGAGAAGTGTAACACTGACTTCTAGCTGTGATTGCCTCAGAATATGTTTAAAACATGTCTGGGATAGAGATAATTGGTCTGTGCTGTGTGTTCTCAGTGGATCAAGCAAAATACTTGGTTTCCTGAACAAATTAGAATTTTTAGCTCTTTTTTTTTGGTCTGGAGAGATGATATGTTCAAATGGTGGATATATGTTAGCTTCCTGTCTGGCTGTTGCAAATTTTATTAATGATACATACTTGTAAATCCTACTCAGCTAAATGGAGCAGCATCACAGAGCATCACATTATAATTTAGATGCCAAGAGATTTTTTTCTTCATAAATAGACAAGAAGGGCAGAAGAGCACAGTCCTGAACTCCAGGGTCATGAAAGAATACTTTGAGTGAGATGCGTTTGTATGGTTATCATGGAGCAATTAGAATCAGAGTCTGTATCTCAATTTCCTGCTCTTTCATAATTACAGTGTGACATTTAGTTACAAATCTGTATTCATATTGGTACGCTCAACCATCATTTACTGAAAGAACCAGGACAGTAATTAAATTAGGCATATTGCCTTTCTTCATTCCTTTGATTTTATACATATATTGAGATGAAACATCTTCTTTAATAATATCTGCAGGCGGAAAATAAATGCAATAATAAACATTATGACAAATCAAAGCATACCGTCCTATTTAAAGCAATTCTGCGTTTTTAGATGGCAAAGTTTAAGTAGGATGCCAAATACTGATTTTTTTTTTTTCTCAGGCTCGGTGAATTTACAAAGATCTGGACTGGATGTCTTGCCAAAATGGAGATGTGATGAGAACTTGAGAGGACTATGCTCCTTCTTCTCAGTTTCTTTTGAGAGATTAAGGGACTAAGAGGAACAATTATGATCTCACAATTGTTCTGCCATTATTCAGTTTATATAAAAACAACTTCACCTTCCATACAACTTCTGCAATGATCCTACTTCAAGGTCAGACTGAAACTGTATGTGTCTAGAAAGTGTGAGTTAGTGGTGGCTTTTGACATTATGAAATATTTATCTCTGGGATCATTGTAGCTTCACTCTTAGGTAAAGAAAGGAATGGTAGTCTGATAGTTAAAACTTCAGTTCAGGTCTCCTGGGTGGAACTGGATTCTTTGATGCAGATTTCCAGTGTTACCGTGGGCTACTCACTTAATTTACTTGTAGTACTTAGAAAGTGGTACTCTAGTAGTCATGGGGATTTGGCATTAAAGTTTGAGAGGTACTCATGATACCATTGGGATGGAGCTGCATTAATAACTAGAGTCATTACAGTCTTTAGAGGCCAATTATGTTCTGTTTTGGGCCTCTTCATATGTCATTCCAGGAAGTGGAGCAGACACTGCCATTGCTGTTGCTGGTGTGTCCGCTCCTGTTACTGCTCCTGTTATATTTTTATCTCCTTCTGCTGAAGAAATGCCAAAGCAAAACCCAAGTTTCTTTATATAACAGTGTGTTGGCTTCACGCCCACTGTCCGAACCCACGGGGAAAGCCTCCCCCTCCCTTCTTCCCTCGGGGCAAAGGAAAAAAAACTACAGAAACCGAAGAACCCGAAAGCAACCAAATTATATCAAAATATATATATTTGCATATATTTACAGTTATATACAGCTTGAATACTATATACAATATTCGGGATCCTGAGTACAACCCCCTCCACCAGAGGGAAAGGGAAAAGGAAAAGGGAAAAAGGGAGAAGGGGAAAAACAGATATACGCAATCAAAAACTATGAACCAGCTAAACAAAGAACTGGTAGAAATCAATCTCACCACGTCCCTTAAAAAAACAGGATGGCCTGGCACACCTGGCACTCCCCGCTCTCCCGCGTGTCAGACCAGTAGTCACTGCAGGCCTCGGCTCCAGATAAGCAAGACCAAATGCAGAGACCCACTGCTCTTGAACCTCACTGGAAGAGAAGAGCGAGAGAGCTTCCACTCCCTTCTTATTTATACCCTTGCTTACGTAAAAATAGTATGGAATACTGGGAACATGGCCTTGGTTCCTTGGTTACAACCTGGTTACCAAGGAAGGCCTAAAATCAAAACCACCACAAACAGGAGGAAAAAAATATGGCAAAAACCTATTGTACTAATCAGCTAAAGCCTGGGCTCAAATATGTGTTACTTTTTAAGTCTTTCAAAAGTGTTACCTGCCATCCATTATTACTCACAGATTGAGTCCTATCTGATGTAGTGTTTGAAAATATTAGGTGACTTTGTTGTTGTATGTCTTTCCCTGAGTCTCTTGTGGTGAGAGAGCCTGGCGTCCTGTCTTTTGTCTCTGTGAGGGTTCTGTCAAATACTTTGTATTATTTGGATTTTTTTTTTTTTTAATTTTTTTTTTTTTACACCTCCAACTTCTCTTGAGGGAGGAAGGAATTGACAAATAAATGCCATGCAGGTAGTAAGCCCTGAGATTTATTGCAGCCTAGGTTCAGCTTCAGGAGAGGATCAATATGTAGCAAATGCTTCAGAGGTAGGTCGGGGGATGCATTTACTTCCTGAGAATGTTTTGTCCTCTCAGAGACCCCTAGAAGAAGCCAGTATTTTTGGATTTTACAGCCTAGCTAGTTTTCTGCAGTATGTTTCAAGAAGGATATTGTACACCTGTCTTTGCCAAGGGAATAATTTGAGATAAACTCTAAAAGGTAACCTTGAATAAATTTTCTGGTTTTACCTTCTGTACTTAGGCTTATTTTAGGAATGTTCAATCTGATGCAAAGTGAATAGTGCCCGGCCATTTTCTTCTCCCAGGGCAGATAGCAAAATTCTTCCATGCAACCCCTTAGCTTAGGGAACAGCTTTCAAATGGAAGTTTGTCAAAGCACCTGCTTGCCACTGCCCCAGTAACTTCTGCAAAAGACAATGCATTCTTTGCACCTGCACCTGACCTCAGTGTTACTGGGTTTGGGGCTCTTTTTACTTCTATTTTCATAATGTTGTAATATCTTTAGGAAAGGGAGTCTCTATTTCTAGTTAAGGTTTAAAGGGCAGCGTGGTTGCAGTTGAAAATATTTAGAATGCGCCTTTGAGTACGAGAAACAAGTGTTCTGTTGCGGGATGGATAACACATGTATGCGTGGATCTGGAAACTGCAAGTCATGCACCAATTGTTATTACACTGAAACTATGGGTATCCCTATAATTTTCCTTCCCCTCCCCCCCTCCACACCCCCCAGAACTAAGCATTTATCACTTTGATATTTAAAGAGTTGCTGAACCATGCATTAGTCTGTGAAAAGTTGATTGCCAATAAAGGTTTCTCAACTTCAAGAGCATATTCTGATGAATGGGTAATTTGAGAGCTCCTTGAATCTTGCTCTATGAAAAGTTTCTCTTTCACTACAAACAATGGTGAAACTGAAATTCTTTCACATCTGCACAAATAAAGAAAAATCAGCATATTTCTGACGGCAGTGCACTGCAAACTGGGGAAAAAGGTTGCAGCAAGTTGTGGAGAGTAGTGTGGTGTTAAGGTCACTTATGCTGCTGATAAAATTGGCAGTTGCTAAAGCAGAGAATTCTCATAAGAGGTGAGAGGGGCTGGGATGTGAGCAGGGGCGCTGGGCAGTCAGAGGGATTATGCTGGTACTTGAGGCATCCACAAATATGCATGTGAATCCAGAGAGCGGGATGGGGGGAGCTTTCACTAGTGACCTTCAGTCTTCAGTAGCCCAAGAGGAGGAGGGGACGTGTCTGTGCTTGCATCCTGCGCCGGTTCTGTGTGTAGGCACTGTTGTAGGCAGCACCTTGTCTGTGGCAGTCTGTGTGTCCGGCCACGCCAGTGTCCTGTGCATGTCTGTGTGTCTCTGCCATATGAGCTCATTTTCAGTACAGGTTGAAGCTACAAATGGGCAAGTGGCAGTAGCATCATTCAGGCTGGAGGGCAGGAGGCATCTCCCCAGTCGCAGAGCTGCTGGAGGCAGTGGCCCCATGCAGCATCTCTCAGCCCCAGGTATGTGCATGAAGTAGCCTGTGTGTACCTAGGACTGGTATGTACCTAAATGTAAAACATACCTGACAAACCAAAGGCATGCCTTTGAGCTGTTTCAGTGTTTAAAATGCTTTAATTCCTCACACTCAGCTTTTGAGTGCTAGTGATACTTGTAACACAGTAACTTCTGAATCTGGAATGATGGGAAATAAAACAGAAAATTGATGGTAATAATGGTCATTTCTTTCTTTCCTTTCTAAATATTTCCAGCCCTGCAAACATAATTCACATATGTTTTAGGAAAAAAGGATTAAAGCAGTGTCTTTGTAAAGGTTAAGAAAACCAGAGAGGCCCTAAGGCCTGAGAAACTGTTACGGAAAAAGAAAAAAAAATGTTGGTAGTAAACACCTCTTTGTTATACTAGATTGTGAATTTGCTGACTGTCAAAAGCCCAGGCACCATGATTAACCTGTTGAAGATCTTCCTGACTTGACCAATTTTTTCTCACAGAAGTTTTTCTTTATAAAAAAGCAATTTACTGTAAAAATACACTTATTTGAAGGTTGAAAAGCAGGCAGTAGATAAAATGAAAGTATAGCTGTGCTGTAATATTATTTCTGTGCTTTTTCCTGAAGCTGTTAATTTCACAGAAAATAGTTTTGACAAGTCTCTGTATTTCTAATACATTTTCTCCATGAATAAAACACGAAATAACTCTATTTCTAAGGTTCAATTTCATTGTTTTCTTCCCTACTTAATCTTTAATTTGTTTGACTTGTTTGGAGATTTTTTTCGAGGATTGGGGTTCAGGAAAAAGTATTCTTGATACTTTTTAATATAACATTACTGACATGATGTACTTGTAAATTATGGGGTTTAAGCTAGAATGACATAAATACATTACTCAACCATCTTATTGTCAGTGTGTGTTGGATTAAATGCAAATAGCTCCTGGTTCTGAGGATTTTCAATCACAGCCCTTCAGCTTGCAAGTGCAGCATGCTTGTATTCACAGATGGGCTCTGCAGAGCTGTGTGGAGTTTACTCATATGGAGGAGCTGGTGACTATTGTTCTGCATCTGGACAGGGCAGTTTTGGCTGTGGAAGGAGTTTGACCAGGCAAAAGGCATTTACTTGTGCTGATTTTTTTTTTTTTTTTTTTTTTTTTGTGGAAACTCATGCCGTGATCCTTTCACACTGAGTTATCACAGGTAGTAAAGAGTAGGAGTAAACAGAAAGGGGAAAAGAAGTGAATAGAGGTAAGAAGGAAAAATGGTGTGAAAAAAATCTCACCTTTAGCTTCTGGGAAAAATAACACGGTTTGGAATGAAGTTGCTTTAAATTTGGTTTAGAATGATATATGGCAAGCAGCTTAAAAATATTTTTCAAACTCTCCCAGCTTTCAGATACCAGCAGAAGTATTATTCTGTCCCTCTATTCTGAAAAGAAATCAACAGGTTGAAAGAATTGCAGGTGGTGTGCATCTTTCAGGCTGCAGGGGCCATAAGCAGGGGCCCTCTGTAATACAAGTGTTCCTGCTGTGTGTGCTGCTCCCCTTGCTCCCCACAGCCAACACGGAGTAAGAAGTGATGGAGGGGTATGTTATGTGGTACATCTAGTATCACAATAGCCTGGACTCGTATCTAACCTGCAAGAAAAGCTCTTGAGGTTTTCCCTTGGAATACAGGAACAATGAGCCTCTGAATCAGCTCAGTGGCAGATGTCAGAAGGGTAGCAAAGGGTACTCAGCAAGGCCAGAGGAGATGAGAGAAAAGAGTGCACTTTCAGTGGGAGAATTTATATTTTCCATATTTTTTCATTGTAAGTAAAGGAAGACACTTCCAGTTGTGTCGATTTTTTTTTTTTTTTTT
>VXAY01006507.1:733958-877840 GCA_013399855.1 Oxyruncus cristatus
TTCCTTAACCAGAAGTGAGGTTATCTTGCTTCTCCCTCCACAGTCACATTTGTTACGTCTTTTCCTCTCTTCTAACCTACCAAGCTTTCTGTACTTACCTGAAACGTGCAGGAGCTTATGTTACCTTAGGTGTCACTTGTATTTATAATGATTGCAACTTTATAAAATAAGATACTACTTCTGCAAATTCAGCTCACTTTAGAGGTGTCGTGCAAAAAAAAAACCACCTTATTTGATTATCTTTAACTCTTCTCTTAACCTCATTCTGCCTCATTCTGTTTGCATTCTATTAAAGTGTTGTGTTTTGATGGGCTTCTTTCTACTCTACATTCTTGTTGAAATCTCATATTGAGGTATGAGCTGCAGACAGCCTGACTATTTTCAACCTTTAGTTGGTTCTTGATTTCAGATAACAGCTTTGTCAGGTAACAGTATATATTTTGAAACTGTAGGTCAAAAATGGTAATTCTTGCTTGCTTTCAAGTTTGGAAGTCCAGACAACTGAGATAACAGTTGGACAGATTTTTACAACTACAATAATGGAGAATTCTGTCTCCCAATAGACTGTTTTGTTTCTTACATTGTAGAATAGAGTCACCATGATTATTTAGTAATGCTAGTTGTATTTATAAATTATAGTTTAGACATTCTGGAGTTGGTAGAAGTCCTTGGAGATCAGTCTACTTTCTAATAATGTGGAATGAATTGTTCCTATATTCATTGCTGCAAAAATATATTTGAAATTTTGATATCTAATAAGGGTCTGGGTTGCTGCATTTACTGTTCTGTTCACATTCCTGTCTTATATGAAGTATGATTGAGCATGTTTGACATTTACCACTTATCCCTTTGATGTATCTTTTTAAAATTCATTATAGATTCAGATTTGTTCTCTGTTTTTACTCATTTGTATATGTGCATGTTTGCTAGTTTGTGTTAAATACATTACTAGTGCATCAAAGAGTACTAGGAAAAACATGTTTTTCCTAGTAAACTTTGGGGAAAAAGGAATTTTTTGATGCTTCAAGAATTTGCTGTGAGAATGTCTCAGTAGGGAATTAAGCATGTATCTAGCTTAAGGCATATAACTATCTCCGTGGAAGTCAGTGGGATCATTTGCTTCAGATTTAAGCTCATTCGTAAGTGACCTTGGTCTTTGGAGCTTGAACTCAATTCATCTTAGTGCCTCCTGTGAGACTGACTTTTTAATAGCTGTTCAGTTGCTGTCATTTGCTTAAATACAATTATGTTGTGGCTAAAAGTATATGTGAGCACAGTACTGCTAACAGATTTGGTAAAAGACTAAGCTGTGTAGTCCAGCTGAGAAAATTTATAGTTACAGCTAATATATGGACTAATGTGGGTAATGATGATTTTTCCAAAAAATAACTTGGGGATGCCATCTATCTGTTTACTTTCATGTGTTTTCTATACATGGATATGAAAGAAAAAGATTTGAAGACACCACAAAATTTTTGTTTTGTTTTGCAAGGAAAATTGGAGTTGGTAGCAAAGCACAGTGTGCTTATTTAAATTAAAATGTTAATATCTTTCCAATAAAAAAAAAAAAATCCTTCAGAACATGCTTCTCTGGTGAGGCTTAGTCTGTACAAACTCTATTTTCCCCAAACAATGAGGACGTAATTCCTGGCTAATTCTTAATCATCCAAGCAGAGTAGAAATAGGTAGTAAGGAGACTTTACTCCTAAAGAAAATTTTTATTAAAAAGATTTATTTTTTTTATAACACTCAGTACACTCAATCTGAGTAGACCTGGAAAACAATTATGGGGGAGGTAGGGGGGACCTACAGCAAAAATAACTTATTCAGTGTTCATTTGGGTGAGGTTCATTTAAAAGCTCAGCATGCCTTTTAACCCACCAGACTCCAGTTTAAGAAGCGAGGTGAGATTGGTTCTTTAATATAAACCAGAAGGAGATTAGAAGCTGATTAGGGCCCTCACTATCTCTCGTCTTAAATAAATTAATTTTGTTTCTCTTGCATAAATATAGTGCCTTGATATTTTGCATCCCTCAGAAGAAATTGTTGAGGGGGGGCCTATCTTACTTGCTGTTGTAGTAATTTCAACTAAGTCTACCTAGAAAATTGCACGGTCTGGATCTGTCCTGAACAGAACCCTTGTCCTTCCTGGCAGCCTTGATCACGTGTGTAGGGTCCCAAATAACTAAATAATCTCAATAGGGGATTCTTAACAAGAATATTTGAATTTTCTCATGTAACCAAAGACCATGATCTTACAGTTTCAGTTCTGAATTTTGTATTTCGAGCATGTATTTCCCAATAGGCTTTCCCAGAAGGTGACTAAAATGATACTGCTGCTTTATTCTCTTCCAAACAAGAGTTTTTGAGCTCAGGACTTTTATAGGCTTTCCATCTGTGACATGACCTAATATGAACAACTAGAATACCTCCACTGGGAAAAATCAGTCAAAACCCAGTGAAAGAGGTTATGAGGTTATTTTGTAAGAGCTTTTGTGTTGTGGAATCAAATCACAATTTCTGTAAGAGCAGTTCTGTCTCAATAAGCAGAAGCTGGATCTGGATCTGCTCTGTTTTAATGGCATCTTAGCTGTGCCATTAAGTGCATAGACCTTTACTCCTTACCCTTCTGTTTAGGTACCAGGTAATCAAATAACTTATGGAGGTGTTATGTACTGATTGAAGTGGTTTTATGGAGTTAAGGAGGAGACTGATGGTTCAAGTATCAGATGTTATGGTTTGATAAAAATCAAAATACTGTCCATATTTTCTTTTTCTGATGCAGTGCCTACATACACTAAAGAGGATATGTATGGATTCAAAGATAAAGGGAGTTAGGTATAGACTACTTAAAGGAGGAATACACCTATGAAGCCATTGTTCTTTAGGTTGTTAGTGTTGTGGTGAGCTGTAATTTTTCACGTGCTGATGCAGCTTTCCATACTTAGTGGAACTTGGTCATCTGCTCCTTCATTAGTTTACTCACTCAGTAGTTTTGGTTTGGGTGTGAGGCCTGGGGTTTTTTTGTGTCTTGCTGTTCACATGCAGTAGTCTGTGTAGTATAGCTGTCCAGATTGCAAGAATAAGATAATAACTTTTCACACCTTTTTGTGTACCTTTAGTGTACCTGTAATTTAAAAATCATAGCCAATGTGCTGTCTAAGCAGAGGATAGGATTTAGAAACAGGCATCTGTTTGTTTGTTTGTTTTTTGTGTGTTTTGTTACTGTTGTTGTTTTTTGGTTTTTATTGTATAGCTTTGGACTGTTTTGTGTGATTTTTTTCTAAACCCTTTTCCTTTTCTGGTACTCATTCTGAAAAATTACCATGTAGGTATGTTCGTGTGAGATAACATGACAGAAATGAGACTTTACACACCCTGAAAATACTGAAAGCTCTTTGTTTATTTTCTTAGTTCTTGAGGTGGCAGCCAGGCAATGCTGCTGAGTCACTACTGGTTGTTACTTCTGCAGTTTCTCACTTGCAAATGGAAAGCAGCAGTCACATATTCTGGAGGTGACATAGCAGATGTTATAAAAAGGGGAGTTGTCATGTAAAATGTCAGAGATATGTAGAGATCCCAGCGAGTAGTAACCTTGAATTTCAGTCATACTTAAGATGCAGTTTTTGGGGTAATGTCTGTTACTATGGAGCAAATGAGATTTTGTGGTTGTGGCCTAGGGATCTCTTCATGCTCTGTAGCACTTGCTGAGTACTTAGGGAATAGTTTGGAAGGGAACATAACATTTGATATGTTGTTTATGTTAGATGATTTTTTTTCAACATTTTTTGGTAAAAGAAAATCTCACATGGCTAAGGTAGTGATAAACTTTTAGATGCATATTGGGTTTGAGAACAGCAACAAAATGTTTTCTGTACTCCCTATAATTTTATAAACAAATCTACTTTAAAGAAATATTTGTGTTAGGGACTTTATTTCAGTTTCCAAATAAATGCAGAACTTTGCTTTGCATTTGAAAGTATCCCTGTCAAACTGATTGGTAAAGATCTAATTTTGCTTCAGTTACAAAATGCAAAACAGATTAATTTTGTTCCTGTGTCAGACTGTCCTCCTGGGTGCTTTATGATGTTAGAGTTGGTTCAGCTCTGATGAAACTGAGGACGATCAAGTATGACCTGAATTTTACAGAATCATATCTTCTAGTGTAGGCTAGCTAGTTTGCTTAGAGAAGTAGTATGTTTTAAACATGAAAACAAATGGATGTAAAATATACTTGAATTATTTTAATCAAGGACTGTCATTTTAAATAGGTGACTGTTAAATCAGATGAAAGAATTTACTACAGTGACTTTGGAGGGAGTGCCATTTGAGTAATGTTCTTCTCATCTGCACCCAGTAGGGAACTGTCTGGTAATGTGAGATCTCGTATATCTTTCACATAATTCAGAGAGATTCTAACAGTACCTATGCTACTCAAGGGTGTCATGCAGATTTGTGCATTCTCTGTAGTACTTCTGGTCTAGAAATCAATAATTATTCTGCCACAAAAATATTGTCGTTCTGGTTGTTTGATATCTGGGTTTTTGAGAAGAAAAAAAGGAAAGAGTCCGTGAGAAGGGGAGAAATATTTTTCTTGTTAGTTTTGATTTTTTTTTTTAATAAACTGAGTACAGGTAAAAGCTGTGTAAGCATTAATAGATAAGAATGAATATATTTTTAAACTAGTTTTACTTGATAAATATCCTAAATCAAACCATCACTAACTTTACACTTATATTAGTATTTTGTATTCTGAACAGCTTCTTTTTTGGTAAGTTTTATGGCCTTCCCAGAAACTGCAGTGGAATTACAGATGTACCCTGGGCAAGCAGAAATAAATCATACAGTTTACAGGAAAAACGTTTAGTCTTGAGTCAGGAAATTTGAGATCTACTTGTGTGTTGTCTATATAATCCTTTGCAAGATACTTTTTACTCATTTATTTATCTCTCACATAAGGATTCTTTTGGGATGCATTTTTTTCTTCATGGCTGTTTATATATACTGTGATTCCGAGTGCTAAAATGTATACTGCAGTTTAATAACTCAGAGTAAGTGTTCTGCAAATACAATTCTGGTAGCAACTGGATTGTTTGAGAAATTACTTGTTACACCTTCTTTTGCTGTAATTTTGCAAGTGATGTTTTCTCTTAACAAAGGAGAAAGTAAATAGCTTCCAAATTGACAGTGATGAAACAAAATGCTCCACAGGGAGCTTAGTGTCTTGATTGACAATGAATAGAAGCAAACAGGAGATTCTGATCTGGAGCATGAAGAATGAGAATCATCAAGTAGTGCATCCTCAGGCTGTGGTAATGAGTGTTTACTGAGGAAGGGGCTGGTCCAAGGGCTCCAGTGCTCTGTGCTGTCATTCTGCCTTTGGCAGACCTGTAGCTGTGCTCTCATCATACGTATCACACCAACATGTAAAGTGTATTTACTTCATGAGTATTTATTCTGTACGTACATCCATATTTTGACCGAACATCTTCCTCCTGAAGAATCTCCAAACATTTTATGGTGGCATCACAAGAATATTAATGGAATTACTGCAGAATCACAGAATATGCTGAGTTGGAAGGGACCCACAAGGGTCATCAACTCCAATCCCCAACCCTGCACAGGACGCCCCAAGACTCACACCATGTGCCTGAGGGCATTGTCCAAATGCTTCTTGAACTCTGTCAGGTTTGGTGCTGTGACCACTTCCCTGGGGAGCCTGTTCCAGTGCCCAACCACCCTCTGGGTGAAGAACCTTTTTTTAATATCCAACCTAAACCTCCCCTGGCACAATGTCAGGCCATTCCCTTGTGTCCTGTCACTGCTCACTCCAGAGAAGAGATCAGTGCCTGCCCCTCCTCTTCCCCTCACAAGGAAGTTGTAGCTTCAATGAGGTCTTCCCTCAGTCTCCTCTCCTCCAGGCTGAACAGACCAAGTGCCCTCAGCTGCTCCTCATATGGCTTCCTCCCAAATCCCTTCACCACCCTGGTTGCTTAAAACTCGATTTAGAAAACTCAGGAAAAAATACTGCAAACCACCTGTGCCATTTTTGTAATCTGCACTTACCAGTATGCTCTATACCCAATCACAGACTGGATTGTTTTGTGACTTTTTGGATCCTGTGCTTGTAATGCCTTCTCTGTATGGTTTTCTGGTATCCATTAGTATTGAGAGTTTAGATGCTTCTGCTGTAGAACTTACTAATTACGATATTGCTAACATCTGTTTATTTGCAGAAGTAGAAAAATGCTTTCTTTCAAAACTAGAAGAAAACACAGAAATTCTGAAAGAACACATAATTGACCATCCCTACTTGTGTGAAAATATTTTGACATCTTTCATTCAGCCAATGAACATAGATTTTTATGAGCCAGTATGAATCACTTTAGTTCTGGGAAAAAAATCAGTAGTGTTTGGCTTGTGTTAATGAATTAAGTATCTGTCCTCCTACGCTGTAACTCTAAGAAGGCACAGTATCATCTTGTATGGTACTGGGGCGTGGAACTAGTGCCCTTGCTGAAGAGGCAGAACCAATCCCCAAGACAAATGTGTTTCCTGTTCTTTCAGTGGTTTCTCATCTTAATACTGGTCAGGCCTAATGCTTTGTGTATTGTTATGGGGAAATCACAACCTGGAATACTGTGACTGAAAAATGATCAGTTACGTGCAGTCATATTGCTTGATACCTTTTTTGATAAATTTCAAATTTTGTTACTCAACAGAAATCAGTGACAGAATGGTAAGGTTTTATACGTAATTCAGCATCATGGACAGACCATTTTGATGCATTAATCACTTTGAGGAGGTTGTAGTTTCCTCAGTACATCATGGACTTTAGGCAGGAAAACTGAGGTTCAGAGTTCACAACTAAATGTTTTCTGAGCTTCAGGTTGAAGAATTTAAAGAACTGTGTTTGTTTAAAATATAAAAACCAATTATTCCTGAATTATACTGATCACCATAGTAACCTACATTCATTTTATTTTGTATGAAGTAATTTAAACTCACTTAGCTGGAAGAAATAAGTGGTGTCAATTATTGATATATGAATGTAGCCTAATTATATTAATGTGAAACATTTTTATAGGATGAATATTTCTTCATGCATTGTAGTTTCATGTCATTGTCATAATTAGTGTCAGTCATTTATGCAAACTGGAATTATGAGAGGATTTTTCCTTTTTTTTTCTTCCATGTCACTCTTACACCGTGTGTTATATTCAGCATTTTTTAATTATTTCAGTTATTTGGGTTTTTTTTCAGTCATGTGTAATTGCTATCTTCCTTCTGCTAGAGACACTGGTTTTTTTTCTTCATGTATCAGACCACATAAGGTTCTACCCTGGTTGTCCATGTGACTTAGCTGTCCAACTTCCCATATTTGAAAACTTTGAAGGGCGTGGAAACACACCTTCCCCTGTATGTTTTACTATTGCTAGCTGCTTAGAATCATGTTTCTACTCTAGGATTTAGTTAATATTGAGAATTGTCCTGTCGATAAGCCTGTGCCCCCTGCCTTGATGTCTGAATTGTTAGCAAATCAGTTCCTGAGCCTCTGCAGTTTAGAACTTGGCATTTTAAGACAAATGAAGATCAGTGGCAATTTACCTTAAAATGTGGTTCAGGAGATGATTTGAAAGCTGCCCACACATTTCTCTGCATGGGCAGATGGATAGAGGTTATCTTGAAAGCTATCTCAAGTAAGATGTTGGTGCTCTTCACTCAGTCTTTGCTTTGTTTGGCTAAACATCCAGGCAGGAGCTTAGTCCCTAGTACTGAAGGCCTGTTTCGACTGCAGTCCTTGGTTAGAATTAACAGCAGGCATTTTGAGTGTCTAGGTTTAATCACTGCAACATCTCAGTGTCCTTGGAGCATGAATGAAGGCGAATTCATACCATTTCTTCTACACCTCATCCCTCTCTCTTCCCCTTTTCTCTTGTCACTGCCCACACCTGAAATTCATATTGCCTAATTTTAGAAATCTACTTCTGAACCATCAAGGACCCTTTCTGTTCTTGGTGGCCAGTGAGCACCACCACTTGTGGTGAGACATACTTCAGATGTGACAGTTTCTCTGCATGGGCTGTAGAGTCATCTAAACAACTAACCCAGATATAGATGCCTGCTGACATGAGTCCCACTGTTCTTTCTGTGGGTTCTGTCTTGGTTTCTTAAAACTGATACAAGGACTCAATGTGTTTTGCTTGCAGATACAACTGGATTATATTTGAGACATGCCAGATACCTGCTAGGTTCTGTGGTAGGACTGTAGTCGCATACATCGAGATACGTATCTAGAGAATATCTGTTCTCTTAATCGTTTTATTTATTTTCCTGGTAGACCGTTATTGATGTGATCTTGCAAAGTCATTGAAGTTGCTGGAAAGGTTTCCTTGATCCTGATTTTTAATGGCTCTTGCATATACACTTGATTGATCAAACTGTTGCTTATTTGTTTAATTAATTAAACCCAGTGATGTTTTAAAGGCTCAAAAAGCAATGAAGTAAACAGTCTATAATTGATGAAATGGGAATTCCATTTGAAGACTACTAGAGAATCAAGTTCGCTATGTAATCTTAAAATGCAGAACACTTTTGTTGTTTAGCTGTGCCACTCCTGTTCATTATGCTGAAATTGAGCTGAAAATTGTTTTCTTTTGCTGCCATTAATTTTAGTTTTAAAATTCAAAGCAAATTAAGTTGCTAACTTCAACAGCTTTAGAGATAGCTTCCTAAATATGAGGTAAACTCAATCTCGAGCTATGCTTAACAAACCTCAATTTTACTGGGTTGTTTCCAAATACCTGCAGTGAAAGCCAATGTATTTGAAAAGAACTTGTCATGATTGCTCCAACTAGTATAAACTACCTATTGCCAACAGTAGGCAAATAATCCTGAAGCTTACCGTCGAAATTTACATGCCAACTTTATCTCTTTCACTGCTAATCACTTCACCAGCCACATTCAGATCACCTACTAGAGTTGGATAAGGCAGAAGTTAGAGATGGAAAGAGCTAAATATCTCATTTGGCACTTTTGGTTTTGTTTGTTTTTCTTTCATTTTCCTGCCAATACAGGATGTTGCCTACGGTGTGTTTCCCATGAGCTTTCCATTACCTCAGTTATGAGACTGCAGCCAGTTGCCTTGAGAGCTTCCCATGTTTCAGATTTTTTCCTATTTTGATTTGTATCTTGCATTCAAAGATCTGAGTGATGTGTGAAGGTATGCAAAGGAAAAATAGATGGTAAGATGAGTGAACAGGGGTGTACCTAGAGTTGTGCTCTTGTGTTTTCTACCTCTGACCCTGATTCTTAATCAGAATCATATTTCTTACCATTTTCTGTAACAGCCATTTATCTTAAACTTAATGGATACCGTTCTAATATGAACATTTCTTTTTAAAAAAAAAATCTTATGTGGGTAACACTTTTTTTCCTCTCTTTGATACACATTTTGTTTGTTTTCATTCATGACTTCCGTGAAACAATATGATTTCTTCCCTGTGGTAAGGAAAATGTCCAGGTAAACACCATCTTGTTCAGTAAGTTAGCTTCTGTTGCATATTCTTATCTGCTCACTTTCTGTCAAAGCTAAATATCTAGACTTGTACATTTTGTTTGATCTTTTACTTCATTAGTAGAGGAAAGAGTGTAAAAAGAAGGAAGCCAACTATTTTTCTCTTTTTGGTCTTAACAGGTTTTCCGATCAACAGAACTGTGAGCTGCTTTTGCTTTTTATTAGCAGTGATTTGTTAGCCTAAAAAGAAACCCAGGGGCTATGTTAAGCATTCTGGTGTTGCCATGAGGGAAAAGAAAAAGGTTATACTAATAAATGGAGCATATTAGTAGAATCATTTTGAGACGAAACGAAGAGCCTCGTGAGACTCTCTCATACAGTCATGCTGAGATGATGCTTTCAGTAAATACATATACCAATCCCCAAAATAACACAAATATTCTTATATCTTTTGGTGTTTAAATAGAACTTCCAAAGAAGGCAAATGGTTGGCTTTGGTCCGTTGAATTTACACTTGTACTTTCAGATTCGCACTTCATCTTTGTGTTCAAACATCCATTGGATGAGCTTAAATAAAAACTCTGTTAGTACCAATTTCAGTAGATTGGTTTTGGTAGTAGATTGATATCTTAAAAGATACTTTGTTCTTCTCAGCCTTGGTGTCGTTATATGAAATGTATTTCCCACAGTGTTCCATTTTTCCATGGAAAATAAATAACAAAACTCAGTTCTCGGTTTCTTCATCTGAGGATTGAGGAAAAGCTTAGACTCCTGCATATACCACAAATGACGTCCTGAAAGAGTGTATTAAAGGTAATCTGTACTCTTCCAGGGTTAAAGGTGAAGATTACTAGCTCACTAGTATAAATTGCTCATCTGTACACACGTATATCAGGATCACACATTCGTCATTGTTCGTTCAGGAATGAATGAATTAATGTGTTTCTGGCGTAGCAGTCTCTTTGTAGTAGAAATTCAGTAAGTATTTGGACAGCACTCTCAGGCACATGCTTGTGATTCCTGGTGTTGTCCTGTGCAGGGTCAGGAGTTGGACTTGATGATCCTTATGTGTCCCTTCCAACTAAGGATATTCTGTGAAATAACTTGTGTTTGTTTCTCACAATCCTTAGCATCTGCTGTTTGGTATCAATTACTCTGGATGGATACTACTCCTATGAAACAATAAAAAAAAAATGATACTGTGAAATAAGAAAGAATTTCCTTTGTTTTACATGTGTCTATAATTCTTGTAAGAAAGAATTTAGATGCAACTGAAGGATTTGCATTGACAAGTAGAGTGTGAAAAAGCTAAATCCTAGCAAAACAGTGAAGTAAGATTCCTTTTAGATTATCCAGAGCAAGAGAGCTTTTAACTGCTTATGTGAAGTTTTTAGTGGCAGAAGACCAAAGTTTTATCTGAGGCTTTATCATACTGCTGTGTATGACAAATTGTACCAGCCAGTATATTGGTTTAGAAACTGGTGGAGCATAACTGCTGTCATACATGGACATACCTTGGTTTAAGAGTGTCTCACTGTTTTCTTTTAAATTAACTATTACTTCTGCTGCTGGAGCTCTTTTTCATACATAAGTATCTCCATGGTTTTATCCTTTACTCCTTGACAAAGTAAGTTGCAACACTTTTTAATAAACTACCTGAACAATGCAGTGCGGGTTGAGATTCTGGCAGTGTGTAGGTCTCCAAAGTCACTAAATTTGAGCTGTAACAGCAGCCTCAACCATGGAAGACTCTCTGATACTCTTTGAAAATTTCAAAGTAGCTGGAAAATGTGATATATCTCTACTATGTGCAGCGTAAATAGCATTATGACAGTGTTCAGTTGTTTAAGTGAGTATTCAGTAGAGTGTCAGAGGCTTTAAGGGAAGAGCTCTGGGGGTATGCAGGTAGCTAGATCTGTCATGCCCATCTCCATGTGTTGTTCTTAATACACTTTGTTATAGTGCCTTGAATTGGCAGGATGACTGTGGAGGACGTTAAGTCTAATTGGGAGGAGGAAGAAAGTCTCTGAACACTTTCATCTATGACAGTGTCTGTCAGAAAACATGAAAGACTATTCCTGTGGTACTTAATTAAGTCTTGAGTCTGTAACAAAAACAGCAAACAATTAATTAATGATTAAAATTAACCGTGTGTCCGTTGTGTAGTGATTTATGTACATAATTAATGCTGTAGCATTTTAAGGTGTTAGCTGTCCTTTACAGAGCTGCGTAATAAATGGTGGCTTCAGAGGGTGTAACTTCAAATTAGCATTTACTCCAAAAAATTCTCAGTGCTGAGAGGATAACTAGGAGCAAGAGTAAGCTCCCCTGCAAATTTTCTATGGGTGTGAAGAGATATCAGCCTTGTCCAGGGGCTACATTATTGTTCCTACCTGCTCTAGCTATCTAGATAGGTTTTTTCTGTTTCTAGATCGATGCTTTATGCTGCTTGTATTCCCAGCCATGTTTAGTCAGAATTATACACATATGTAAGGTGCTCAATTTGAGTTAGCCCGGTTTTCCTCAGCTGAGGGTCTGTGTCGTGGTGCTTTGCTTCGCAAGACCTTACTGACCCCAGAGCACTAGTCCTATTTTATAAAAGCACTTTGTGACTTCGGGTTCTTCTTTGACTTCCAGTGAGATACAAGCTCCCAGTGGGCTCATGGACTGTTGGAATCAGGCAGAAGTCCAGTGTCCAAAGACAGTGAGATATTGTATTTCATAGTTGTTAGAACTCTTGGATCTAATAAATTTTGGTTAACTTGAGCCCTACAGCGTAAGAAAAGCGATGAGCACGTCTGTGATAAAAACTTGGGCATCAGCTTCATCTTGGAACACACACTATCTTTTGTTCCTTGCACAAAGTGTAAGGCTGAAATTCAGAGAGCATGTGCACAGTGCACCGATCTACTCACAGGAGTTTTGCTGTATCAGTGATGGAGTTAGGAGGGATGACCATTTTCTGTTGTGTGCAGTCTCTTCATCTTCCCTCCAGTTATTTTTCTCAACAAGGTTATTTCAAGGTTCACTCAAAATGCACACTCAGGTTAACTGTGGTATCTTGTATGCTTAACTACTTTTACAAATCCTTTGACCTTAAAATAGTATTTAAAAACAGGTTTTTACTTTTTAAAGGAATATACTATTATGCACCTGCAAATACAGTTTCAACTACAAGCATTGATTGGAAAATGAAGATCTAAAGAAAAACTGTGATTCAGTGACTATAAAAGGCTTGAATTAAATATGTGAATTACAGAGAGAAGCAATTCAGTGGCTATAAAGTGCTGGAAATACATGAATTAACGCCACAAGGAAAAAGTACTGTAGAAGTATGCTTTGGTAGAAACTGGGAAACTTTAATTATTTTATTTCTCACTGTACCTATGATGGTACTCTATCTACATTTGGGATAATAAGGAGTTTGATATAAATAATTCAGTAAAGAGGGGATAATTCATTTAATAAAAATTGATTTATAAGTACAGGGAATTCCTATATATAGAAATTATAATAAAAGGGCCAGAATAGCATGGTAACCTGGGAGTTTCTGTTCTGGATTAGAACTGTGTCTGTTCTCATTCATTCTCCTGTCTTTACCTGGGAGACCTTAGCAACAGAGAAAAGAAAGTCATCTTTTTGTGGAAAAGATCTTGCAGAATTCAATATATTTCTATTAGAGTATGGCATGTGCTCAAAACTCTTTTACTTAAAACCACAAAAAAGTTAACAGCACAAAATGCCATTTTCATGCCTTGTATAACTTTCTGTACCCTGATAGTATTCTTAAGCATTAGGGAAAAATTCATTTAACTTGAGTATCTGATAAATCACAAAATGTGGGGAAATTATATCTTATCCTTCTGCATGCTCTTCCCAACGTTCCCTCCAGCCCTTCCATCAAAACTGTTGTTCCTATGTGCCTGATGCCAGTGAAGTCCGAAATACGTTGATAGGACAGTTTGTGGTCTTGAGCTGTGACACTGGACACAAGGAGTGTGCTGTAGGTAGAAAAATTCTGATGGTGTTTATTTGCTTCTGCGTCAGTAAGTTTAATCTTTACCTGCATGTTATGTAATTATTTTAAAATCCTGTATGACACTGTTAATTTCAGCAGTAATTAGCAACCTAGTAAGAAGATAATTTTATCTAGAGACTGTGTTTTAAGTGAATGTTTATCAGTATGCCTAAAAAACCATGCCAATGAAAACAAAAACCAAAAAGAGTATTGCATTTAGAGAAACTACAGATTTACTTATTTCACTGTGAAGTCAACATGAGTTACTAAGAATTTGAATGATAATCCCTCTCTATCCAGTACCTAATTAATGAAGGTTAATCACATTCTTAAACATCAAATCCTCCTACAAATTGTACCTCTGCCACCGTTCCTGTTAAATATCAGGGTCACGGTCCTGCTTATGCCTTTGCTTAAAACATTCCTCTGGGTATTTTTACAATGTAAGGTCTTTATGGTACATGCACTCTGTATCAGTGAGGCAGTGGTACATATCTGAAACCAATAAGATATTTTGATGAGATTCAAAAAATAATTGACATTTAAGGTGTGATTATGTTTTTTTTTCCTTAGTGAATCAAAATGCTTTTTGACATTAGCAGTAACTTTGCTGATTAGACATGGGCCTCTCTGTATTAACTGGGTATTGAATGTATTTGAAAGGCACCAGGAAAATAAATGGTCAGACTTTTTTTTGATGCATTTACAGACTTCTCTTCATGTATGTTCAAATAGGAAAGTAGTCCACAGCACTCCACAGAAATGAACATTTGTTTGCCTATTTTTATTCAGCATACAATATGCAGTGCATACATATTCTGTGTGCTTTGTTTCTCACCATTAGTAAGATTCTGCACTTGATTTGACCTTGAGCTGGAACTTCCTGAAATAACTGACCACTTGAGTGTTCCCGTGTAACACATAGTGTAAGCCACTTCAGGGGATTGCTAACTTCTTCATCACTAATCACTAGGTTCTTAAAAATGCAAAGTTAATGCTGTGTTAATGTAAATTTTACTGTAAAATTTTTGAAGTTGATTTCTGTTGTTGAATATTCCTATCCCAGTTGCATTACTAATTCATGTACATGACAAAGCATTCCTGCAAATTATATGTAACGGTAATTTCTAGTCTATTGGACTTCAGCATTCTCACATTTTAATAACAGTAAATAAACTGTAAAAATACCTCTCGAGGGAATGCAGCTCCGTAGTCAAAACTTGAAATACCTGTTCAACAGCACAGTATTAGCTTATTTGCAAATAGAACTTGTAATGTTGGAAGTACTCTTATTTTACCTACAGAAATGTTTCTATGATATTGCATCCAAAATGATTTCAGCCCCCTGTCTTTGTTGTTTGTTCAGGGATAAATTGGAAAATGTTTTAAACAGGCAGCCACATTGTCCTAAAAACCAAGAGCAGTCACTCTGTAACTGGGAGGCAAAAGATCTTCTATTTAAGGGAGAGAGAGAAGCAGCAGGAATTGAATGTCTCCTGCTTGCATATACAGAAATGCAGGCTAAAAGGAAAGAAGTGGGTGAAGCTTCACATGAGGATGTGTGGTAGCACTGTGGTATGCTGTTAACAGGAGTGCCCAGTGTTAGCCTTCAATTGGCAGTATGCATGCTTGACTATAGACTGAGTGTAACATTTCAGGAAATACTTACTTTAAAAAAGCTTTCCTATTGAATTTTTTTTTTTGGTTGAACTTACAAAAACTTACGGTTGTTTAAGCTATGGCATAGCTACTATTAAGTATTTTTAAATTAAATACTTAAATACTTAAGTATTTTTAAATTAAATACTTAAATGCTTAAGAATCTTTCATATACTTTTGTAGCAGCTCTGTAAATTTTTGTTTCACCTTTATAATTAAAAATGAAGAGGTGGTGTTGATAAGCTTAAAATTTTGTATGTTGCAGTCATGCATACTCTGTCAACATGGAGACCTTAGTGAGAGGGTAGGGCTCTAATCTACCACATGGAGCCTTCTTCCCTCCCAGAGCATCATTGGAGAATGTGGTGGTTCCTACAGTCCCTCCAGTCTCCATTGGCTTCTGGTATTTCTGCTAGGATAAGTCTGGAGCAGTATAGCCCTGCACCAGGAATGTATCTGGTAGTGTTGAAACTCCTAAAAAAGAGGTCTTTTTGGTTGAGTGTTTGTTTGTTTTTAAGTTGTTGTTTGTTTTGTTTCAGTGTGTGTCTGAACTAACACTTGTGATTCTTTCTGAGTATCTGAATACATGCACTGTTTTTAAAAAAAGGAAGAAAATACCCTGTTTCTGACAGTAAAAGGGATACTTGTTTGATATTAAGCACTTAGGAAAACACAAGTATTTTTTTCATGCTCTATATTGACTAGCAAATTAGGCAGGATGTCAAGAGGTTTTTTTCTGCCTTTCAGTGGCTCTGCAAGCTAAACACTGTTCTGTTGAGATTTCAAAGCAAGAAAACGGAAGCTGGAAGCTTCTGATGCAAGAGTTTATTGAATCGTGGTTATTTGAGACATTTACTGTGGAGCTATCAAGGAAACCCTCTCTCATTTGATGTCTTAAAGCAGTTTATAATTTCCTGCAGTTTTATTTGCACTTGTTTAGAAGACGTTGTTTAAGTATCAGTGCAAGTTACCCAGAAATTCCAACAATGTGGCAGTGTTCTGCCATCTTTCAAGGACATGTCACTGGGGATATACCTGTGTGACTGAGTGCCCTCCAGATGCTTGTGACCAGATGGCTTTTAATAGTAGTGTCTTGGCCTATAAACTTTACTTGTGATGTTTCATTGTCCTGTGAGAAAGTATAAAGCCCAAAATGGTTGTTACTTCCCTTGTTTTCCATGTGCAAGCAAGGCAGAACCTTTGTGCAATACATTTGTGTGCTGAATTTCAAACTAGGTTTGGTTAGATTATTTAAAAATACTTCTTCATTCTCTTTGTGTTTATGACAAGTTAGATATTCCATAACCCAGGAAGAGAGAACAGAGCTCAGAGAACAGACACTCAGCACTGTCATAATTGACTGTACAATGTCTGTACATCAGCAGAAGGACCTCATTGCTGCTTAATGCCTCAGCAGGCTCCACGTCTTCAAACCTCTGTTGAAGACTCTAAAATGGGGAAACTCCTGCTGAGAACAGCTACTGGGCACATCAGCTGCATCTCAGACTTTACATATGGTTTTATTTTTGATACACTTTGTATACTCCTTTTCAATGCATTTCTTTATTATTCAGAGACATAACTGGATGATTTTAACATTAGGCTGTTTCTGCACAAAGAGTACTGAAGTAGAGACTGTATCTTAACTCACAGTTTCCTTCTGGTTTGTTAACTTCTTTTGGTTAACTAATGTTTCTCTTGCTCTCAATTAGAAGACAGGCTACCTCTGTGCCAATATCAGACAAAACACAGAGCAACGTGTGACCCCCAGAACTGGTTGAAACTTTCTACACTTTAGATTTTAGCTACTGAGTCAAACACCAAGCTGAGGGCTATTCTTTATGGCTGTTAGAGCCATAAATCCTGACTTCACCCATCCTGAAAAGACCAGTTGGCTGCTATTTTTTATAAAAAAAGTAGTTTAAATTAGTTATCTAAGAAGGAGAGTTTCATGTATCCCACAATAAATGCGTCTGTGAGATCTCCATGGTCGGCCTTGATCCCACAGTCGCAGAATCACAGAATATGCTGACTTGGAAGGAACCCACAAGGATCAGAGAGTCCAAACCCCAGCCCTGCAAAGGACCACCCTCAAGAGAGTCACACCATGTGCCTGAGACTATCATCCAAATCCTTCTTGAATTCAGGCAAGGCTTGGTGCTGTGACCACCCTGACTCTCTCTTAGTTTTAATCTTCGGTTACTTGTTCCATCATTAAATTTCAAAGGACTGAGAAGTGCTGGTCCTTCTGTCATTCTTCACCTTCCCTGGGGGCACGGGGGTCTATGTATATCCTGTCTGTAGCTGCAAGGAGCCATACCTTACTGTGCAACCTTCACTTCCCACTCCATCAAAAGGAGTTATGGTGGTGTAAAGTAATCATTCCTATCTTTCATGTTTGTGGTCTGACATCATTAATACTGACAGTACAGCTCTGGGAATAATTTTTTCTAGTTAGGTTGAACAGCTTCTCTTCTGTCTCAGCACTGACAGGTTGCAAAATGTTTAATGTATTACTTCATATTAAAAACACATTTCAGTAACAAATCCATCAGTAGATCTAAAAATCAGAATAGATGCTCAGAATTCAGAAGTACTATAAATATGAAATTTTAATGTGTTGCTCTTTCCTAGAATTTTCATCTGTGGGTAGCAGTTCTGTATATAATCATTGCTATCCACATTGATGGCACAATTGTACAGAGGCAGACAGGGAAATATAGTCAAATGAAACCTCGGTCCAAGTGTTTAATCCCAGGGGATTGCAGCTATCTCATGACGGTATTTTATGCTTTGTGTTGTTAGACTAGGCAATACCTCTGAAACCAAAGCCAGGAAAAAGACAGTGAAAGTAGGAAGAAAAAGTAAAAGCATACAGTGAGAAATCTTTGAGTAGAAAATGTGTTGCCTGCTTTTTAGATCTAAATGGATGCTGATGGCCTAAGCACAGTAACTTTAGCACACTTTATGTATGACATCACACCTGAGTGCAGGAATTACTCTTTCCAATGCAATAAAGATAATTTAGATAGCTGATTTTCCAGCTTTTTTATGCTATTGAGTGTATAAAGCATCTAACTGGTTTAAATGCCACTGATGGATACAAATTAATTATATAGGACAATTACCAGAGGTGTTTTTGAGGAAGGTGATGTGTTAAGTATATTTCCCTCACCTTTTGGATCTTTATATTTTGAATATTTTAGTAGGTTAAATGCAGTACCTAACACTTATATTTAAGATTTTATCAAAAGTGAAGTTTTATTTTGAGTCATACATGTGATATTTCGAATATTGGGTAACTTCCAAGTAATTCTTGTTTTTAAATTTCAGTGCTTTCAGCAAATGTCAAGTGTTAATCTTAAGACCGCTCTTAAATTCTAATCAGCTAAGAGCATAATTGTTCTCTAGAGAGTGAAGGCAATTACCTTCTTATACACAGTGAATTAAAAAACTAGTTGGAAGGAAGTTCCAGAGTTGGTGACCATGTTCTTCAAAATGGAAGGAAATACTCTGCATACCAAAGATCACATGAGTCACTCTTGCTTTGAAGACACAAGGGTAACCTTTGTGCCCTGGTATCTAGAGTATTCTTGAAGTTAGTGGGACTCCTTCCAGTGAGTGCTAAGATTTTAAATGAGATTGTGGAAGTGATGGCTGTTGACCTTTGGATGAGAATGGAGCAGTGCCATTAAGTGGACTACATTTTAGAAACCTTGAAGCTTATTTATTCTGATTCACTGTGTAGGTTAGAACTTTTCTGGAGCCTGGACATTTCCCTGTGTGTGGTGTTTGTATGTGCTATCCGTCTGGAGCAGGCTATAAAAATATGTAGTAAAGGAGAGTATTGTCCCTTGGAAATAAGAGGTGAAGGCTGATGGATATAAGTTGATGGATATAAGCTGATTTTATGTAAGGCCAAATTCTCTGGTATTTGGCTGTAGGTAAAAGATGTCTCCAGGATCACTGTGGATCAGGAAATGAGTGGTTCATCCTAATTCTTAGGTACCTCTAGAAATCTGGTCTGTCTGCACTCCTCTAACTTTCAACAGGATCTGTTGTACTTGACTGGTGCCTCGGATGCCTCTGGTGTGACATCTGAAGTAAAGATCGAAGATTTCCCAAGGGAAGATGGAACGTGGGGCTGTGAACGTGTTTTCACTATTTAAATAGTCATTAGGCCAGATTTTGCTGGATTCACAGATGCACAACCAGTCTTCCATATTCATGAACACTCTTCATCTGCTTTGACAAATGGTGCAATTTGAGAATTGAGCTTTCATCTCTTTGCTTCTGTTTAACCAAGTTCACCTTGGGTTCAGAAATTGTGAGGTTGCTGAATCCACAGAAAGCTCCAGGTGAATCTGGCCATTTAACTTTTATCTTCAGCTAGAGTGTTATCCAGTGAAAATCAGAAATGTATGTTTTGCTCTTATTTTCTGTGCATCTTCTGTTGATTTAGAAAATAATGACTTTTTCTGTGGAACAGGTTTTAGAGTTATCTTCCTGCCAGCTCCTACAGAATTTCCCAGTATCCTCTTCTATATTCATAAAATTTATAACCTAGATTAACACCTGGTGGAGAGCAGGAGAAAGAGCATGTAGTTCTTTGCCGCTGGGGGAGAAAACGAAAAAAAAAAAAGATTCAATGCAGGTTCCAAGTCATGCTTTAAATAAAACATCATACTTGTCCAAAAAACATTTGCAATATTTCCTCAAGTAAAAACAGCGGTATTGGTAAGGGTGCCAATGCTTATCATTTGCAGTTCCTGTACTAATATTGTCAGTGTACACTATTATATTCAGTTTAAAAAGTGCAGCAAACATACCTGACCACTAAATGGCACTCTTTGCTTCTCAGAACCAAAACTAGAGGAAAGGTGTTTAAATCAAGGTGGAGTGATAATATGCAAATGTATGTTTTCTTAATATCTAATTCCCAAATCATTTGTCACTGAAAGAAAACTAACGTATTTGTTTATTTTTTGCTTTTTATCTGGTATGACTGGTACAATCTGAACAGAAACTGGTGAATTTGTAATGGCTTGGTTTTGGCTGCTGCATTGCTTCATAAGTTTGTATCGCTGCCTTCTGCAAAGAACTTCACCTGTAACGTGAAGAGAAGCAACTGAATTTCTTTGCAAGTTAGGTTTTTGTTTGATTCGTGTTAGGAATTTGAATTACTCCTCAATGGTAAGTTTTTTTGATGTTTAATGAGATTAGAGCAGATGTAATGCAGGCCTGGATGGAGACCACTGAGGTCTAGCTATTCTGCTTCCATCACCAGTCTATCTTCATGATGCATCGTTGTCCTGTGGTAGGCTGCTCTGAAGTTTTTTCAGATATTTTCATATGGGTGCCAAGCGCGTGGACACTCAACAGACATCTGCATGTTATGCAGAGTTGTTACCTATGCAGAAGAAAATATTTTTGGAAGAAATTAGGCCCATGTAGTTTTACATGTAATTTTCTGATACATGAATCAGAACTCCATTGAGTTCTGTGGGACTGCAGTGTAAATGCCAGTATCTGATTTGAAAATTACATCAAAAGAAAAATGGTTTAGATAACTTTCTAAAGAAAACAACCTCCAAAAGCCTTCTATACATGCTAATTTTTTTTTTTTTTTTTTTTTTTTTTTTTTTTGCTTGCCATGACTGTTTATATAATTAAAAACACTGGCTGACAGGCCAGTATAACTGAAGCATCTATGTCACACTCTTGAAGTGTGACTTTGAACAACCAGCTTTTGTGACTTTCACAGATGGGGGGGCCTCAGCTCATCAAGTCCAGTCTCCCAAATAGCAAAGTAATTATACTTTGCAGAGTTACGTTTTGCAACCTTAAAATATATACTTGACTAGCACATATCTTTCAGAATAGTATTAATCTTAATTTTAAATATGTTCAAAGGCAGTTACCAATTTTATGTCCCCCCCCTCCTAAAAAAAAATAGTTTAATTGCTTTTAACAGTTTGACTTCTGCTTATTTACGGAGGTCTGGAATTTTCACTCATACAAGATCACATACAGCAGAGAGTACCCTTCAATCATCTTTACAAGGCGAGATGGTAACCAAGTTAAGCCTGACTTCAGTGACTTCAGAGTCAGCAATTCCGTATTGGTAGAGCCAAGGCTTGTGTTGGACCTTTTGGCAGTGGCAGCAGTTGCTGGTTTTCTCTGAACCAAAACCGCACTGGTGTAGTGCTTATCTTTGTTTCTAGGGCTATAATCCTGCACTGGGCTCCGTTTAAACAATGTTGGTTATAATTTTCTGGTTTAATGACTCTTCAGGATTGCTGAGCTTGTCTGATATACCTGTCATTTTGACCCCAGCCCTTTTTGCTAGGTATAATCTATTCCTATTTCGATTTATTTTTCTTTAAGGTAAAATATATTGCCCTCAAAACTTGATTGGATTTCAAGCCCTAGTGATTTTTTTTTTTTTTTTTTTTTAAGAATATTTGAGACTTTTAGAGAAAGTGTGGAAAGGCATCAGCATAATGATCAATTGTTTTATTGCTTTTCGGAAAGGTGCATCTATATTCCTTGGCATATGCTTTATCTGCAGCATAGATATATGGCTAGCAGTCTGAAAATCAATTGGAAAAATTATGCTGTTATTTTGACCATTAATTGGAAGAACTCCTCATAACGCTTACAAACCTGGTGTAGCAGTGACCTCTACTCTTCAAAGTTTTTCATCAGGACTATAATATTGAACTTTTGGAAGAACCACAGGATGTACCTGTACCACATGTCAGATTAGACGATCCCAATGGTTTCATTTGGCCTTGAAATCTAGTAAATCATATGCAAGAATCACAAAGTGTAGCAAGGTCTACAAGCTGTGTAAATGGGCAGAGTTTAAAAAATGCAGGTACAGCAAATGGTATTCTGTTTCCCCATTTTCTTTCTGGCACGAGAGGCTTCATACCATTCTCTTTCCATGACTGCCACTGACCTTTCTTGTCACCTAGCCAATTTGTGAACATAATTTCTGTGGTATTCCATAAAAAGCTGTGTGAGCAGCCTAGAAAATTCTTGTATTGGTTGTCTTCTAGCGTCCATCTTTTGCTTGCTGACTCAACATACCAGTGAACAACCTTCCCTTTCTAGTCCTGTGAACATACAAATGTTCTTCATACGTGTCCATGTTTAGAGGGTGCCTGATGGTAGGTGCCCATAGGAGGAAGTTATATATTCTGTCTTATCCCTTTATTTCACCTGCTGTTCCTTAAAGCCTCTCTACTTCCCCTCTTGGTTCAGAGGTCTATCAGTAGGTGCTGATAGTGCTGGTGGCCTATCCCTTTGCTTCTGGAATATTCAGTGGAAAGACTGTGGGTGATGGTTTACGTACTTTCCTCATTTCTCTGCTGCTTTGCAGTTACAGTGGAACAGTCAGCTGGAGCAGTAGCAGCTGTTTGCTTATGGATGATTGTTCAGTGGCTGCAGAAACGTTTGGGCTGAATTTGCTTTCCTGTACGAGTGTGGGGGCCAGGCTGCAGCTTAGCTCAGGTCAGGTCTGTAACTACTCCAGACAGAGTCTGATGAAGAAGGAAGAATTGACTTTTCCCAATAAATGTTTATTTTTGTTTTCTGAAGGGGTTGATTTTATTTAGTATGTGTTTTCGTTAGATTTATTAAATAGTTCTACAAAGCAGATTTCATACAATTTTTATGCTCTTAGCACTAAGAAAAACAAACCCAAACCTCAATACCAGTTAAGCACATAGTGATTTTGAAGTTTCTCAAGGGAGATGGGTAAAAATATTGGAGTTAAGAAATTAGGGTTTCAGAGTTGGGGCAGTTTAATCATTAAACAAAAACAATGACCTCAGAATTCTCTTGGGGGGTGTGTGTGTGTCTTGATTAGTTGGGTGTTTTTTGTTTTGTTTTTGAAGGAAACCACAAGCCCCTTAAAGAGAGCAAAGGAGTAAAAAATACTGGTTGCATTGTATAATAAATATGGAAGATGTGTTCCCTGGGAAAAGAGAGGGAGGTCTTTTCTGTTGTGGATTCTCTAATCGCTTCAATGTCAGGTGTAAATTTCTTAAGTACAGTATGTGAGTGACTTCTGTGAAGGAAGGAATGAGTCTGGAATAGCTACGACTGCTGCGCTGCTGTAGGGACTGCTCACTGATTTGCTTGTCACTGGAGCTGACAAAGGCTGTCATTCTGTGACTGAAAAGATGATCAGCTCTACTGGCAGCTGTACCCGGTGCTCCTGCCAGTGACTGCCAGTACGGCTGTAATAGAAATCCAAATAGCCTCATAATCTTGCAAAACAAAAATGCCTCGTACAATTTTTGTGGTGAGCTTTTGTTGTTAGAGTCTGCAAGGAGAGGTGACATTGTGGTTTTATTTAATAATTTGTCTTGGGAAAATATGCTTTTGGAGATTATCTGTGTATTAATTGTTTAAGTAAATTTCTTGTGACTACAGCCATTCAGTGCAAACCACAATAAATTAATCTTGCTTGCCCGTCAGTCTCGATTTCAGCTAGGCCAAGAATAATAGTTGAAGCCAAGAGTCTATGCTCCTGAAAACACTTGCTATTGAGTTTTGACAGGTTTACTTGCGGTGAGTGACAGTCGAGGATATTGTTGTTAGAGTAGTGATTCCCTCAGGGGCTTGTATTATGCCTACAGAAATGCCCTGCAGGCCTTTTTGTATTCCTCCTTTTAAGATGCCAGTGTCACAGTCACTCCTGTTTCTCTCGTTTTCTTGAAGGCATCTCGTAGCTCAAATAGAAACCAAATGTGATCAAAACCAGAACTAAAATTATTATTCTTGTCTTGGCTGAAAAAGGAGCTTGTAGGCAGCCAGCTCTCCTGGCTGGTGGCATCCCTGTTGGTTTTCCTCCATGTCCTGTAGGAAGAGAGACAAAGGTTTCCCAATTTCTGGTACCTTATGGTTATTACCGGGGCACAGCTTTATACTTCCATCTGAAACTGGCCCTTTCAGTAATATCTTTTCCATTCTTACTGGAAAAGTGGAGTTTTGGACTGTTCTATTTTCTTCTCTCTCCCAGGGCCCATGGTGTTTTTCTTTCTTCTTACCCGATGAGAGCTCCTGTGCCTTGTGTGCCTCCCAGTGAGGCAGCCTTGTACTTTGTAGCTCCATTGGTAAGTCAGAAGGACCAAGGGATCTGAGAGCTCAGGCTTGTGCATAGGCCAAGAACAGAAGTATGCTACCCACACAGGAGATCTGGGCCAGCTTCCTTTCCCCGAGGTACCTGCCTGCAGCTGCTTCCTATGGTAAATTAATGTAACCAGTTATCTTCAAAGCCCCTTTGTGACTAAACTGATGCACTTATTCGGACCACATGGTGATTACTACCATGCATCGAGACCAAATGACTGAGCCTCCACATCTTATTTTATTGGATATTCATACTGTTCAATTATGAGACTTCCTGCAGTTTGGCAGAGTTAGGTGTGACTGGTGGGGCTCAGATCATTAGTCCTTCATTGTAATCTTTCTCTCGTTTATGCACGTGGTTTTTATGCATGCTCACATCACAAAACAAGTCACAGACTACAGTGCTAAAAATGCAAACCTGTGACATCATCCTGACTGATAGTCTTGCCAAAAGCTAATGCAAGTTAGTTGTTATTTTAAAAGTCCTAATGTTAACACTAAACCAACGCTTTTTGACGTAGAGAATCAATACCTACCTACTGGATACAGAATATGCTTTTATTTTTAAAGGTTGATTTTTCAATTCCTTTACAGGCTGCTTGGAACAATATTTGCTGTAAGTAGTTCACTGTGAATAAGGAAGTATTTTAGAAGCAGCCTCAAGCACAAAGAGATATACTTAGAATGTTTTAGGTGTACAGTAGTTACAGCTGAAAAAGTAACCTACTTAATTTCCCATAAATGCAGTTACAGTTCCTCCTGGCGTTACTACAGTGATCCATCATTGCAGGAACTGCAGCAAGGAGTGGTTGTTTGTGGAGAGGTCAGCAGGGTGGCCAGAGCTATGAAACAGGTTTTATACAGGAACAAATGCAGATTTTGGAGCCTGCCAAAGAAATGACTGGCAAAGTATCCAAAAGTAACCTGTAAAATCCTGAGTGGAAGGTGAAGGGGGAATTGTCTTTTCCAAGACTAAAACTGAGGGAGTCAGAGGAAACTACCTGGTGGCAAGTTTAGAGTGGACTAATAGGAATATTTCCTCCCGTAACCTGTAGTTCAGCTTTGGAAGTGTACAGGACATTGTGGATGCAACAAGTTTGTGCAAGAATGTAAGTAACTGAACAAATTCATAAAATCCATGAAGGATTAGTAAATACAGACACAACCACTCTATTAAAGCGAGTCTGCAAGTCATTGTAAGCTGGGGGAGGCTGCTTGAGAAGATTGAACACATGTTAAGGTGCCCTGAGGCATTTCTCTACCTCGGGAGAGACCAAGCTACAGTCCTTTTGTCAATAAATTGTGCTTAACAGAAAATATGCAAGAAGTGGGCTACCGCCACTACCTGGGTAGTAATCAGTGTTTCTCCATCACTTACCATGTCTGTAGGGTCGTTTATGTGATCAGAGCATACCCTTTCATTCAGTATCAGCACTAACATCAGCATTTCATTAAGCATGAACATTGAAAGATTACAGTTAAATTTCTTACACATAGAGTGCAAGTCACTAGTCCCAAAGTTCACATGTGGCTCTTGCCATATTATTACAGTGGCTTGTGACAACAAAAGCAAGGGTGCAGATAATCACTGCAGAACTGCTGGTGTGTGAGAAGAATTCCCTAGTTCCTCATAACACTGCATTATGTACCCTTCACATTTGTGTGCCAGTGTAGATAGTACAAAGCAGATATGTGTGTACAGCCTTTTGAATACTATAAAAGAGCCATGAAACATAAGAACCTGATAGAAAGTAATTCATTTGCCCATAATGGGTCTGTAATTGTTGCTATTACAAAATTTCTGATTGTGACTATGTTGTGTTTAAGAACTGGGCCTGTGGTTTTATTGCAGAATTACTACAGCAAACCCTTTGGGGACTGTGAGCATATACTCTCATTCTCTTAAGTATTTATTTGGCCAATATTGTGAAATGCAGTTGTTTCTAAGGGGCAAGAGGTCCTAGAATAACTGTTGAACTAATAATAAAATAGAGATCCATTTAGTTTCCTTTTTTTCTCCAAAGACCATCATTAAATCTAGAATCAAGCTGCAGGAAAATTAGGCTTTTTTATTATTATTTTTTAATATTAGGCTTTTTTTTTTAAAGCAGACAGGCAAAAAATGGCTTTCACACAAAGTACCTTGACCTTTTGTTGCTTTAAAGAGACTGAAATTCTTTTTGGGCTTTTGGGTTTAATAGCAAAGTAGTGAAGGACTTTATTGTGTTTCTGAGGGTATGGAACTGAAATGATACAGTTGGTTTTTGCTGAAGTATTTCATGTAGGTGATGTTTGGGGTTGATGAGGAGACAAGTTGGAACACTAGTTCTTTTCTGAGCCGCTCAGTGGCCTTAGTCTACCAGGGGAGGTACCTGTGCAGTCAGGAAGGGATTATCATATTCATATTAGAAGGGATTATCATTATTCATGTTAGAAAGAAATTCTTTACAGAGAGACTAATCAGCCATTGGAATGGGCTGCCCAGGGAGGTGGTGGATTCTCCATCCCTGGAGGTTTTCAAGATGAGGCTGGACGTGGCACTGAGTTCCATAGTCTAGTAACCGCGGTGGTGTTGGATCAAGGGTTGGACTTGATGATCTCAGAGGTCCTTTCCAACCCGTCTGATTCTATGATTCTATGATCATGGTGATGAATCAGTTTTTCCTGGACATACCACAGTTATTAGACTGGATTTCAACATCCTCTCATATTCTATGTCTAGTGTCATCAGCGTTCCTAGGAAAATAGCTTGAGTTACATGTTTTAAATATTCCTTTTTCTTTCCTCAGCTCTTCACTTGTCCTAATGTACTAAAGGAATTGACAGCTGATCTGCTATTCCTTTTTGGTTGGTTGGCATTTGGTGTTTGTTTTTTGTCTGCTTGGCTTGGTTTTGAGTTTTTTCTTGAGCAAAATCTCTGTTTCACGTGTAACAATTCTTTGTCCTAAGTTTCCCTTATCTGAAGAACCTGCTCGTGGGTTACGTATTTTGCAGCTCTTCCTTGTCCTTTGCTCAGGCTACCTCAGTGTGGCACATTTCCTGAGCCTCTTTATGGCAGAGGCACGTGTTGGAAACAATGTGCTAAGATGTAGATGCCAGCATTGAGAATTGGTGTTCCAGAATTACCAAAATACCCCTTCTGGGCTTTGGTGGTAATGTGGGATTGGATACTGGGATCCAGACATTGCTTCCCCAGACTTCAGTCCCCTGTCTTCTACAGTGGCAATCAACAGATATTTCAGAGTAAAGTATTTAGCACCTTCCATGCTCCTGACTGGTCGCATAGGTTTTTTTCTAAAGCAGAAGGTTTTTTTGGTAAAAGCAGTGGCCGTTTCCAGGCTTGATCTGTCTCTCAAATGATGAGAGCTGTTTATTTTAAACTTCATAGTCATAAATGTAAATATTTGAATTGTCAGGATAAGTGCCCAGCTTTTTTAAATCCAGAGGTACCTCACTGGTTTTGTCTCCCTGTGTCATGATTCCCTTATGCTTCATTGCACACTGTATGCAAACATTTCCTTTCTGTGTTCTCTAACCAGGTAGTACTTGCTGCTAATTTCTTCTAACCATTACTTGCATCTTGTGTCAAGGGAGACTTTTTTTTGATAGCAAGCAGTGATAACCAGATTTCCTTTCTCCTCAATTACAAAAAAAAAAAAAAAGAATAAAGGGGAAAAGTGTGTGCAATTAAGTGTTTGAAATACATGATGTAAATGACACCCCTAGAACTTGAAAATCTTTTTATTCTCTGGAGAGATACATTCTATTTAGTAGCTGTTGAAGGCTTCCTACTGTCCTACTATTTAGGGAATTAAAATTTTTTCACTGGTTGGTTCAAAGTAGAAGAAAACTGTCTAATTAGACATTTTCATTGTTCTTAAGAGAAAAAGCAGAGGGGAAAAAAAAAAGCAGCTAATGTTTTTCTTTTCCAGATGTAGAGATCTGTTTTGATAGTGAATGATGTTCTGGGACTGCTTAAACCAACTAGGGTAAATCCAAGCCAGCACTCCTAGTGATAAATATATGGGGAACTTTTAAAACACTTGGCAATGGAAGAAAACAAACTGTATGCTTCATTAAATTGAAGAATCTGGGGAGAAATTGTGCAGCTTCAAAGTGGCATGGATCTTTTATAATAGCATTCTATGAAGTTAGACTGTTTGTTTTCCCTTTCTGTAGACTTGTCCTTTACATGACTTGTAATTGGTAGGTAGTGTCTTTTATTTCACTAAGAAAAATGTTTCTTTAATGGTAACGCAAGATGTTCCTCCACTTGTGTTATTTCACTACAGTTATTAGCTTGTTCATATAATGGTTGAATTGTGAATAAAGGACTGAAAAATACAATCTCACTTGCATACAAATTACTTATTTTTTTTTCAGAAGTTACTCAGTGTATAACACCTTCTCAGATGCTAAACGTTAGTTTCTTAAAGAAACTACAGGTACACTACAGGTAGTGTAAAACCAGCTGATTGTTTCAGTTGTTGACAACCTTGTACAGTTTTTTGCGGCATTCTGGAGGTATGCAACACTGAGTGTGAGAATGAAACTCTACCTACAACATGTACTTCATGTTTGTGTGCCATTGCAAAAATGTAGCAGGTAGATGAGCAAATTTTCTTTATTGGTTTCTTTGTTGTGTGCCATGGCTTCAGTAAGGTTTTCAACACTCTCATAAAATCCTCATAGACAAGCTCTTGATGATTGAGCAGGGTGAGCAAAGAATTGAGATGGATTGAAAACTGAGTGGCTGGGCCCACAGGGTAGAGAGCATGGGGTTAGCTTGCACACTCACATCAGGAGTAATGAAATAGGCTGGGCCAGCTGATTATATTGCTGGCTTTGCCAGACACCAACTCTGATGATTGAAAATTCTGCTTTTCTTTATTTTTCTTACCAATTCATGTGGGAAGGCTAAATTTTTCAAATTCTTGCTGGATGTTAAAAAACCAGTTGGGCACGTGAGAGGATTTATGGTTAAAAGGGGTAGTCCCTTAGCATAATTGTTATTCTGAGGTTTGTGATATTTTGAGGATCAAAGAGATTTTGATTCGTGAAGAGGGCAATATGTAGACATCACTGATCTTTTTGGGGGTAATATAAGCCACTTGTAGATAAAAAATCAAGGTGTAGAAATGAAGCTACATTTAAGAGTTGAGTTTGGAGTATAAAATGCACACAAGCTTAAGTAAAACAATGCTCATCTCCATCAATATTAAAGTTGAGAGTCCACTTTCAAACACATTCTCATAATTTTAATGCAAGTTATGAACAGATAATAAGAGCACCACTCCAGTAGGTGAAAATTACTTGCTGCTGTGCCATCACTATTTCATGACATTTTTGTTAATTATACTGTCCCATAATGACTTGAGACTGTGTGCACAGAGACTTGAGATAAAAAGGAGGAATTGTAGTGGTGTTCAAAAGTGAGACCAAAGAGTGCTGCCTAGAATGGAAGGATAATAAATTCCATTAGCTTCAATCACTGGATGACCACTGGGTTTGTCTTCAGCTGTAAATTAGGGGATTATACAACTCCTATATAGCATTAATTATTAAATAAAAGCAATTTCACAGTTTTATTTATTTGTGAAATTTCTGTAAAGACTAGCTGTGTGATCTTTGTTACTTATGATTCCCTATTTTGTCTTTCTTTGTAACTGCTCTGACCGACAGTGGCTGATCTAGGGCAAACCTTACACTTTGATGCTTGTCACAAAACCTTCTACAGGTTCTAAAGTAATAATTTGATATTCAAGCAGTATCACAGATCTTCTAAAGAAAAATATGCTTCATCCTTTATGCTGTATTTTTAGTCAGTGTTTCTGGTTAAAATTCAGGTACTGAATGTCAGTATTGCCCTCTGACAAGCCTATCTTTTTGCAATTCTTTTCTGTAAATGAAAAGAAAAATAGACATAAACGTTCTTATTTGCACATATTTAGTCCCTGGTTGTAATGAGAAGATAGTGTTTTGTACATTGCTTGGGTGCCTACCAAATAGCGCCTTGCTAGTAGATGGTCTGCTGGTTGCCCATAACATAGTAGGATGAAAATCACCTAAAATTCCATTTTTTCCTATGATGTTTCTCAAGTTCCTCGTATTTTTCATTACTTCTATCTTAATTTGTTATGCCTGAAGCTATAATGTATGTCCTACTTGCATACCTGTAGGCGATATAGCAAGTTCTCCTTGTGTATGACCATGTTTTGGAGATGTGTGTCTGTGATAGTGACAAAGTTCTGAGTTGCACTGCTTCCAAGGAAGAATGAAGTTCAGGTTTCAATACCGGTCGTCTTATGTGTCTTAGTCCCTTAGCACAGTTTGCACATTAATATTTAAAAATACAAGCATAAACAATGCTGGAGAACATCAGATGAATTAAATGTAATTACATGCACTTGCAGAAAGGTTCTCTTCCTGGCAGAAGCTGCCTGTGTTCCTGCTGACCTTGTCCTGCTTTCTGAATGGCTCAGAATTGCTCAGAAAGCAAAAAAGATCTTTGCACTTCTTTGACCTTTGTAGAAATATCCAGCCCCAATCTGACCTGTTCCTTAAAATCTACTCTGTATCTGCCTTGAAGCACCATTTAGTATTTCAGGGTGTTTGTTGGGCACGGAGCGAGTCTTGTTGATGTGTGCCGAGTTCACGGGGAAGGTAATTTGAGTGCTCAGAGTAAAACACCACAGCTGATCTTGACCCAGTCAGGGCAATATGGATGAAGTTTTACTCCAGTTTTGCTTCTTTTGTAAGGGGAGCATAGGCTATGCAAATGGTATGTTGTCTGTGGGCAGTAAGGAGGCACAGGATTGTGGAGAATGACAGGTAGGAAAGGCTTCAGAACTAAGTTTTCCACTGATAAGTAAATGCCATAGCTCAATGTTCCCAGCTGTACCAATCTTGCATAGAATTCTTGTACTTGTAAAATATGTTCTTTCTGGTGAATTGGTAAGAATTTGTCACAGTCATTTTTGTTTTACAGGCTATGTTATTGGATGTGTATGTGCATGTGTGCCCTCTGTAAAATAGTTCTGTATGTTATAAAACACAGGGCTGCTTTCTGTTTAAAGATAGGTCACCACATATCTTCTCGTTTGTATGTGACACCTTGCTGTACCAGATATAATATAAGAAGCTGCTGTGCTTTGTTAAATATAACCAACTCTTAATTCAAGCTTTTATTCATCTCAGAAAGGTATATACCTTGGCTGTAAAGGAAACCTATAGCTTCAAAATCAGCAGGAGTGGTAACTGCTAAAAGCTAAATTATAATGACACTTGCAGTTTAGAGTTTAGAACGTGTATAACCTGTGATAAATATAGTTGTCTGTTCGGAGGTCATAAACTTTTGGGTATTCATTTATTAGTCTTAATTGAGCCAGGTGTTTAGCTGGAATACATGATCCTTCTTTGAGCTCTAAATATTGTCTAAGTTGTATCATTCAGCACAGCAACACATAGATTGTTTTTGATTAAAAAAACCCCTCAAATAGCACTTCTAGACCACTTGGATTTGGCCTTTTTGGAGTAAAGTGAGTCATAACAGAGACAAAAAATAAATCACTTGTCAGATTTTCTCAAATATATTTTCTTACAAAGTCTGCAATTTTTGAATGTAGGAGATTTGTCTGGAAACCATCCATTATTTCCACTCTCTTTTTCAGGCTGTGATGAAAAAGGACAAAGAAGTGCATCATATTCTGATGTCATTTATGAAATAAAAGTCCTTTTAGGACTCAGGCACACCAGTGAGTAGACCGACATCAGATCTTGTGCTGGATAAAACTTAGTGCATGATCAGTCAATGTCAAAAAGTGTCAAGCAAGCACATGTAGGGAACGTGGAAAACAATGGCATTTTCATTGCAGGTGACCACAGTGAAGTCTGATGCATTTGTATTTATCACAGTATGAATTGATTTTTTTTTTTTCTCCCCTTTAAAGTGCAAACTGAGTTCACTCTTTAACTCTGAATTTTTTTTTTTTATCTTTGCAGTTTGCCGGGAAGACTCGTACCAGTCAATAGTCTCATGTGCTGCTTTAGTACTTACGCCTGTAGAGCCAACGGTGGATACACGGAAAAAAGAACAGATGATAATGCCAGATGTGTCCAAACAGTGAGTTATTCAAATAACGTGATCTTTTACAAGTGCAATTTAAATACCAGGCCAGATTCCTTCTCATGGATATGCATATACACCTCTCTTCTCTCTCATCAGGGGTTACATAGGTGTTTCCAAAAGTAGAAACTGCCCTGAGGCTAGGCTGCTGCTTTTGTTCTTTAGCCTATATTTTTTTCCAAGGCTTTTGGTAATGACATATATAGAGGGAATACTATGAGAAAGTGACTTTTTAAGAGGCTTAATGAGGTGATTCTTTTCGTTTAAATAGTCCTTTCATTTTTGCAGGTAGTTGATTTTTATAAAGAACATAACTCTTAAATGCTGAACTCATCTGAGACATTTCAGTATTTTTCAGTGACTATTTTAATTCTGTGATATAAGATATGGTGACATCTTCAAAAAAGTCTTAATACCCTTCCAAAGAAATTCTGTTTAATTAGACTATATTTTGATATCTTACATTAGATGAGAATCATAACCACAGTGTGCGCAGTAACATTTGCCTTGCAATACCAGGCAGGAAGGTTGTCTCTTAATGATTGAGTCCTTGGATAATAAAAATAATTTTCTTCTCATGAAAAGAAAGCAAACACAATGGTAAGGCCTTATGACAACACAAACTCAGAGTCTGTGCATTTTAAAGTGTGGAAGGTAATTAAAAACACAACAATGGATAATATGGCATTTATGTTTAGTTTTCTGCTTCGCTTGGTATATACAAATTTAGCTTTGAACTTGTCTTTGAACTGCTCTGGCTTGCATGCCTATTACTTTAAGAAAATAAAACCATCCTGTCACACCACCCCCGCCCCATGCCAGAAAAAACCCCACACATCCAAAACACCACTGGTGGATTAGATTAGATGGGATGTGATCTTGCTGCAGATCTATGACTTAAGTCTGTATTTGACTGTGGATTTTTTTTCAATCTGGTGATAAACCCCTTTCATCTACTCTACCTGTACTTTAAATGTAACACAGTATGTTACCTATCATCTGGGTATTATTGCAATGACTTAATGTTTGAAATAGTGTTAGCATCTTATTGTTTCAGTGGTTCAGTCATGTGGCTCTCTGAATACCAAGGAATTGGGAAGTCAGTGAGCTGTGAAATACAGTGCTGAAATCCAGAGTAATTTTTGTGGGTAGTTGAAGCAGCATAGGACATTTTTGCCTTCTCTTCACTGAAAGGCAAACCTGTAGTGTTGTTTGATTGGGTTTTTCATCTACTATCATAAGATTCAGTGCTTCATAATCCCTTACGAATTCAAAGTAGGAAACTCCAGTACCTGTTTAGCATTGATGCCACCTCCTAGGCTTTTATTTTTCTTCACCTTACTGGTAATAGCAAGTACATTAATCTGCTTAATCAGAAGCAAGCTTGTGCTTAAACATAGTAAATGTATTTGAACTTCTCTATATGAAACTGCATCAGTGTATTAGTATCTCTAAATTAATGTATCTGACAAGTATATTGGAAAGTAAACAGAACTATCTTGCTGGAAAAAATTTGCAACTGGAGTTCGGTAAACGTAGAAACTTCCAAAGTAATTGTAGGGAGGTGAATGCTTATGGCTTCAAGAAAATCTCAAGCACTATGAAAGTGAAACATACTGTTCACACCTCTCCTTTCATCCAGTGATTCCTACATGTAGATTGTTTTCTCCATATCCACCAAAACAGGTCCCAGTTCCTGTGTCGTAATAACCCAGTGTCATCTCTCCCCAGTGCAAACATGCCTTTGGCACATGTTGAATTCCATTGACTTGAGTGCAAAGTCCATGTATGACCTGATCTGCTTGTGTAGATTATAGTTATTGATAATCATAGTTGAAAACAACACCAGTGCTTTGATTTTTATGCTTATCTTTGTGCACCTGTATGGATTTGACCTGCACGTCGTAAAATTGTGCATATGACAGAGGGCTGAGCAGTGACTACCACTGAGGTCTTGAAGTTACTGCCTTCAAGCCCTACAGAGACAGAGTATGTTTAGAATAACTAATGCTTTCTGAAACTATATAAAAAAATGTGTAATCCAAGCTAGATAAAATTCATGTTAATGATAATAAATATCAAACAGTTACAAATAACTAAAAAAATTTTATTGTAAGCCACAGTAAAGTTATATACAAGACCTTCAGGACACAAGAAGCTGTGAAGCCTGGGAAGAGAAAAAAAAAGCCTTTAATGAGACTTGTGTAATCTTTGATTAATGATGTTATTTTGTTTTAGAAAGAAACTGTTTAGTGGTTTTAAATAATGTACTGTATTTGCTTTATGTATTTTTTTTGTAAGCAGTAAATGGTGCCAGAAGTGGTAGCAGCAAAGCTTAACGATTCTTTGAAGTGTCAGTGATTAGATGTTACAGCATTGCAGGAATAAAAGGCTAATTTTTTTTCCCCTGTATTTTTTCTTGGAAGCTCAAACCATTTCATCAGGGAGCAATTTCTTAGTGATATGTAGGTAATGGCTAACTCTTGTGTGCTTGTGCACTGGGCAAAATCCATACCTCAGTTATTCAGCAGGAATGCACTTGGCAAGGGGCACCCCTTGATAGCTTCTGTCCTTCCACTCCACAACAGACTCTGAGGCAGAGAAATGCATGATCAGTGTGAGGTCATGGTGAGAAATCAGAAATGCGAGTTCTACCTTACTTTGTCTTCTGGGCTGTAAACTTTGTCTAGCATGTTGCATTAACTTCGTTATATTTTGCAGAAATACAAGATTCGAAAACCTCATGCTGTTTTAACAGGTTGAATTTATTGAGGACTTCGTGTTGCCATAGTGATAGATCAGTCAGTTGTTCTCCAAAGTGCCCAGGTGCTAAAACAATTTGAACATTTTGAACAGTGTATTCTGTTTGCATAGTCCTAATTTTAGTCCTTCCTATCTGAATTCTAATATAAATAAATCAGCTGCTGGCACAGAGCAATGACACGAGAAATCCTTACTTCCATTTCAAGTTCTTATGAAGAAGCATGGAAAAGGAAGCATGGCCCAGGCTACTGTATGTTATGCTTTAAAGCAGCTTAGCTTCAGATTTACTGGGATGAAAAGTCAGCCTTCAAGGGGCAGTGTGGAAAAAGATGTTTCTCAGACATGTGTCCCTGAGCAGGCAATGTTCTGCTGCTGTATGATGTCCCTATGTAAACACAGAAAACCTCTCATGTGCTTCCAGTGCTTGAAAAAAGTATAGTGAAATTCAGGTGCATAATTTTTAATTTATCAGATTTCAAGTTGAACTGGTACTTACATACTTCATTTGATTAGTTTCTTTGGATATGACTGCCCTGCAGTTCAGAATAGTGATGGCAACATACAGCCCTCTGAGCTGGCCAATTTACAAGTGGTTTGAGCATTGGTACTTTAGCTGCTGTCACCATTCTGATTTTGATTTCTATTTAAAGATATTATTTGCTGTTAAATTGTTTTTAGAGCTACAGGTCTTATGTCATAAAGCAGACACAGTGATTTGCCAACTGTTTTTCATGTCAGAAATATTTTCCTGAAGTTTAGGTGAGATTTCTAGATGAAGATCCTAGAAAAATGATATGACAAGAGGTCATGATTTTAAACTAAAAGAGGGTAGATTCAGACTAGGTCTGAGGATGAAGGCTTTTACAACGAGAGTGGTGAAACACTGGAACAGGTTGCCCAGAGAAATGGAGGCCCCATCCCTGGAAACATTCAAGGAATGTTGGATGGAACTCTGAGCAAGCTGATCTAGTTGAAGGTGCCCATGCTCATTGCAGGGGAGTTGGACTAGATGGCCTTTAAAGGTCCCTTCCAACTCAAAATTATTCTAGGATTCTGTGATTCTAAATGCTACGGATACTTTGGCACTTCTTTAGATTCCTAAGATCAAGTCAGATTTTTTCTGGTAAACACATGAGTGAGCCTATGTAGTGAGTCTTTTCCGTATTTTGTCTGTGCCAAAGCTGTTTAACTTGCACTGTGCAATTGTACTTAACCTGAGCAAGATTCTTACACGAGTTCAAATACATGAGAAGGCTTCTTGGAGTCACAGTGACTAGATGGGTGCTTACTGGTGTGAAACAGGGTGGTAAGTGGGAGAGTTACAACTTTAATGCCATTCTGTACATCACTGTTTAGTACAGATACTAACCTGGGACTTTAGTACAGATACAGAATGGTGTCTGGAAAGATTTTGGTACTTACATAGTCCATATTTGTGAGCTGCAGGAAACATATTCCAAATTTTTGGAGTTTTTTTTTTTTCTCTCTGAGAGTTTCAAATTGTAAAAATATAATTGTTACATCAGAAGACTACTAATCCTTTTTTTTGACTCTTGCAGCCTTGCCTTTCAAAAGAACTTCAAACCAAGCTGATTATACATTGTTCTTCACTTATTCAGTTGCAGATTTTCTTTTCCTTTTTTTATCCTTCCCTCTAATTTTGTATTTTGCTAAATTCCAGGGAAGATTTTTTTTTCCCCCCTCAAAGCAGCAATGTTGTTATTTTATCTCTTTAATTTTTGGTGCTCCTTAGTGGTAATGTGAAATATGGAGTCTAGTGCAGCCAGGTTGTCAGGCAGTGGTACCCACTCTACGATTTGTGTATGCTTTGACAGTACATTCAAGAAGTCATGTTTTAGTTAAGTGAAAAAGGAGTGCTTTTCAGACTTGTTTGGAAAACCTGATACAAGGTGATCATACTGATCCAGTTTTCTGGATAGTTGGGAAGATGCACTGTGTGTCACTCTTAGGGTAGTAGAGAGAGAATAGGGATGTCCAGTGTTGCCCTGGAATGACAATACTTTGAAAATTGTGGTTTCAACTGAATTGTAATTTACTTTCCACCATTACATTTTACCGATATGTAACAGGTAGAGGAGGTGGAATTTATATCTATTTCTTTAAAGCAGATAACTTTGAGTGAACATTAGCAATGAGCTTATGTTGTCTTAAAATATCTTTCTGGGCTAGTAGGAATCAAATATGTATCCGCAGGGGCCAAATACATTCCCAGAACTGATCAACACACTTGGGTACTGGAGGTCCTCCTCGGGGGACCAGCCAGGCCTGAGTCTTCTGAGGGTGCAGGTGAGAAGAGTGGGCCGTGCTCCACAGGACCCTGCAGCCCCCTTGCTTTGTGGTCCTTTGCGGGCGAGTGTGTGGCCTTTTCTCTGTGTAAATTTGAGGGTGGCTATAACACATAAATGTGACTCACACAATAGGAAATGCTGGTGCACTGGGTCCTCCTCACACCTGTGGAAACTGGTCATGAGTGCTCCCTGTGTCTCAATGGACAGGACAGATGCAGGTATTACTGGTGAGGAGCATCACCTCCCTTTCTTGTGGCGGGCCACTTGCAAAAGGTGGAAATCACAGCAGATGAGTTTGGGAAGATAATTTCCACTATAGAATAGGATGTTTGATTTGCTTTAAAGCCTAGGGAAAAGGTCGGTTTTGCATAGGATATATAAAAGTCTTCAGAAGAAACATGGGATGAGCAGAATATATCTTAGTAACAGATGTCAGTTTCCTTTGATAAAGTTAGGGTTAATGAAACAAAGGTGGTTTATTTTTGTACCAGCAAAAAAGGCATAATAAAAATCATATTAAAAGTATGTAACTGGCTATCATTGTGCAAAGAATTAATAAATAGCCAAACATAATAGGGGTAACAAGCAACAAATTACCTCTTTAAAAGGTGCTACTAAGATGTTAGATTTGATTAAAAAGTCATTTTCGTTTATTCCAATTTCCCATCCCTCTGCAATAAAACAGAGAAAGAACAAATCATAGCCCATGGCTGTAACAATTCCATGGTCTCCCTGTACATCCCGTATTACTTATTTTGATGTATTCATGTCTTCTTTGAAATGGGAAACTTTTCAGGAAACAGTAAAAATATAGTATTTATACTTCATTTATTGTCTGCTGGTCCCTAAACCTAACCTGTTGAAACTCCTACCTGACATTGCCTCTTCCCTAGGCTGCTCAAATTGGTAATCTCTTTCTACTTGCTTTGAGGAAAAACAAAACAGTAAACCAGACTCTGTTGTTTCTATTTTTTTTCCTCTGTCTCTGGCCACTGCAAAAATGAAAATAATTTTGTAAAAACAATTATAACATACATACATAAGAGTTGTACAAAGGAAATACAATTGCAGTGCAAAGTGAATATGGAAGAAACTTTGTGTCTGGTTATAGAATGGGAGCATCATTAGTTCTCATGTTTCTTCTCAGTCACTGCAACCATCAATTTATAGGAGAGATTGACAGGAAAACAATCCACATAGGTAATTTAAGTATCTTAGGCAATTGTTTGCAGCCAAAGGATTAAGCAGTTCTGTGCAGTTTAATTTGATCTTTAGTTGCAAGTATTGAATAAGCTGATTTTTGAGAGCCACTAATTGTAATTACAGCACTCAATATTTTCAATATTTTGTAGTTAAACTCCTGTCTTTTTCTGTGTGGTGGTGAATAATGCAGGAGGCAGAGGAATGAGGGCAATTGTCCTATGGAGGGAAGGGGTTACACAGACTTTTTTTTTAGCCCTGCCAAGAAAGCTCTGATCCTTTGCAAATGTAGTCATTGTTTAGAAAGCTTCCTCTTTCCTCTGAGAAGAGACTTGGTTTCTACTGGACAATTGACCATGAGTGTTTCAATCATTTTGCTTAAAGTATTACTGATGTGACGGAACTTTACTTGATGGAAAGATGTAGGGATGGAATGTTGAGCAAGGTGCTAAAGGGGATCACTTTGATCAAAGTGTGGAGGATCAAGAACACTAAGGAATTTTCTAGTTGAGATAATTGTAACTTTAAAATGAGTTCATTATATCATTGTGTAGCTATTCTTTATTAAAAAAAGAAAATTCAGGAAATAAAAATGTGTAGGGGTAATACAACTTGGCTGACAAGTGATGTTTCTGAGCACCAAATGGTGAAAATTTGTACAGAATTTTTGGAGTCAGAGTAGTTACTGTGATTTTACATTGGCAGAGAACATGACCAAAGCTCTGGAGCATTGGACTGCACAGACAAAGGACAATGCAGTTATAGTGATCTGGAATACAAATTTTCCCTGCTTCAACAGCAAGCAGCGGATAACAACTGCACCGACAACTACAGTTTCTTAACTACATCTGCAGTCATTATAAGAAAAACATTGTCACCAAATCACAGTGACATTTAGAAAATGGTGTTGATTTAGCCTGAAGCAAGAATAAAAGATCACTTTTTTTCCATTCACATCCGTAAAATTAGATACCTTTATGATACCATAATGTGATTCTGGTTTTGGACATCACCCTAAAAAGAATGTCCTTTAGAGTAAGATTATCAGACCTGAGAAAATTTTTATTTAAAAAACTCCATTTATTTATAAGACCTCAGAATTTTCTAATTCCTATATTAATTTTAAATCTGTGCACTCTCATGCATCCGTCTCTTCTTTGTTCTCTGTGAATCATCATGGTCTCTACTGGACACTTCTGCAGTGGAGGAATCTTTATTCATCTGATTTGCTTGTCCTTCATGCCCACACATTTCCCAAAAAGAAATACATCAAGATCAGTAATTTTGTACTATGTAGTTAGACATCTTATTTGAAAATATGCCAGTTGTCATCTATATACATCTACGTATGTATATATCTATATCTAGATATCTATAAAAAAGGCAGGGGCTTAAGATGCACTTGATTCAAGAGTGGAAATTTTATCCTGTGTGTACTGCAGTGTCTGGAAGTGTCTGGGAAGTTACATTACTGACAAATATGAATCAGATCACTAATACCAACTTTATCTTAAAGCGACAGCCTAATACTTGGCAAGCAAGAACTCCTCTAACTGATGGCCTTGAGTAATCATTGCAAAATATTCTTGGCATATACGTTGTAATTAGAACAAGGAGCCATAAGACAACTTTGAATTTTAATTTTGTGCTGGGATTTTTTGTGTGTGATGAAATAGAAATTATTACATATATATCAAGAATCCTTAATGTCTAGAGCAATTTTAAAAGATGATGTAGTTGAAGTAAATAAAATCTTACCTGGTTCCTTGAAAAGGATGGTTACTGTAGGCAATGCAGGCAGGGATGGTAGAGACAGGCTTAGTCAAGTGAACATCAAATACTTTATCTGGAGATCTACATCTGAAGAGCTGCTGTTCTAAATTGAAGCGTTAGTCACAGTGTTTGTTATTCTAATAAAATTACAGTGTTTTTCATTATCCTATATGGGCAGCTGCCTAATCCCTGAAGAGCACATCCCTTGTCTGCTGGGATGACTGTACAGAGACACTCAGGCATAATGTCTTTCTGAGGCATGGTTGCATCAGGCATGTGGAAAATGACTCACTCATTTACTTCCTATTTAAAAGGAAAAACAATTTCCGTGTGGAAAACAAACTTCATTTTCATCCAACCTAAATTCATGTCCAGCTTAAACGCTCAGAACAAGCATTGTTATCCCAGTTTCATGTTTTAAAGGAGATGTGGAGTTTTTATTTAGCAAGTACTTATTCAAGGAGTTGAAAGAACTTGATTTTGGGGCAGCACAGAGAGTCCTCAGATATTTGGAAGAAAGCCCTTTTAACTCAAATGGGGAGACTGAGAGAAGTGCCAGCTGTGCCCTTTATCCTTTTCTTCTTGTGTGTCCAAAATCTTGTGTGATAGGTTTAGCCCATGTGCTTTCTGCACAGTGTTTATCAACCTATAAATTTTGCTAATAAGCAGGAAGAGTTTGCACAGAAAAAACAGATCTCTTTGAAATGGGGATTAATATTAAGATTTATTGCTACACACAACAAGAACTAAGGGAAAATACTTATATATACAACAATTCTAACTAGTTTTCCTATAATAACAAATTTACATATTTACAAATACCACCCCTCCTTCTCTTCCTCAAAAACAGTCCAGAGGAAAAAGGAGAAGGGGAAAAAAAAAAGGTCTTTAAGGTAACAGTTCCAAACCACCGCAGCTTGAATCTCTCTCTCTCCCCATCGGTGCAAGGGAGTTTACCTCCCACCTCTAACTGCTTGTCTACAGCTTCTGAGGGTTTACTCATGTCGTCACCACGGGATCCAGGGCTCTGTGGAGTTTCTTCCATGAGGAGTTTCAGGGGGTTTCCTTAGACTCACCACCCCTCGCTGGGATCACAGGGCTTCTGGGTTTCTTTTGGTTCAGTCCACACCCAAGAACACTCTCTGATGCTGTGCTGTGTTGCTTCAGGTAGCCTCTCTTTTCTCTTCTGGAATTCTTCTGACTTTCTGCTTTTGGCCAGATGCCGAATTTTGGCTCTCAGCCGCGGTTAGTTCCTTCAACTTCACCACCGCTCCCTACTTGCAATGAAGGGGTCATTTGCCATCAACACCCAGTCCAGATTCACACTGGGCCCCCACAATATCGGGGGCTTAGTGTTAAGGCTCATCCTTTGGACAAAGTCCCAAGGTCATCAGGGGCTCAGCCCCTCTAAGGAGAATTCACTCAGCTTCTCCACCGTTCTGTGGCTGCAATTCTTCTGCAGCTTGCTGCCTACAACCTTTAGGTGATCCAGTCTTGGCCTCAAGCCATCTCTGCCCTCCCCGGGCTATCCAGGCCTCCAGGGGGGGAACCCACATGAAAGCTTTTTCTCTCCAAATCATTTCCACAGGTGGCAGGGGTTTTAAAGTCTTTTCCCCTGCTGCCTCACTCATGCCATGGCTCCGAATGTCTTTCTGTGCCACTCACACAACCACCTTCTTTTCCGGTTGTGTTAAATATGTAATTTGTAGAGACGTCACAGAAGTCCTCGATTGACTACTTAACCGGAATTTCACCTGGAATCAACCACCTTCTACTCTAATACTGAGGGGAATGGGCTAAACCATGACATCTTGAAAGTATGCAGAAGTTATTTTGCTGTAAAATTGGGGCAAAAAATATTTGTTAAACCTCTTTGACTCAAGTTTTCACAAAATTAAGTGGAAGTGCTTGGTCTTAGGAACCACTGCAGAAACAGAATTACACTTTCTGGTATATAAAAGCATAGGCTGTTGCTAAACTGTAACTGAAGTTCTGTTTGATAGACAACCAGTGGCTGTATTTCATCATCTCACGAGGAAATTACGGCAGATTTGGGTCTCTCTGCTACCTTTGTGCAGCAGAAACATCAGTCTGAGGTAGTATTGTCTAAATGCTGAAGAGATGGGGGTGGTGTGGTGGGGGAGAAAGGGACCAGGGGATCATTTGTTTTTTAATTTAGAAGTCTGTGGCATGTGTATTAAAGTACAGCCTCAATTCTTACAAATTAGATTTCAAAGCATAATTGCAGCATCAAATATAAAAATTAATCAACTCTGTTATTACTTGTGAACAATTAAAGCATCATAAAATGAAAAAATATGAAGGAAATATGCTTGTACATGTAATGCCAGGATTGTAAAGTGCTTAATTTGGTTAGAAAAATGTATTGTAGATTAAAACTAGAAAAACAGATAAAATACATAACAGACATGTATTTGTTTCATTTTCACAGTAATTTAATATCTCTGAAGCATAACAAAGAACAGCATTTATTAGTGATTTCTTTCTGTCATTTGAAGTGGGGGGAAAGGAGGTGTGCCAGGGAAAAAATAGGTAGATTTGCAGTTATGACTGCATGGTACAGCTATTGAACTGTGCTGTGCTGTTTTATAGGTCTTTGTACACTTCCAGTGAAAACATTTATCAGGTGTTCTCTTGAATAAGATCTGTGGAAAATAATAGTGTTACTGTGGTGATGTTACTGGTTTTATTGAGGGGTTTTCTAAACCATGGATTTTGCAGAACATTCCTAAAAACCATCATCTTGTGCAGTGGCTGTGTTAGAGTTAACTTTGTCAGAAAATATACTACTCCTAAGTTGTATTATCATGATTTAAATAGGAATATCACTGGAGCACACTTAAGTTCGATAAACACGCTGCTTTAAAATATCTAAAGTGCTTCATAGTGCTTCAAGATGAGATATTACTTGCATCCTAGAGGGAATGAGTCATCTGAAAATATATATATATACTTGCATGCTGTGTTTCACATACCATTGGGGGAGTTCAGTTTTTGTTTTACCAAACTAAATGTGGAGAGATGCTCCAGAGCTATTCATAATCTAAATACGAGTATTTCTAAAAGGAAGATTTGGTCTGTTTTGCAGAATAAAAAAGAGATATTAGCTAAGGACAGAAATAATTTTAAGAACAAGCTCCTTAACCCCACCTCTAGGTACAGTTTGTTTTGTTCTTACTTATTTTTTCCTGGAGGTAACAAAGAAATAAAGGCAATATCCCTTGTTCTCTCCTATGTGCATTTTCAGTGTGTCTGTGAATAGCCCTGGGAGCAGGGATTTTAGTAACCTATCAAAATGAGTATTGAATACATTATTTTTACTTCCATGGATTTAGTGATAGTGGAGGTGGAAGGCTATATCTAAAAAGGTGAAATGGTACTACTGGTCCATTTTTATTTATTTATTTATTTATTTTCCCCCTTTTCTGGCTTTTCCCAATCAATACACTTGCTGTGGTAGCCACCGTATGGGATATATAAAACACCTACAGCTCAAAAGCAAACAATCCAGAAAAGAAAAATGGGGATGTAGGAATGGGGAAATGGGGATGTAGGAAGCAGAGGAGATGAAAGTGAAAGGACTCTGCATCATCACTCTAGGATGCATGCGGCATCGGTGTGGTTGGATTAAGACATAAATTTGCAATTATATTGCAGTAAAGTTAAGCTGTAAAGACAAAATATTGTACCAAGTAGCAGTTAATTTAGAAGAGCTGAATGCTGCAAAACCTATCCCTACAGTTATGAAGTGAGTACAAATAAAAGTTCTTCCTCCAGTGCTCCAGGAGCAGGATTAATCTCTGTTATACTAATATCAGCTGTCCCAGCTGCATTTTATCCATAGTAGGTGCAGTAGCCACCATGTAAAAAAATTCACTGATGTTTGTGAGAGGAGAATATTTTCTGGTTTTCTTTTCCTGTGCTGAACCTCTTAAGTATTTCATGTACTTCCAGGTTCATTTACTAGGTCTTTGTGGATACAGTAGGATTTCATTCCAATTGTTTTGATTACAAGTTGTTTTGGTTATTTTAATCCTCTCTTTATCATTACATAATGGAGTAGGATGTACCTTTTGTTGCACATAAAAGATATTTGCTGCGGCTACATTGATTCAATGCACAACAGCATGTATTGCAAATGTTTCCACCTAATAATAATAATAATAATCCAGATTTAGAGCTTCCATCACAGCAGCCCACAACATCAGTTTGTGTACAGCTCTAATAAATGTCTCCAAAAAAATAGAAGCTGGGAAAGAAAAAGATGCCAGTACTTGCATCGAAAGTGTGAGGTGGCTTTTGCAGGAGGCAGGGACTTTTATATCAAAATATGACAACCCCTTTTTCCTCCCAGATCAGCTGTTTTGTATGTTCAGTGAATCTCCCAAATCCCAAGAGGATTCCTGTAATGAGCAAGACAAGTAGGAAGAGGGAAATATAGATAGGATATTATTAGGAATAAGCTACTGGGAAAAATCAAGGGAAGCACAGGCAGGGGAAAAAGAGGGGTAGCTTTGAGGTAAGCTTTCCCATGTTTTAATCAGTCATGCTTCTAAACTATACTCCAGGTAAAACTCTATCTATCTGGTTTTTTGTTTGTTTATACAGGAAACCTGTAGGGTATTCATCCAGAAGTGTGGTAACGTTCATCTAATTGTTGTACTTATCTACTGCTCCATCCCCAGCCTTTTATTCAAATTTTTAAATATTGATTTTTTTTTTCAGGAGCCAGTTACCTTTTTATGATGTCCTTTTGTATAATCAACATCTTCATATACAATTTTAATATGTACCCAGGTTGCTACTTTAGAAGATACTGAGTTGAACAGGACTCATCTCTCCTGGCAGCAGTAGATGCAGAAGTGACAGAGACCTCAAATAAGAGCCACAAACCAACCTGGAATAAATGTTATGAGAACCAAAACCAAAAAACTTTCTTTTGCTTTAAAATACAGTTTCTGTAGTTTTGATTGCATCAATTTGAAAGGTCTCATGCACACATTTTAAAGGCAGGGCAGGAAAAGCAGAAGTCCTTTTTGACGGATAACTAAGTGATAAGGTGATGACAAGTTATTTTGTCCTACCACATCCCCCGATTAATGGGGCTGGTTTTTTGTGATCCCTTTTAAATCTTAACCTAACGTGGCATTCTTATTTTTCTATTCCTTATCTGGACCTGTGTAAATAGAAATGAATGTTATTTTTGACTGGAAATATTCAGATGTTCTAGATAAGCATTTTCAGATATATGGTCTAGATAACCATTGCTAAACCTGATTATTTATTGTCAATTCCTACAAAGTGTGTTACAGTGCTCCAAAACAGGTAAATAAAAACCTCCTTATTTTCTTGTCCGAGGAACAGTGCACTCTCTTTGGGACAACTTATGGAGGAGCTAGAAAACAAAATTTATGGGTCAATGAGAAAGCACAAGTGTTCAGAAGTGGGATTACCTATTACTTTCTAAGTCCTGTGCTGGTGATGTGGGAACAAATACACGTAGAAATAGTGCACAGAATTCATTTTACTTTGATAGCAGATGGACTTGAAATGGAATAATGCAAGTAAGGTATGTAATAATAAATACTACTTGCAATTGTTTTCAGGTGCTCTAATCTTCAACTGTTCTGCAGATTAAAATTACGTTGTATGATTAAAATGAGAGAGTAAGTACTGTGCTGCTACAGACCAGATTATTTAAGAAAATTTAAGAAAGGAAATCATCATTCTTCATTTATTGTTCCAGAAGTTCTTTTTTCTGAAGTTGTCCCCTAAAACCAGGAATACCTACAGAGGGCTTGGAATTTAGTCCAGTGCCGTTACCGGAGTGAATCATGCACCTGAGAAGTTCAGAAAGGAGTCATATCCTTGTTCAGATATGAGCTCTAGCAAGGATTGTTGATGCTCATATTTAAAATTGAAATTACTAAAATTCACCAGTTCAAAATAATATTTAATGCTTCCAGCACTGTGCTATCTACATTCTTCTTCCTGAATATTTTATTACTGTGATACTACATACTAAAATGCAGTAAAGGCTTTACATTTCAAATTATTGAAAGCAAACCTCAATTTATAATAAATGCCTGATAGACTTCAGGGAATCCATAATTTAGATGGCAACAGAACACACTGAATCCAGCTACAATAACAGATTATATTTGAAAAGGCAACAATTAAATACAAAGAATGGCTTTGGTTACTATGGGAACAGTTAAAGAGTTTTCAGCATTGCGAGCCACTGTGTGTATACAAGAGAAATTATGTTCTTCTGAGTCAAAGAAGCTATGAAAGCTTTCCTAGAAAAAAGCTAAATAGTATGAAATATTTCAAGCGAAAGCTTTTAAATACCTCTGTACAATACGTCACTGTTTTTGTGTTCTCTCTTCCTGCTTTACCCCCATTTTTCTGCCACTAGTCTTTGGAGCCAGAGTTTTTTGAATTGTGTTGCAAAAAGCACTTTGCAAAGAGGATTAGTGAATGAAAGAGTGATGTGGACGAGATATTTTATTTCTGGGGCTGTTTACAAGAGATCTAATTCTGTCTCATAAATCTTACTCAGATGAAGGCATCTGTAGTGTAGATTCACACTTTCTTTCAGATACTTTTCTTTTTATTCTCTTAACCTGAAAATAATGAATGCACAAGTTAGAGGAGAAGAAGTAGGGAAAATTATCAAGTCTGTATTTCACTGAAGCTTAAGAGCTTTTAAATAGGGTGCACAATCACATTAGGTATGCAGTATTTATTAATATTGCTAAACTAGGTGTTAACCTCATTATTTTTATTAGTTCTTGACTCTAAACATTATCATTGATACCTCAATTTTTATATTTGTAAAAAGAAAGAAAGAATAATGTCAGATAAGTACTACTTATAGAATCAACTTTGCAGTGGACCAAATTCTAAAAGTATTTAAACATCTTTTATACTTGATCTAAATCAGAGGTTTTGTTTGTCTATTGAGGAAGCTTTAAAAGCTTTATCAGGAATGATCAGTTCTGTATGGAAATTGGCACAGTCTGCAAGACTTCAGATCATCTGAAATGTGGTCCCTTGAAGTGAAAGAAACTGTAGTTGAAGTCATTTCATGATATGACAATGAATTTAAAAAGGAGAATATTCTTCGATATCTTTTGAAAGAAATAAACTGTCTGAAAAGTATATTATCAGCTGTTATTTAAATACATATTAAACAATACTGTGCTATTTCTGTGTATCTTTCAAACTCCAGATACAGGAATGTGCTGATGTTGAACTACAAACTAGCAGTTAAGTAAATTCTCTAAATATGCCATGTAATTTTTGGTGCTAACTTGTGAAGTGAGACTGCCCACCTCGTGATGCTAGGTACACTACAGCTTTTTTATTTTTAATATTGAAGCAAGAGTACTATATATTAAGAAAAACATGTTTGGGGCACTAAGGATACATACTTAAAAGTCTCAACTCTTATGAGATTATTATTTTAGATTCATATATATATATATATGAATCATATATATATGAGATTGATAAGCAGTGTTTTTCACAGTTGTATATGAGAAAAAGCAAAGACTCTCTTGGTAAGGGAAACACTTCTGTAACCTTATTGAGAGACCTGGGACTAACATTTGTGTGTGCAATCATAAGTGAGGAGAAAGTCTCTAGACTTAGAGTAGTTTTTGCCTTATGTGCTTGTGTATGTAGGTCTGTCTTTCTATAAGTCACCGTTAAAAAGCAAGGAAGTGTTTTATATGCTGCAGCCGGAGTGTTTTAAACCAAAATTTTCTCTACTCTGCATTTTTGGGAAAAGAAAACACATCTCTTAGCAATTGATTTTCACTTCCACTGACATTCATTTGTTTAGATCATTTCATAACCTCTAACTTCAAATGGTTGTCAGGAACAAGTGAATACAAAACTAGTAGGGGGAGATAACGCATTGACCTTGACATCCTCCTCCATGGAGGAGGCTAACAAGTTGTGTTACTGATGGTTTTGTGCTGATCTCTCTAAGTTGTCCTCAGTGAAATACCCACTGAGCACCACTGCAGAGGCCACACGCTCCAAATGTATAGCTGCCGTGACTTTTATGTGCTGCTTCATTACCATCCTGAGCCTTTTCAAAGCCGTATTGAAAAGCTGATAAAATTACTTTTAATGAGGATTGAGACAAATCTGTTGTGCCGCCTGCAGACAAATTGCTACCAGAACTGAAATCAGTTTAGTGCTCAGCATTATCTGTTTGAAATACTTCCTCATATAAACCGTGTTTCCCCATGTCTAACGTGGTAGTACCAGTGATAGTCAGAGGAAAGAGCAGTGAGAACAGGCACTGCTCAGCCTGTGCCACAGGCTGTGGCTGGGAGAGGCGGGCACGGATAGGCCTCCTCCAGCCAGAGAGTACCTTTTGTATCACTGACAGAAGGCAAGGGCTATTTTTCTTTACCTGTTGACAGATGCTTCAAAGGTGACCTCAGAGCATGTCAGAAAAAGTAATAAAAGACAGTCAGGAAGCCTGGCTTTAGACAAGAAAAGATAACGAGTACATTTTTATAGATTGCTTTCCTCACTTGGGTGGGAGAAAGCTAACTCACGCCTAGACATTGCTAAGGCTTCAGAAGTGGTGTTACGGCTACCATGGTGATTTTGGGCAGTCAATATATAATAAAATAAGTTTCTTCTTGATGAAGTAAAAGCAACCTTGCATCTGTTAATCTTATAGGTGGCCTTGGCCTGATTTGCCACATTTACCTGTTTTGTTAAGTGGCCTTTGCAAAGTTAGTAAAGTGCAAAATGGATCTTTCAGAAAGCCCTGCTTTTGCTAGCAGTGGCTATGGAGAAAGCACACTTCTGTGGAAAGTCTGGTAGAGTCATTCTTATGGGACCAGATAACTAATTAATTTTTAAAAATCTTGTCTCAAAATAGGTATTTGTGATTTTCCTAAACATCCTTGAATGATAGTTGCTTTTCTATGCTGCAGTTTGCTTAAAGTGAGGTGAAGAAAGCAGTGTTCCGTAATTCTGAACTAATCTTCACTAGGCCCTGGATATCTTCTAAAATATTTTCCAAATACAACCTCTTTATTATTTATAATGAAATAAAGTCAGTGGTGAATAGTTAAAAATAAGAGCAGAGATTATAAAAGAGTTTACTTAATAATATATCACGCTGCCCTGTGATCATCTTCATCATCTTCGTCATCTGCTTTTGGAGGCACTAAAAATTTCAATCTATTAGGGAGTATCTATAGGCAGTGTATTTTTGGGGGTCTTTATAAGACCATAAGTGAGGTTCATAAGGGTGAATTCTGTTGCCTGCTTTCTCTTTGTATCAGTGTAAAACCAGAATAATGACACAGGCTTAGTGAACTCCTGGTTATGCAGGAGTTCACCAATATTATCAATTTGTTTGTTGCATTTTTGTTGGGGTGAATAGGGAGAAATACTTCACATGAAATGGGATGCCTGTGCTATCTGCACTGGATTCATGTGTACCTTGCCAATAACTCAGGCTGTATAAGGCACTTCCATTGCTTATTCCTCAGAGGTGTCTTGTCTCATAACAGAAAGCTGCACAGATATTTCTTGAATTAATAAATGCAACTATACCTGTAGATGTCAGTGGTTCAATACAATGCCATGACAAGAAATCTAAAATATGTGAGCAACCTTGCTTGGACTCTAGAAACAACACTTAACTTAGAACTTTCTTGTTCACCTGTTTTGCTAAAAACTTGAGTATTTTAGCTTGAATGGAATGCTACCTGAAGGGATTGGGGTATGCCTGCATAAATGGCATACTTTCAACTAACTATCTGGAAATAATAACAGATTAATTATTTTTAACAGTTTTTTTTTTTCTTGATACAGTTGATCGGTGTAGAAAATTATTGAGTATGGTCTAGATTTTTTTTTTTTGGTTTTGTTGTAACCCTGTTCTTATAGATTCTGTAGGAAAGAACTTGATGGTTTATTTATGTTATACTGTTTAATATTTCACGTAGACATTCTTCGCTGCTGATGGTGAACAAAAGAACAAATGCTAATCTTTCTTCAAGCATGAATTTTTTACAAGAATATTTAGCAGTTGTTCATTTTCATATAGCTAATGTGTTTTGTGAGACGTCTAATCTTGAATCTACTTGCTTATGTTAGGACATTCTTTTCTAGCAATGTTATGTACTTTGTGCCTGCTGCTGAAAAAATGTGCTTCAGCCCTGACTATCTTATGAATGCTGATGAATGGAAAGCAGGTTTGCTGTCTTGATTTCTGCTGCTTAGGTTTCTTGGGGTTATGAATCCCACTGTATATTGATGACACAGGGATAAAGTTGTTCACTGAAGCACACTATGAAAAATTCATGTCTGTTCTAAAGATCTGTCACTTTGGATGCATATTGGTGGCTCTGTGAGCACATGGCATCATGTGTTGGTCAAAGGCTGTATTTTTTAAAATTCAGTTCAGAATGGCTATATCCATCTGCCAAAGCAAAAATGAAGAAAAACCTTGGTTCAGCCAAAATTTGTGGGGAAGCTTTGATTGAAGAAGATCATGCCTATCCTGAGGTTGCTACTTCCTCCAGGTAGTGATGAATTAAGATAGTTAAAAGTGGGAACTTTAAACCATGAGTTATATAGTTAGATAAATATAAATGTGGCAGCTGTTACAAAGTCTTCAAAGGACTAATTACAATCTCACTTTTCATATATTAATGCAAATACAGTGGTAAAGCGGTTGAATGGTTGAGATTTGCTTTGTAGACTTTAATTTCCTGACATTAAAAAGTCTCTGAATTTAATGATAAAATGCCAGATGCTGCATTATGCTGAATGTTTTTGCCCAGTGATTTGTACTGACCAAGAGTAGTGCTGCTTCTCTGACTTAAAACAACTAGTAGGGAATAGGTGTCCTTATACATATGTGTGCTTGTGAAATGGGGGCCTTCAGGATGTATGAATGGTACCTTTTGAAATAAAGTAGCTATTGGTTTTTTACTCTCTTCGGGGAAATAGAGGATTTGGGGGGTTTTTTTGTTTGTTTGTTTTGTTGATTTGTTGTGGGTTTGTTTTTTTTTTTTTAAATACAGTGGTTATGTACATTAGAACATTATAAAGTCATCAAAGTTCATGAGAGCCAATCAGATTTGTAATGCATGCTTTGGTGCTCAAATCCCCCACTGAAAGAGAGAAGAAGTAAATACAGAAGATTTGAAAATTCTCTTCTGTATTACTTGCATGTCTGAAAGTCATAGAATCTGATGTATTGAGTTTTGCAGAAAATATAACTTACCATAAATGCACTTTTATCTGAATTTTGAAAGTGTCATAATGAAGTTAATATATGTTAAAAATTCAACTACAGTACTATGAAGATCTGCATAGTTATTCAAATTTAAGCAAATGAAAGTCCATTGAAATTTAAGCCTATGCATAAATCTTTGTGGCAGGCTTGTGCTGTTTTATCCAGTGTTCTTTCATTCAGTAAAGTAGCTGGGGCGATACATGTCTGTGAAATGTAAATGTAAGTACATTTGCGTGGCAATATTTGAAGAACTTTAGGAAAATAAGTACTGAAACGCAAAAAATAAAGATAAAAGCATTCCTATTTCCAGCAGAACTAGCCATAAATTTTCAAGTATGGGAAGATACAAAGGACAAAACTGTAGTTCAAACAGATGGATGTTGTGTCCTTGCAAAGAGTGGACCCTCTTTTTCTTTTTAATAATTTAAATTAATTCTTTCTTTTGAGGTGAAGATTGTAGGGTGATAAAATCTCTTGTACCCTTTTTAACCATTAAAAAGGAATGTGGAGATCTCATAACTTTTCTGTCCTTCATTACAGTGAACATGTAAAATTCACTTTTGATATTAATCATACTTAGAAGTCCATTTGCTACCCGTAGTGATTTCACTAGGAAAGACTCAAATCTTTCAGGCTAATGAAGTTCTAACTAAGTATTGGTTATTAGATACTTAAGATCTTACTTTATCCAGATGGGGAAGCTTAATCTGGATCTTAACCACTTCTGATGGGTGAAGATTCCAAATCATGTTCCGAAAAAGTAAAGAAGTTATTCTTAATAATCCAGTTGAATCAGGTGGTAGCTCTACACCTTGTACAGAAGCTTTCCCAGGCAAGTCACCTTCTGCCGGCTCCAAATCTTATTCCTTGTGATTTGGCATTGCACTGGAACCTTCCAGCAGTGAGAGAGGTTTAACTGCAGTCTTAAAGCCTATCAGAGCATTTACGGAAAGATTTCTACATAGTTGCACGGTTTTCTTGAACGGGAAGTCGAAAACTGACAGCAGCTTTTCTGATTTCATGCAACATCTACTTACACTGTAGTTAGCTATGGATCATAAAAAGTAAGGTTCCTGCCTGCCTTACTCCATGTTCCTCATCCCAACCCCACCTAATCTCAAGGTGGGGCTGGGATGATCACTCATCTGCTTGCTTCAGCATCACATGGGAGCAGAAATAGAGTGGAGGAACGAGGCAGAAATCAATAGAAAGAAAGCTTTTTTTGTTGTTGTTTATTTGGGTTTTTTGGTTTATTTTTTGTTTGTTTGTTTGGGTGGTTTTTTTTTTTTTTGTTTTGTTTTTTTGTTTTGTTTTGTTCTGTGACAATCATTTTTTTTGAATGGTAAATCTGCTTCTTGGGACTTTTTGCCCTCATGGTCCTAATACCTAGCCAAGCACTGTGTAGCTGATTTATAGATTTATAACTCCGAGTTCCAAGGAGGTGCTTTGCTGAGGACATGGTCACAGATGTGTTTTAAGTCAATTGACGTATTTCAGGCTTAAAGGTGTAGCACAAGTTGTTGTTTACAGTATTTACTGTTCCCAAACATTTATTTTCATGGATTTTGGGGTGCTGAAAAATGATGTAGAAAATTTAGCATGATACAGTAGATTTTAGCAGAAGTGGGGTTTTTGTAAAAGCCCATCCCTGTCAAAATCAGCACCTTTGAATAACAAAACAGAGTAACCAATAGAGTACACTGCTTTTCACATCTTTTCTTTATATTTTTTATGTAAAATTAATTCTTCTGTGACAATCATTAAAACTGACATCCTCTCATTAGGACCAACCATTAAAATTAACCTTAACTATGATCAAATCTCAATACTCATTAGAATAGATCTCAGCTCATTAGGAATTTTAGTATACAAGTTGAAAACAGAAGACAAGAACATTTTTAAAAAGTAAAATTAGGTGTCAAGGCCTTTTCTGCTTCTCTTACTTCCTCACCAATGAGGGGCAGAAGGAGTTCGAAGGAGATACAACTGACCAGGGGGATATCCCAGACCATATGTTGTCATGCTCAGTATATAAAGCTGGAGGAAGAAGGAGGAAGGAGGGGTGTTTGGAATGAGGGCATTTTTCTTCCCAAGTGGCTGTTGCGCATGATGGAGCCCTGCTTTCCTGGGGATGCCTGAACACCTGCCTGCCCACGGGAAGCAGTGAATTAATTCCTTGCTTGGCTTTGTTTGCATGCACAGCTTTTGCTTTACTTATTAAAATGTCTTCGTCTCAACCCCTGAGTTTTCTGGCTTTTGCTCTTCTGATTCTCTCACTGGTCCTGCTGGTGTGGCAGTCAGTGAGCTGCTGCGTGGTGCTTAGTTGACAACAGGGGTTAAACCACGGCAGTCCTGCACGAACTGCTGATACCACAGGTGTCCACAACACTGTTCCCTTAGCTGATTTTTCATGATGCTGCAGAAGTTTTGAGTCAAGTCATACCAAAATCTTGGGGTGTGAGTGCAGTTCCATACAGTGGAAACTTCAAAAGTTTTGATGTGTATTTGCTCTTATAGTGGAAATACTCACCTTTTCTATTCAAAAAAGATACTAATACTGGCAGTTTAGGAGTACGTCTTCTCTGCGATCAAATTCTTCACTTCAAGATTTTGGATTAAAATCTTCTCTGAAACAGTGTTCATATTCCACGCGTGTTAAATTCACCTCTGCCTGGTGTGGACTTGAACTTTGTTCATTGTTTTGTTCTTCAAATGAAAGGAAATGGATCAATGGGAGTTGAAATCTGGCTCAGCTGAATAGGAGTTACTCGTGCATACCTGTGGTCTAAGTATAAACCATTTATGTTCAATTAAAGGTAGTGGTCTGGGTGCAAAACAGATCTAATCTCTGTTACAACACAGGAACGAGCAAATCTAGTTAAGCAAAACAATAGGGAGTATTGTGTGGGATCTAAAGATGTGGAGGCATTGTTTGATGCATAACACTGGAGCTTCATCTACACCAGGAATAAATTATATAGGTGACTCTAATTAACACCAAGTTGTAGATTCTGGTACCAATGAATTTCTAAAATTAACAGAACACTGTTGTAGGAAAGAACGGCTCTGTACAAAAAACATCAGCCAAAGACAGTATACCTTTGTATTAACTCAGATTTTAGATAAGCTTTTAAAGTTATAATAGATATTTATTAAGGTTTTAAAAGCTTGATATTTTCTTTTAATGTGTGTTATACTTTGTGGTGGACTTGCTTGGAAACACAGTGATTGTATATGTACTTCATTAGAGCGTGATTTTCCAAGGGAAGTTTTTCTAAGGGGTGCAACAGGGAATGTAATGCCATCTATTTCTTTTAAAATTATAGTGATACTTTTACCCCAAGTAATGCAATCTTTTTCAGGTGATTCAAGGATGCTTTTTTCCAGAAGAAAATCCAGATTTTATTCTGAAAGCGCATAATCTGTATTTCGCATATCCTAAGAACAGAACCTGAGAGAGTGTTTATTCCTACTGAGATCAGAGTATATGGAAACTAATCTGTACCCTTAATGTTAGGGATAAGCCATCCATGTTTCCTCTAAGGAACCTTTTATGGAATCCTATTAGGCAGATAATAAAGGACTCAAGTTTTTATCAGTCAAAGCTATTTTGGCAGGGTTTTTTGGTTTTCTTTTTTTTTTTTTTTTGTGTGTGTGTGTATGGGTTTTTGTTGTTGTTTTGGTTTTGGTTTGTTTGTTTTGATGTTTTTTTAAAACAAACTAAAAAACCCTGCAGAAGTTCCTAAGAAGCCACATTCTGTGGTTTAAAATTTCATATTCTTCATCTGTCTGCAGTATATTCAGTAATATACAGGCAAAAGCAGAAATGGTTCTCTATTAGGGGAAAGACACCTCCACCTCCTCCCCACCCCCTTTAGTTGTTTTAGGACATTGGGCACTTTGGAGTTTTCTGATCTCCACAGTATATTTGATTTACACAAATAATTGCAGAAAAATCATTATAATAAAGCCTTGGGCTTTTGCAAGGTCAAGATATGGCTGCTTTTTTTCTCAACCTCCTTTGGAATGTAGTTCACTGCAGTCTGTATTTCCACTTCTAAAATACTGCCGGTTACAGGAGCCATAGCCATTGCATTGTCTTTGCATTGTGAAGGGTAGACCTATCACCCTTATTCATTTTTCTTCTATAGAGGTTGATTTTATGACAACCTAGTCAAAACTCCAGTTGATGTCCAGTGTGCTTGGCAGTGATTGCACAGGTGGAATTTCCTAAGATGTCACTGCACAAGGGAATAGAAATTTATAATTTCGTTTATAGAATTGAAATGGATAGGTTACTTTGTTTCATACTTACTTACTCAAACTTGGAGTGGTGGGGTTTTGGGGGAGGGGGGTGGGCTGTGTTTTTTTCCTTTAGACTCACTGTGATTGCCAGCTAAAAATGAATGTGAGGTTGGGGTTTTTTTTGTTTATTTGTTTGTTTGTTTTTAATCCAGAATTCATGAGGTGCTCGCTGAGGCAAAGTGATTATGTTAAGACATTTTTTCTGCTTGTTGCAGTGGACTCATGCTGTTTGAAGCCCAACAATATTGCTTTAAATCTCAATTTTCTCACTGTTGTGAGCATTTTATTATAAACACATTGAAGAAAAAAAAAATCTTACTTGAATTATATCAGGATGCAAGAAAAGAGTAGTGGTAAAATGTTCCCTTGAAAGGTTTATTGTTGTTAGTATGCAGTAGTGTGCAAGATCTGAGGAGCAGAGAAGGCATTTGCCAACGTAGCAAAAGAGGAAAAACTTCATTAGAGTTTTGCATGAGATCTTTAGATGGTGTATGACACACATAAAAATGTCATATTGGAAAAAAACTGCTTTCAGATGCTTTTTTTGTGCCTTCTGTCCAGCCAGTGGAAGTTTGTTGTTACAATGCAATGCCTTTAGCTTACTTATCTGCCTGCATGAGGATATTGTGCATTTGCTATAGGGTTGCAGTGATTTGAAGTGATCAGCTATATAACCTAATTTAGCTCCAGAGAAAAATCTTGTCTTTTCTCAAGAATTATTTGTTTTCATTCTGAGTGGGACAGTATATGTTTAGGATGTTCAAAACCCATGTGATGATGAACAGTGTAAGCAGATGGAATCTCTGGAAGACTGCATATGTTTTGTTCTGATTTGTGACTAACATCTAATGCAAAATTAATATTTCCGAGTTTGTATATCTTGAATTTAGAAGTTGTGGATGTTTGGTGAGAAGATACATCATGTGAAGAATAGCTTCTGCCTGTTTAGATGTCAGGCATGCATGTGCCTACACAGAAAAAATTCCTTTGTGCAAATTCTGCCTTAGTTCAGATGTATACAATGCTGTGGAAGCTGTTGAAGATTTACTTGGGTGATTGAAAATTGAAATTGGCCTCTTTTTTTCCCTTTTTGAAAGTAATGTAAAAAATCATCTCCTGTGCAGTAATCATGGTTTCATATAAAAACATAAGCTCATGTGGATATATTTGACCTTAGGGGAATATCAACGAAGATTAACATCAAGCAAAATAAATAAACCATTACTTTTTTCACTGTCAAATCTGTGATTGGGCAAGAAGTTTCATTTGTTACTGAAACATTTCATTGCTCTTAAATTTGTATTTGTATCATATATTACATTATTATATTGCCTCAGTATTTCAGTAGTACTGCAAAGTTTTGTAAATGAAAAAATATGGCATTGCTAGGCAATTTCATGTTAATGATTTCTAGTGCACATTGCCATGTGCAATTGAGAGTACTTGCTATAGTCAAGCTAGAGTGAATGAAAAATATCTGTTACTGAGCCCTCGATATTCACCTCTAACATGGCTATTTACAGACTGTCTTCTCACTGCAAGTACATAGCTGGATCTTTACCTCCAGTTGGTAAAACCTTACTGAAGATGAGAATTAGCTTGTTTTCATTTTGACTGGTTTTTCATGTCTCTTTTGATTACATGGGCCCCAGTTCCTCCTCACAGACCTCTTTCTTGAAGTTATGCCAATTGTAGACGTAAGTTATGTGGTTTTACCTTTATGGCTGCCCTAAATCAGAGTTTTGCCACCAGATTGCATTACCCAACACAAATGTAGTTTGTGTAAACTCCTTGCTCGCACCTCTGCCTACTCACACTCATAGTAACCAAAACTGTTGCTGCCACCCACCAACTCTTCACATTTCAAACCCAGGTTTAGAAGCCTAGCAGTCTTAGGAAACCTTACACAGTTACTTGAGCATCACCTTTGCCCGGCTCTCCCAGCCCTGGCTCTCAGCTCTTCCTTGCCTGGCCAGGACATACTACCGCAATTGAAGTTTGTGTGAAATTTACCTCCTTCCCTTCTGGGAATCAATAAAACTTAGCTCATACGGGTCATCTTCGTTTCACTGGGCGTAAAAGGCATTACTGTGCATGACTGGAGCGTGAGGGTGGAAGTGAAATACACACATACAACCTGTGCTTTTCTTCTGGTAGATCCCCGTCGTGACAGCAGCACCTTACCAGAGCTCCTGCTCTGGTGGCTATGTGGAGGAGACCGATGGTGTGAAATTGCATCAGCTGTTACGTTTTCAGTGAGCATCCCAGTGGTTAAAAGGATTATGATTGTAGAATTTTGTACCATTAAATTGATACATGTTATGCAGTGCTATTTATATTTTGTACTGACAATTCAATTTAATCCTGATTTACGGATGTATATTTTCCCAATTTACAAAGAACGCCAACAATGATGTTTTGCTTGAAGATCAAAATACTGGCTTACATATTTCAAATTATTCTGTATGAAAGCATGAGCACTTTTTCCTGCACTGTAGTCTCAGTTCATGCTAGAAGTCAGATGGAGAGCTGCATTCCTTGCCAAATGATGGGATGGATTCCCAGAGAAGCCTAGGAAATTAATTATACTGGGCAGCAACCATTGTATGGTGTATGGAACCTAAACGTGTAGCAAATGTCGAAGGGTGCAGATGCTGCGGACAAGCAGATGAGAGCAGTTGCCATAACTGTGTTGTGGTAACGTGGGAGATGTATGGGAACAGCATTGTGACACAGTAGGCACACTGGCAGAGCTGTGGAGTGGTCTCAGTATTCTGACAAATCCCAAATCTGTTGACTTGAAGGTACTGATTTCTTTTTTTTTTCCCCTGAATCATTTTTGTTATCATTTTTTTAAAATACAAAAAAATATATAAATTTTACAGGTGGGGTAGCATTTCAGGAAATAAAAGGTACTTTTGAAGTCAAACATTGATGCCACCCTTTTCCCAAAATAAAATGAAGTATTTTTTCTATACCTCAGTGAAACATGTTTTTGAAAGCTTTGCCTGAAGGAATTAATGCTCTGCATCTACAGTAATGTCAGATTTCCATGGTTTATTAATCTCACAGTAGGATGGAATTTAAACAGTTTTCTTCTGGTACTCTTCTTCGTGTTGCCATGTAGTTCTTAATAGTAAGGAAGAAAGTTACAAGCCTTTGTGGTGGAAACAAAAACAATATTGAAGGCTTCTGTTATGTTTTTTAAACACACTCTTCAGCCTGACACAAGCCTGAAAAAAGGGAGAGACTAACAAAAAATGCCTCAAGAGCTTGAGAAGGCCCACAGTTCAGTACAGCTTTCATTATTATTAATTATTTGAACTGATTAAAATGCTTTTTTATTATGTGCAGTCAATCAACAACTGGAGGGGCAAATCTGGAGTGAGAGGTCGTCTGCTTACTGTGGGTTTTATAAATCCCTGTGTCCCATCTCTTCACGTGACACAACATCCTGTTTCCTTCAACACTTTGCCTCATGAAACACGGGTTTTGTGTCTGAGCTGCTGGCTGGGTTTCTTCTTGCTCCTATCCACGTGTCACTTGTGTAGCTGGCTATATATCGGAAATACAGTTACATTTTCTCTTGCTTCTCCATCTAAAATTCACCTGTGAAATACAACTAAGAATGACAAAAACCCCCACAACATGGGCAAAGAAGGGGAAAATTGTAGTTTGAGTTATTTAAAAATATGTGTCTTGGAGAACGAGAGTGTAGACTAGCTAACTTTGTTTTCTGCCTGAATTAATGAGCAGTGACTAGACCAGCTGAGGTTCTACAGAAAATATTGACACTTTTTCACTGTATTCTCAAGTGTATTTGTATATATTGGTTTTAACTATTTGGTGTCCACATTCAAATTTGTGTGCCAAGTATAGCATAGAAATTATGCACTGATGTGGATGGAGTTTGGAATGCCAGTTCATCAGTTAATATGCCTTCAGCTGTCTTGTCAGGATGATTGTGATACTTGAATTCTGCAATAAGGGGGTTTTGGTCTACTCCAGTGCTGTTTTTGAGCAGCCCAGCTTCTGAACTATACAGGGATCATGCAGAAATTTTGTCTTTCTTAATGATGAGACAACAAATTAAGATTTAGGAGTCTGTCTCTCCTTGGAAATTGCCTGATACCATCCTTTCGGAAAAGGCATTGGAGCTTCATGATTTGCATCCGAGATTGACTCTCCAGTGATGACCTATCAAGTACTCTTACTGTATCTCAGGGAGGGAGGGAGGAAAAAAATCACACACAATTATAATTGAGAGGATTCTGTTTTCATGATTATTTGTTTTTTAATCAAATGACTGGTGTTTTTGACTAATATGTTGCATTAATTTAATTGAAAAAAGTAGAGTCAAAGTCTGAGGTTGAGAGGTAAAAAACTGAAAGTGTCCTGGATAAAATATATTTTTACCATACTTAAGGGAAATAAATGGAAGCTTCACACCTGTCATGTCTGTGATGAGTTTCCTTATTGACCCCTTTGACAGGAAAGATTAGGAATGCTTTTGGAGTTTTCAGAGAATTTATACAGAATGAAAATAGAACACTAATAATACCTCTCTTCTTCCATTTTCTCTACAGAAATAAGTTTGGTGGGTATTATTTTTAATGGTCCACAGGTATTGCTCAATGCAAAGGCTAATGCATTCTTGAATATGTCCTCCTTTAGAGACATTAGCAGTAAAAGTGAGAGACTCATTAAACCTCTCTATTTGCAGTTGCACACATCTATCCGAGAAACAGACCTTAATTGCCTCCCTGGATGTGGACAAGAGCTTAAAAAGAAGCAAAACATAAAAGATTAAAAGAGCATAATGACATCTTCAAAAGATGAAAGGAAAGATATGATCTAAATGTTTAAAAAAAAAGGGGGGGGCAGAAAAGCTTGAAATCTCTTTGTGTTCCCCACGTTAAGTATGAGAACTGTGAAGATGACAGTAATATTCAATTTTGTTTCATCTTTTTCGTAATAATGCATTTTGAAATCTGGAGTGAGTCTATCATGTAATAATGCTTTTTAGGACTACACAAGTTGTAGTATGAAGCACAATATAAGCAAGATTTTCTTTTTTTTTGCAATAATGACTAAAGGTACTGTGCTGTTTGGCTTTAAATAATTATGGTTGGATGCATACTTGGATAAGGCATTCCTAAAGAAAAAGGAGATTGATGCTGATGACTTTTCAGGCGGTGTTCTACAACTTAATTGCAAACTGAGATCTTAAGTGCTCAGAGTCATGAGATGCTTGCTTTTGAATGAGGTGTGAAAACATAATTCCGACCATTTGTGGTCATGAAAGATCCCGTGGTACTTTTGGAGAAAAACCCCCCTCTCCTGCCCCAATTCAGTTTTGGTTAGTTCCGTAGTGATTACCTTGTTCTCCCTGCAGTTGCAGTTAGATGTGACATTCCTTGCTTCCCATCCTGAATCCCCGGTGTGAGTTGCTTTGATGTTGCTTAGCCCATAGTTTTCAGCCTAAAGGCGATTGCTGTTCAGCACAGAGCCGAGTGGTACAACTTCGTGTTTGCTATTGAGGTAGGAAGTTCCTGGATTCTTTTGGAAAAAATGGTTTCGCTAGATGGAGATTACAATTTAAACACCAGCCCAGGCAGTGTGAATTTACATGTGCTGGACCAATGTCTGGCCTGTTCTAACTAAAAATCAGACTTTTTTGAATTGATGAGTGTATTTCTGACAGTGGGCACATGCGCACACTGATGATGTGTGTAATGATGTGGTGATGATGTCTGATGATGTGTGTAATACTCTCAGTCAAGGAGCTGAAAACAGCTTGTATTTTCCAAATGCAAGAAGTTGATGGAAAATTCTTGACTAATGGTTCAAAACCAGTATTCAGGTTTTTTATCTGAACATGGAAGTGCAGATTTTCTATATAAAAATACCAGTGTTTGTGCATGTGCTCACTCAGTATAAAGGGATTTTACAAACCTTGGTGTTCTATGTCTATAGTAAATGGAATTACTACTTCTGTTTAGGTTATAACAAGAACTGCCCTCATTTCAGAACACTGTAGATTCTGAAGTGTTTAATTGAGTTTGACTCTGTCTCTTTGTAACTTCGTAGTTTGTTTAATTTTCCTTTGTGTTACTTGAAAGAGATGAGTGTGACCAGCACACTGATTATCAAGATTCTCAACTCATTTCCTGCAAATTTCCTTCTTGCTGAAGAGAGGAGAGTGAAACGTTTCCCTGATAGTTTCAAGTCACAGTTTGTGTCAGATGAACTTTGTCAGCACTAAGCAGAGAGTTTCTGTACTGCTGCTCTGTATTCTCAAGACTTTTTTTGCTGCAACTGCTACAGGAAAATATTACATCTTTGTGGTAATGCTGTGTATCTTTGTCGTGAATGGGTTTTGCTGTGTAGTGGAAATCCTTTTTCTTGATACAGCCCTGATACAAATAGATTCAAACTATTGCTTAGAACATCTCTAAAAACCATCAATCAATAACCTTTTCTAGTTGTTAGGTGTTTATAATGCATGTGTGTTTGTGTGCACGTAGGAACACCTGCATTAATATTGCATGCTGAATTTTTTTGTGGAGTGATTTATACTTGACTTTATGTCTGCCTTTGTAAACATGGGGGCAGTGATGGATCTGCTTGTTCTCAAGTAGTTTGGTGATGTAAGATAGATGTAAGCCTTCTTTCTGGTCAGGAAGAAGTTTGTGCATAAAAAAATTCAGGCTTTAAATGGGGAGAGAGCTTAAATCTTCTCTTTGGCCCAATGTGCTGTTTGACCGTGATGCTGTAGAAGAGGAGCAAGGCTTTTGTGTCTCAAATAATACTCCTGGCATGAGTTTGTTCTGTCGATTCCATTAGCATCCTAATACAGCACTGCTCTTACAGATACTGTGCTTTAGTTAAAAAGATTTTAACAAAACAGCAGATGAAAAATCTCACATTTAATTGTATTGTTTCATGAAACTATTCAGCTTTTGTTGCTATCATGTGGACCTTTCACCTCTCGCTTAAGCAAAAATAATTGCAGGTCCTCTGAAATGAGTTACATGAAGAAGTCATTATTATTTCATTCAGCTGTTTAGAAGCCAGATTTTGGATGTTGTTTGAGGTGCTGACATGAGCACTTTTAGTGAGCTGCAGCAGCTGTTGTGCAGTTACTGCTACTTATCTAACGCTCTGAGACCAGCAGATTATTTATATTTCATTAACATTTAATTAGCCCACTGTACCTATGCCTGACTAATGACAGATGGCTACAGTGAACTTGAGGACTATCCGGCTTTTTAAAATTTATTATTTTAAACCTGTTTTTCTGTCTTTCGTCTTGCCTTTCTTTTGATAATATGACATTGTGATAGCTTCTATTTTAATCAATCTTTGGATACCTAAACTAAAAGAGGGAAGTATGGCTCACTGTAGCAGTAGCAATCACAAAATTCTGTAGGAGTGCGGTAATTTCATGTGCTTTAGCATGTTGTCTCAAAGAAAGACCTTTCCCCACACTTTATGGTATGGATACACACTGAGTCATTTGAAGAGCAGGAAATGTAAAGACAGTCAGCCATTTCAAATGGATTGCTTCAAACATCAAGTTGTGCTTGCACTACTAGAAAACAAATCTGACCAAAGTATTTGTTTAAAGGAGCATTTTAATTATCTCTATAGTCCTTTGATGGCATGAGAAGCCTTTATGATTTTGCAAGAGTGATTCTTAAGCTTTTTTAAAAAAACATTTAAATTACAGAAACATGTAGAATTAAATGGACCCTTTGCTTCTTGTGGTACAATATTAAAATGCAGAGAATTGCTACAGCATCAAATTCAGAAATCATAAAGTATTTCCTAGGATTAGAAGAAAGAGGGAAAGAAATGAAAATGTAACACTGCAAAATACGGGAAAAACCTGGTTATTGTTCTGAAACACAACAATGAGTTTGTGAGATTCTTCATTGATTTTAGTATGGAAAAGTAACAGGGCACAATTCTGTCTTGCAATTCTCAGGAGTTTAGTAAATGTCCCAAAAACGGAAAGAAAAACAGCAACATACAGTGTTATTGGCATCCTTCAAGTTTTGGCTCTTTTCCCTATGTCCTTTGTTCTCAGAGGAAATTCTGGTTTTAATCTGCAGTTTATTTACTGCTTAGAAAAAAAAAATGGTTGTGACTGTTGGTGTACTAGAAATAGTAGACTTTGCTGACAGAATCTAGACAGAATTGAAAGCACTGTTCCTCAGCCTGCCAGGAAAATCTTTAATAAATGTACATTATTTTCACACATATTCTGTTCACTTACTATTCAGGTCTGTGAAGTCAAGTAAATCCAATGAGAATCACACTCCTAAGCACAAATGTCTAAATACTAAATCTGAGGGGGTTTACAAGGACAATGAAAAAGAGGAGCTGTAGTAACATTTGATTTTTATCTTCATGCCCCAGCTCAAGTTTATATTGGTACCATCAATAAAAAGCACCAATAAATTCTACACAATAAAAGATTACCTCTTCAGATATGGTCAGTGGTATCTGCTTGGCTAAATTGATTACTGGGGACTCCTTCACGATGAAAACCTATTTCTAGAAGTCAGGTCAATATATCCTCAGCATCATGTGGCCAACAAGAACACCGGCCGTATCTCAGGAAAGGAGCAAATTTGCCAAAGGGGGAAGATTTCTAAAAACTCTGTATCCTGTAAAGCTGTGTGATGCTGGAAGGACAAAAAGCAGTTTAAGCAAGTAAAGGTTGGAAAGACATATGTTGCCCTTACCTCTGCCTGTTGGGATCTGTCAGTCAGTTCGTTTAATGTTCTTCTTTCATGACTGAAATGGTTCACCTGGGAAGTCAGTAGTGAAAATGTCCTCATAAACCCAGAGTCTGCCTGGCTGCCCTCAGCCATAGATCACCTCCTCTCCGTAAGAAGGGAGAGTGTATCTGAAGACATGGCAAGAAAAACTGGTTTATAAGTCTGCATCGGGTATGATGTATTACTGAGCGTGAAGGTGTATGCCAAAACCAGTTGTCTGTCCTTTTCAAGTGTGGGCGTGAAAACCAGGTGGTAACGGTGTTTCCATGTATCATATGTGAGGTTTGAGAAAAAATTGTATTTGAAAAGTTAATCTGAAATAGCCGCTCTAACCACCCCAGAACTGCCACGTGGAGCAGCACAGGGCATCATCACTGGTGTTTGTGTCTGCCATAGTAGCAGTGAACTATTTTAATTTCTAAGTATGAAGCCAGACACAAGTACTTGTGTTTTGGGAAGATGAATATTTTCATTCTGAGAATTCCGCAGCAGACCATTTTATTAATTGAAAAACTGGAAGTAACATTCATGGTTGTAAATTTCTGTTTTCAGCCCTCAAAAAAAAAAAAGGAAGTGAAAATTAATACATTCTGGATTAATTTTGGGGGGCTTTCTTTGTGTGCATTTTTGAAAGGATGAGCTGTATTTCTTTGTAAGAGTCTTAGCTATTCTTCTATCTTCAAAAATATCATTATGCGAACTGATGACTGCATACCCCTGGGGATATTGCCACATAAAAATTCTGGTTTTGTGAAACTAATCTCTGTAAAATTGGATAGTAAACATAAGCAGCAAAACTCTTGAAGAAAATCTGTTGACTTAAGCAATTACATATGGCATTTCAATGCTGCCGAAGGATGATTACAACTCAAAGGTATTATTTACATGTAGAAATATGTCACTTCCTCTGTTAAAAACTCTTGATCAACATACTATTTGTCTATATTCATTTTTGGTAATGACAATGTGAAGGGTCTCTTTCTGTTTGCGTTTTTCTGTTCATACCATAATTAATTCTTCACAGTTTTACTTTGAAAAGTATTTTTAAATTTAAAAATAGTATTGTTTGGGACGGTGAAAAAAATATTAACTTGTACGCTCCTAGTCACTGCCATCTGCACGATAGCATGCAAGAATGTAGAAGAGAAAGTGTAGATTACCAAGTAGGACTTAATTTCTTACATTCAAATCTTACATAGTCTACCTAATTTTCAACCCTCCAAATTTGACATTCACACAGTAGTTTATACAGTTAATACTATTGTGATGTTAGATGTGAATGTGTGAATCCTGTCTCTGAGAGAGTTTGTGTTTTCAGGTAGTCAGAGCAAAATGTATTAAGATGATATATGACGTACTACAAATGATGTGGAAGGATATTCAGCTTTAAATGCTAATTCTAGTAAAATGATAAGTGGCTGATTTTGTGATTCTACTTGAAAAAATCTAAAAGCAGCCTGATAATAGACATCATTTCCAAACTAAATTTTTTTTTGCCAAGCATGAATGAAGAAACTTTATCAAGTTATTTATATAAAAGTTTGCAAAGAGAATATCATGTCACAAGAAATTGGTGTCATTGTTTGGACGTGAACTAAAAAATGAGAGCACAATGCTTTTGGAACAGCTACACAAGATTATACAACTCTTTTAAAAAGTAAAGCACACTTTTTTTTCTTTATCACCATATTAAAACTCCTTTCTGACAGCTAAAAGGAAATGACTGTGATTTAGGGAGTGAATCTTTATCAGTAGTTGACAGGTTGAAAAAAATTATAAGGCTATATAAACAGTTATTTATAAAAGCGTTTAGCTGGAAAAATGACAATTGCTCAGCATTTGATTTATGTAATTTTCCAGGGCAGTAGAAATACCTTCTGCAGGCCGTCAGGCACTTTTTATGAGCCTGTTACTGAAGCATGAAAGTTTGCCTGCTCACTGCAGAAGGAACGAGATAAATGCAAAACTGGATAGCGCTGTATAGCAGATAATGCGTTTACAGATTCTTGTCCTGCTTAGAAAACATAATTCCTTTATAGAGTCAAGTTTGTATTTAACCATTCCAGCTTTTTTTTTCCTGAAGTGCACACAGTGGCCAAATTCTGCCTGCACAGTTTAGTCTACTACAATAAATGGGAGCTTGGCACAGTCATTAAGGATTTTCCTGGTAGAGACAGAGTGGTGGCATTAATTTAAATCTGTTTTCCATCTCTTCTTTGTTTCTGCTGTCCCGGAGGAGGAATTCCTCGTCATGTCACTAGATGCTTAGGTGGTGTTTAGGGTGGAGAGATGAGTCCCCTCTTTGTGTCATATGTTAGCGAAAACATTTGTAAAATAGATCATTTGAGAAATCTGAAACTGCTCTGTGCCATGTTATATTGCTTCCTAGAGGGGATGACAAATGGAAAAGCCGAAATGTGGTCAGGTTATCTTTTCCTTTTACTGGTGTTCCTAGCAAATACTGAGACAGAAAGCCCCAATGTGAGTTCTAAATAGAAAATCATCTTATGACAGAATTTTATGGTTTTGAAAAGACAGGAGTAAGCACCTACATTTTTAGAGGTTCAACTGAATAAACCACGATGCTTTGGGATTCACCTCCACTCATCTTAGTTCCTCTCAGTTTGCAGGTGACTGGAGAAAATTAGTATTTTACTCATGCTGTGCTTCTCTAGGTGATGAGCCAAACTGCTTCATTTTGCAGATATCTGGTCAAAAGTGGGTGGACCAGGCAGACCTCTGGTAGCAGCTGGAGAGCTGCTACAGTTAGTCCAGGATTACAGAAAACACATCCCCAGGGGATTCTCTAAGGGGGAAAACGTTTCAATATAGATCGAATACAGTTTCAAATCCTGTAGTGGTGTGAATATACACAAGTCAAGAGAGATGATATCAAGCTAATTGACAGAGGAACTGTCCTGAAACAGAATTAAACCCCTAGGAAAGAACTGATGACAGTTGAAAACAAAAATTAATCATTCAGTAATCATAACCAAAGATGAGCCATTATGAATTAGTTTTTCTGTCCACAAGCTTGTTTTCTGTTTTGTTTTTTTTTTTCCTGCCAGTTTGCACCCTCTACAAACTCCTTTTGTCTGTGAGCAGTGCCTTATAAAGTAATAGTGAACTATTGTAATGCTGCCCAAAAACGCTCTTTGAAGAAGACAGCCTTTGCTAAAGGAATTGCACATTTTAAACGAGGCCTTGGGTCAGCATTACAACAAAATGTTGTGCCTGACAACAAAACAATAACATCCTAAAAACCAATTGTCACTGTTTGCATGGAGGGTACAGGAGAAAATTGTATTTGACCTTTGCATGCAGATCTCGACGAAATGGTTTCTCTCATGGCAGGTTTCTTATATATTTGCTAAAGGCTTCCTCTGCGGTGCTACTGCAATTGATGATTTTACAGCGCTTTCCCTAGCAAGCACCAGTTAATCATAAGGTGCTTAGATTTAGAGTTAGATTTTTTTTTCCTTAGCTCTCAGTACAAACATTTAATAGGGGTTTCGGTGCTTCAAGGAAGAAAAGTTAAGTAGCCTGCTAGCTGAGCTCCCTCATTATATTACCTTATGCTTAACTGCTCAGATGAAATGAATAATAATTTTCTTCCTTGGCAGGATTAGCTCTACAGAAGCACCATAATCATCCAGTCATGCAGTTCTGCATGTTGAACTGTTTTTAATACATCCATTTGAATACCACTTTAATGTGGTTTACCGTGATGTTGCCATCACACATAAAATGGCATATCTTTTAACTGTTTTTTAAAATAAATTTTGAGCTCGCTATGTGTTAGGGTGTATATATGTAACTAATGATTCGTGGTGGTGTACATCTCTATTGCAAATATGCATCAGTTGTTTGAATAATTAGATAGAGGCACTGAATGTAGACTATGAAATAGAAATATTCAAGCGGAAATCCTAATCTGCCACAATAATTTAAAGAAGAGGTTTGTCATTACCTCTTGTAACTCTTGAACAGACTGTTATCTTGCAAAGCCACAACGGCATAAAATTTAGCTCAATGACATAGAGGAGCTTTTCTAATATCCTGGGGTTTATCAGCTATGGAAATAGGCATTTTAGAAGTAATACTAAGAAAAAGCACCAAAGTTTTAATAATGGAGTAGAATTGCTTCTGTAATGCATGGTACTTAAAGCAGAGGGTTAAAGAGATCTAGAAAGTAGGCGATTAGGTGGGAAAGCTTAAGTGCTTTGTCATTGCAAGTGGAGAAGACTTTAATATGTATAAAAATAATGAGGAAAACATGTAATAACTCTTCTTCTGTGCACCTGTCACAATATATTTCCTACTGCACAGTTACATGGCTCTTACAGGAGTGAAATTTTCAAGAATTTTCTGGAGTCAGGAATTTTTCTTTAATGGTTCAGTCTCACATTTTGGCTTCAGCAGCTATAACTCAGAAAACAGAGCAGTCTGGACTGGTGGAACAAACTGGTGCCAACAGATCAGAACTCCTGAACTTTGTCATGTTGGTTGTTTTTGATCCTAGTCCAGAGTTGTATTTCCACGTGTTATACAGCCCTGTGCTGCAGGAAACAGCCCTGTCTTTGTCATTAGTATGAGTTGACTCTGGAGCTCTATTCTGTTTTCTGTGTTTTTAGGTTATATCTTCATGTGCAAAATCATGTTAAAAGTTCCTTTGGATTTGAGATAGAGGGAAGTGTTTGTTGTTTCTTAACATCTTAGCATATTATTGCTCATCTTGCCACATGGCATCTATGATGGGATGATGGAGATCAAACATTACTTGTCACAGCCATATGACAAACCAGTGCTAAATTATTGAGTCTCAGTTGACAGCAGTTAGTAGTGGAGAAGGCCTTTGAGTCATCAATTTCAAAAACTAAGGATGTTAAAAGAAGGCATTTCTTGCCAGAGAAAATTGAAATAAATCATTTTGTCGACTCTGCTGGCTTATGTGACATGTTGATTTGCTTTTCTGCCTTTCTCTTCCCTCTTCCCCCCTTATTCCATGATTTATTTAATTTATCAGTATTTTACCATTCTCTGCTGAGCATAAGTAGTTACTGTGATAATAATAGCATGGTTACTTTCTAAGATTATAATGGCTGCAGTCTCTGGTTTCTATGATTGAAACTCATGATGGAAGGAGCTAAGTTAATAAACTACAGGATTTATAGGTGCTAGGTTTGTCTCTCTTGAATGCTTTTGTTAACTTCACCATCATGAGCAAGGTAAGGTTTCCAGTATCTGCTGGAGAATGGCAAGGGATGCACATTTTGGATGTGGGGTTTATATGGTGTATTTTAGAGTTGTTTTTATGCTACTTTTGGCTGTATAATGTAGTTTAATTTTGCTTTCTGAGAACTTCACTAGATATTTACTGGTTTTGCTGAGTATTCTTCCCGTTAAACTCACTTGGAAGGAGAATTGGGAAAAATGACTACATGAACTATGCAGAGAAAAGCAAAGGGAGTCACAGTTTTATTTTCTGTTTGTTTCTTTCTATTTTTGTATATGTTTGTGAAAGAATGTTAAGCTATTCCCCTGGGCTAGGAAAGCATTTTGCTTCTCTGGATGGGAGCAGTTGCTAGGAATCAGTGAGAGCTCTGTCATTGATACCAGCTGGAACATTAGTCAACTTCTTGCAAGATTTACCAACAAAACCTGGCCATGTTAAAATAAAATTTTTATCTCCAAATATTTCAGGTCTGAGACTTGTCAGATATATTTTTCAGTTCAGCATGCTCATTTTTTTGCTGCTGTTTGAGAATTACAGGTTCACTTGTAATTTGTTTCCCAAATGCTGTAGCTTGGCTACATACCACTTCTGTGCGATGATATATTAAACTAATTTTTGCAAAAGTCTAAGCATTTTATTTTTTTTTTAAATTAGTGGTTTATCATGGTTATGAAACAAACTACACTGTAGATCAATAATTCAATTTTTACCATCTGAGATAATAGTACTACACTGTATCTCTCTTAAACACATCCAGTATATGCCTGTCAGTTAGGATTTTTTAAGATAAGAATGGAATTGTACTCCCACTTACAATTTTAAACCTGTAAAATAAATTATGTATTAAATGCTTTTATTATTAATTTTATTTTAGAAAGTATACAGGTAATTGCAGATTTAAAAACTCCTAACTAGGATGTTTTATTCAGTTATGTATTTATGTCTTTGGTTTGTTTTTTTTTCCCTGTTGTTCTTGTAAGAGAACAGGAATATTTTTGTAAACTAGCAGTATTTCATTTTTGTGTAAATTAATCTTTTATTTGAGAGTCTAAACTTACTTTAGATGTCATATTTTATCAATTGTCTGGGATTATGATATATATATGGTATACATGCTTCTATTAACTAGTAGGTTAATAAAAATACTTGAGTTAATATTTGCTGCTTGAAATTCAGTGCCAAGTACAAGCTATTGAATGGTTAGCCCTTAATTTTTATCTACTTTTTATGTACTCATCTAGCAGAAATCATTTGGGACACAAGGAAATAAGGAAGACAGGAGGAGAGGGAAGTGGCAGGGTTAGCAGATGGCCAAATGATAAGTGGCTTTGGATTTTTCCAATACTGAATTTTAGTTCAATATAATGTGTGGAGTGATGGACAGTATCAGGCAGTGGTAATTCCAGCAGAGAATGATGAAGTACTCGAGGCAGGAGGGAGAAAACTGTTGTTGTAATGAGAGGTAGCTGGGTATGTTCATATCCCCCCCAAAAAAAAAACATTTAGGAAGAATTTAGGTACTTCAGTCTATGTATAGTAATAATACTAGGAGGAGGAATACTAGTAGTAATAAATATCCCTGAGCTTGGTCAAGGAATCATAGAATAATTTATCTGAGAAGGGGTCTTTGGAGATATCTAGCCCAGTCTTTTATTCAGAGCAGGTCCATTTGGAGCCTGTTGCACCAGGTCTTGTCAATTTGAGTTGTATCTTCGAAGATGTAGATCTGACAGCCTCTCTGAGGCCACATCCCAGTGTTTCACAGCCCTGATGAGAACTAATTTTTTCAATGTATGTAGTAAGAATTTACTATGTTCTTCATGTACATGTTATGATGTTCTCCACATTCTTTATACCTGGCATTAGATAGTTTTAGACAGTGGGAGACTTTTAAAGGCTGAAAAAAACCTGTTCTCTCAGGCTTCCCGTCATATATCGTTGCATCCCAGACCCTTGGTTCCAGTGGCCACTCTCTTCAGTAGACACATGTCTGTCTTGCTGTTGGAAGCCAAGCACTGGGTATGGTACCACAGTGATGGTCTCACTCGTGCTGAACAGATAGATGGAATCAGTTCCCGCAGCCTGCTGGCTTCACTAGTGCAGCTCAGTGTGCAGTTGGCCTTCATCACTGCTGGGGCGTTCTCTGACCCCTCTTCTCTTGCCAGGACCCTGAAGTCCTTTTCTGTAAAGCTGGTTTCCATTTTGTTGGTGCCTGCTCTGTGTTGGTGCAAGGTGTAATGATGGGGGTAGGAAAACAACTGATGTCTTGCTTCCTCCCTCCAGCTTGCACTCATTTAGTAAAGTGGATGTTGGAGCCTGTTCTCATGGTTTAGATGCCTAAATGCAGTAAAGAAAATCTGAGTGTCACTGTGACAGTTGTAATCTGTAACAGAGTAGCTGTTGGACAAAGCAGATTGTAATTTTACAGTTTGGGATGTTTCTGACATCCGGTTTAGTCATCTTAAATGGAAAAGATTTAAGACTGTCCTCTCCCGTGAGTGTTAGGTGTTCCTGTTCTGGGCCTGTTCTACTTTTACATAACTTCTTTTTCTCTACCTGCTTTATAATAACTTAACGTGCCCAAGTTATGTCTTTGCTTTCTGCTTCAGGGGACTGGGTTCTCAGCATCTGTTACCTTGTTCGATGTCACAACCTTTAAGTGTCTTTTGTGTCTCACCACCAGTGACTGGATCACTCTGCATAATTTACTTGACATATTTAGCTTGTTTTTTCTGGTTTAATGTTTATGAAGAGAGTACATTTTCAATGAGTTATCTGAATAGCCCCAGAGAATGGCTTTGTCCATTATTTTTAAAGTCATAGGGTTAATTGTATAAAATTCATACCCCAGATTAAAAATGTGTACCATTTTGTCAAGTTGATCTTATTCCTGTTGTCATGGCTTTTTTTCCTTTTCCTGCATTGAAGTACTTTCCATGATTGCAAGCTGAAGATCACAATTTAGCATAGCATATTTCATGCTAAATGTGAGATTTGACTGACTCTTTGTAAGAGTAAATGATTCTTTCTCTCTAGGAGGACAAGTTAGTGCCCATTATTCCTTACAAAAATATGTCACCTATTTGTTTAAACATATAGTCAGGATACTCTTTACAGTTATGTCAGTGTGCAAGGGTATAGGCAGAGCTATCAAAGGAAAATAAATCTATTTGAAATCCAGTTGTTGCCATTGCTAGTGGAAAATAAGTATGATCTGACTGGCAGACTAATAACCTGAACATAAGCCAGCAGTGTCTGAACATGAGCCAGCAGTGTGCCCAGGTGGCCAAGAAGGCCAATGGCATCCTGACCTGGATCAGGAACAGTGTGGCAGCAGGAGCAGGGAAGTGATTCTTCCCCTGTACTCAGCACTGGTGAGGCCACACCTGGAGTGCTGTGTCCAGTTCTGGGCCCCTCAGTTCAGGAGGGATATTGAGGTGCTGGAGCAGCTGCAGAGAAGAGCAACCAGGCTGGTGAAGGGACTGGAGCACAAGTCCTATGAGGAGAGGCTGAGGGAGCTGGAGTTGTTTAGCCTGGAGAAGAGGAAGCTCAGGGGAGACCTCATTGCTCTCTACAACTCCCTGAGAGGAGGTTGTAGCCAGGTGGGGGTTGGTCTCTTCTCCCAGGCAACCAGCAGTAGGACAAGAGGGCACAGTCTTAAGCTGTGCCAGGGGAGGTTTAGTTGGATATTAGAAAGAAGTTCTTTACAGAGAGAGTGATCAGGCATTGGAATGGGCTGCCCAGAGAGGTGGTGGATTCTCCATCCCTGGAGGTTTTTAAGATGAGGCTGGATGTGGCACTGAGTGCCATGATCTAGTAATCACAGTGGGGTTGGATCAAGGGTTGGACTTGATCTCGGAGGTCTCTTCCAACCCAGTTAATTCTATGATCTGTGATGTGACAAGAATTTTTGTGCTTTTTAGATACTGACAGATTATATTGGATCAATACTTATGTGAATAAACTTTGACTACCTTAGCTTAGGTTTGTTGGTGTGGGTTTTTTTTCTTAGCCTCTTTTTAGAGTTATGGTGTCTCATAATCTGTAATATATATGTAAGTGCCAAGGTTATAGTTACAAAGTGATAATAGAAAACAGATTTTGTAGGCACCTTGTTAGACCCTTCTATTGCTGAGCATACTGAAATGTTGTGCTAATGCATATTAAAATACTGTCTTTCAGATGATTTTTAGTGTTGATTTTTTTGCATTGTTTGTTTTTGTTTTGAATGTAAGCAAGGTATAAGAATAGATCTAAACCAGGAGCCATTAATTTTCCTCATTTCTCTTCCTAGGGTGGGCTGAAATATAAGAGGATATTTGGTTTGGGGAGTGGAGGGATAAGCAGAAATATTTTTTTGTAAAAAGAGAAGGGGAAGGTTGAGAAGTGGGTATTGTGAAAGTACAGTTTCTTAAAAAAGAAGAATGAAAAATTATATGAACAGTTACTGCTTCTCTTCCTTGCTTGGAAGGATGCTCTCCAGCTTTGGCCCACCTTTTTTATTGAGGTGGCAGCCGTGTACACATCATTCCTGTCCTCCTGTATGTGCCATAGTTTTTGTAGAAATCAAACCTAAGCACAGAGGTCCAGGACTCACCACAAATAGCCTGTGGCCTGCAGTTTACACACAAAATTTGCATCTCAGAGGAAACCTGAATGGTTACCAGCTAAGATACAGTCTGTATATGAGCTATAGAATGTATTTGGTCTATTTTTGTGATTTATTTCCATCTTCAGTTGTGGATTAAATGTATCACTGTGGACAGTTCGAGAAAAATTATGTTTAAAAGAAGGTAATTCAGCATTTCTGAAGATCTCCTGCAGCCAAAATATTAACCTGGCAAATGGGCAAAATGTCTTAGCTTATAGTTGAGACTGAACGTCATTCAGAAGAGTTTGGTCTGTGCAAAAGCTCACCCTGTATTTTGTGCTGTAGCTTTTCTAAAAAAGAGTTAGTAGACAGTAAAGCTTCTTCCTAATACTGTCTATCAGGTCTTTTAGGAACGACAGAATTTGTGAACTTAGTGTGTTGTGTTGACAGATCTTTCCAGTACGTGGCATTAATTGAAACAGATTTTTGGAACAGGAGTGTTCAAAACTGGTAACCACAAGAGCATGTTTTGATGAACAAGTAACCTACATAAGAAAGACTGATTATGATAGTAAAGTTTCTTGTTATATGATAGTGAAATTGATGTTTAACTTGTAGATATCTTCCTCATTCTTCTTAGTTTGGCTTTAGGTGTACTTTACATGCAAGTATCATGTGCAAACTCCTTGTTTTTACTATTAGCCTATCTTTGCATCCTCTCTATTTAGTAATATTTTCTCCAAAAGAGAGTTGTTCTGATTGCAAAATCAGTTCCAGAAAGGTTTGATGTAAAAATCTCTTCCAAAAAGTTGGTGGAAAAATCCCTATAATTTTCTAAAATACTTCTAAGATGAGATGTTTAAATAAAAGGATAAAAATGAACATTACAGTTGCTAGAGGTAATGTTTTCCAAAGTGCCTGAAAGTACAAGAAACAATAAATGATTCTTTTTCAAATACTTGAGCTGTTTAATACACATTAGGTTTTGTTGCACACAGTGCAGTGTACAGTGCACACACAACCTACATCCTAGGTTACTGACTGTAATTCTTCAAGGAAGGAATTTTTGAGTAGGTGATTTGAAGGTATACTTAGCTGAATGTGTGTTGTGGCTGAATGGGAGGTTACAAACAAAACCCAGCTTCTAGCTGTGTATGAATTCTATTTACTACCCTGCTTGAGTACTTTTGGAAATAGAAGATCCCACTTTAAAGTTTGTTTGTCTGGTCAGCCTTATGGAAACTTTGTGGACTTTAGATCCATAAAAAAGGCAAACTTTTGAATAAAGGATAGGATTTAAAAAGAAATGCTGCCTTCTACTGTTTTTATTGTGGACAGGAAGTTAGAATAATTTTTAGATTTTTACCTGGGTTCCGTCTTTCTTAGGTACCAAAATATTTATAAGGTTGTCCCTAAGCGACAGGAGACTTGGTGTCTCATGCACTTGAACTTTGCTCTTGAACTGTTCATGTTTATAGCTGCGGTGTTGAAGAGGAGCAATGTCTGTCACTGTGCTACATATTCCTTGAAGAGCTTTTGTCTTACTTCTGAAAATAAAAACTTATGCAACTGAAGGCGGGACATATTCAGTAGAGCCTTTTGGTTTATGAGATCATTCACGCTCCAGGCAGTTCAGGGGGAAGTGACTCCAGCGTGCCATGGGGCACAATGCTTAGAGGCATTTGTGTGGCATCTTGCTCAATGCTTTAAGGGATCTCTTCATGTGATAGTGAGACTGCTGTCTGTAAATGTGCTCTAAACATGAGGAAGGGGGTCGATGATTGCCCATTGCACCAGAAATACCAATTCATTATGAAAGTATGGATCTCAAGAAAGACTGTAGAAATTATTAAGCTGTTCATTCAGTGAATGCTTGCATTATATGTTAGATTTGAAAATAATCATAGAATGGTTTTGGTTGGAAAGGACTTTAAAGATCATCTAGTTCTAACCCCCTGCCATGGGCAGAGACACCTTTCACTAGACCAGGTTGCTCAAAGCCCTATCCAGCCTGGCCTTGAACAATTCCAGGGATGGGGCATCGCCAGCTTCTCTGGGCAACCTGTTCCAGCACCTCACCACTCTGATGGTGCTGAATTTCTTCCCAATATCTTAACTAAACATACCCTCAGCTTGAAGCCATTCCCCCTTGTACTATCGCTACATACCCATGTAGAAAGTCTCTCTCTGGCTTTCTTGTAGGCTCCGTTTAGGGACTGGAAGGCTGCAATTAGGTCTTCCTGGAGCCTTCTCTTCTCCAGGCTGAATAACCCCAGCTCTCTCTGACTGTCTTTGTAGGAGAGTTGTTCCAACCCTATACAACTTTCTCAAAGCATGAGAGGTAATGTAGTGTCTGTGGGCTTTTTTGTTCCCCTTTTTATATAGAAACACAATTTAAGATTAGCTGTCAGATCACATTAGATTCTCTGAAATATTCTGTAATTTAAATGAAAACAAGTCTTCACACAGAAGAAAGTGAGAAGAGCATTTATGCTAGTCAAGCTTATAGACATTGTACTTTTTCTCACACATTTTTTTCCTCCTTTTCTCCTCCCATTGCTGGTAACAATTGCATCAATCATAGTAAAGCTATCAAGTTAAGCTTCATGCACCCCAGTGAAGTTGTTTTGATGCAAATATGGTTCAGTTGCTTTAGTTTCTCATTTACGAGAATTTTTAGTAACAAACCTGATAAATCAAAACTGGAAAGCAAGTGGGTAAAGCAAGATAAAAAACCCAGCTCCTTCTTGAATAATGGCTTTGGATATTAATTTTTTTTTCAATTTAAAGGAGAGTGATGAAGTTTAGAGTAAAGTCAATTTGGAACTGTGGCTTGGAAGTGAAATCTGAAATACTTAAGGATCACCAGCTATACTGTCAAGCTTTGAATGAAACACATACAACTAGACAGAATTCCCCCATAACTCCTCACATTCATCATCTTTGAAGCTGAGCAGTGCCCTCAGGGTTACCCCATCAAAATATGGATTTGAAACATTGCATTTGTTCAACAGGTGGGCACTTTCATTTGCATCTCTCTGCTTATTTGAGAGATTTGTATGTTCCTAAAAGCATTTACTGTAACAGCACAGTGGTGAACAGTTTCTGTCACTTTAGATAGAAACTAGTTACTAAACTGTGGTTTCAGCAAACAGAAAAGTGGGGCCACAAGGAGAGACTCTGAGAACACGGGGAAAAGACCTGGTAGTTGGCACAATCAAATCTTTTACAAATTGTGTAAATCTGACTTTATAGAATAATTTTTATGTGCCTGTGGGATTGTAATTTCTGTAAAAGATGGTTTTAACAACATGTAGAAAGACAACAAACTTCAATATATTCTGGGAAATAACCACCCACCTGTTGGTACAGTTCTAAAAAGAAGTTTCCAGTGGTTTCTTCTCCAGATTCACACCCATTTAAAGCCAAGCTTTTATTTTTCATAGTTGTGTTTGTTAAATGTTTCATTTCTACCCAGGAGACTGTAATGGGCACAGTCATGTCATTCTACACTTCTGAAGAATACAAATGTTAACTCCTTTGTATGCAGGTCAGCATATTTAATGCTGAATAGGTCACTGACTCCTCACAATTAGAAGTTTCAGGTAGAGAATAGGTATAGAAAATTCAGTCATCAATGAAAATAAACTTTGCAAGCCCTTAGTGGGTTTTATTTCTTAATTAAGTTGAAGAAGGAACCTGAGAATCACATAGTAAGTAGCATCTGTCACTTTATACTACCAGTCACACAATGTTAAAGACTCTGTCAGCAACATCATGGACCTTCACATCACTAAATTAGTTGGTCTGTTGAGCATGGAAGAAATTGTTTCTGTGCATACCAGTGATATTCATTTGGCCTCTGCATCTGGAGAAGTTTCAGAGGAGATGGTATCAAAATGGGCACTGGTTGCCCCAACACTCAGACCTATTTTCCAGTAAAAGCCTTTGAAAGGGTCTGGAGGATGGAGAAATCCCTTTTCCTTAGATCTTCGGCCCTAATAAAATCCAGAATCTTAGTATTTTACATTCTTTCTGACGAAAATAATAGCACTCACTGTTATTTCATGGCTGTCAGTTTTAAAAGCAGAAACAACTGGGTGGACAGCACTGAGGTGAAGACAGATGAGAAGAGGCTAACATTTTATTAAGACTGAGCATTCTAGATTTAGACCAGTAAACTATCAGTTCTTTTTCTGGATCTGCTCTGCATTAAAAATTACTATAAATTTAGATTTGCCTTTATTTGCCTTCACTGCATATACTTAGACTGAAGGCTCATAAGTGAAATTTCCCTATAAATAATACAATATAGTAACTTCCATATGATGAGCTGAAACGTAGCTTTATTTGTACAGTGATCTCAAGTTTATTTTCACTGTAAGAGCTTCAGTTTTGATACTAAAGTTGCATAAATCTCATTGTTTTTAACAACATTTGGTGTTCTTTGTAGTCAACTTACAGCATTTGAATAATCAGTTCAGAAAGCTTGAGTTTAAAGCAATTGCGTTATTACGCTTTGGTTACTTAGCAGTTTAAAACTATTTTCTTCCAATTTGGAATTAAAGCCTTTATTGGCAGATGTGGAACTAAATATAAGATGGATATCCTTGAAACATTTTGCTTCTGTTTCAAGCTTTTAATGGTTTCTCTTGGCCTTTTTAAAAGTAAAATGCAATTTTAGTAACACGATTTACTTTCAACTGAAAATTGCATATTTTTTTGAATTATAAGAAGTAGCTATTTCTATTTTTTTCAAAGGATTTCAAATAAAATTGGCTTGAAGCTGTAATTTGTATTCCATTTGATGGAATCCATTTTGCATTCAAGTGAAGTTAGAGCAGTTTTTTTGCCCTTTCATTTTTTCTTCTTAGTGAACACCGAGGAGGTAAATTGAGTAGGCAAAAAATGTTTTCCTTGTAGTAGCTGTAGAGTCTGCAGCAAACAGATTTTTGGCTCCTCTGCATGTTTAATATACCTAGATTGCATGTTCCAGGCTGGAACATGTATGTGTCTAGGCTTATCAGCCTCTGTATGCATATTTGGTTAGATCCTCCCATTCTGGGCATTGTACTGGTTGCAGGAGTTTTTACTTGAGTCCCTGTGCCCTGAGCAATCCCCTTTCTCTTCTTGCATTACCCATGCTCAGTTATTTGTGGTTACCTGCAACAGCAGTGAAAGAAATCATGGCGTGCTCCTGTGATGCTGTTGGAGCTGCAGTAGTTACACTGGTTATCATGTATTTTTTGTTGGAGGCAGCTCTGTGAAAAACTCTTGTAGAAATGGAGAAGTTTTAAATTTTGCAAAACACATTTAATTTGCTGGACTGCCCTCTGATTTGTGAATCTGGGAAGTGATTACACAGTAATCTGGAGAGGGGCCTTCTGGGATGAATCCCATGGCATATTTCTGGATAATTGCAAGTTGGTCATCTCTTCTATTTGATACTGTCTTAGAGGAGTCCCCTCTTTGTGATGCAGCAGGTGGCAAGTTCTTCCAGATAGCGTTTGGTACGCCTGCCAGCTGTAATTGCATCTCACTTGCATCTTCTTCCAGAAAAAAAAATGCATATTGATCGTGTCTCTTTCCATTGCCATTGTTAAAAGGAAGGCAGATACTCAGGTAGCATTTATAAGAAACAAGATGCAGTCACAGCACTTTTGAGGACTATGAGTCCTGTGATATCAGCTCTATAAGGATGATAAACCACGAACAGTTGCTTTGGATTGTAAGGGAGAGAGAAAATAAAATTTTCTCTGAGAGAAAATAAAATTGAGATGATTTCACAAACTACATCAGAGTTCAGTTGAGCTTCTCCTTACTTTACTCAGTGCCAGAGAGCTTTTTTTAGCAATCCTTGCTCACTGCAAAATGTTTCTTCTCCATCGATGCTATGTAGCTTCTGAAGACTAACACTCTCTTATTTAGTATTGCCATGTCTGTAGACATGGTTGATATTACCAAAGTAGCATGAAACCTTCAATTTACGTAAGTTTCAGATCCAAACATGAATGTTATTTTTTGTCCTTATTTACAAATGCTGTATTAATGATTGTTTAAAACAACAACAGCAACACAAATAGGAAGCAAATAAAAAACCCCAAAGCTTAATTTACTTTGTCACAGCAATTTCTTAAAGTCACCATCTCTTTTCCCTATATTTTTTTGACCTAGCTTATCTGGAATTATGCCCTCTTCGCTGTCCCCGTTAATTCATCTCCCTGAAATGTATACTGACCTTCTTGTTGGAGTTTTACGGGAATTCCGGTTAAATGCGCTTACACACCCACAGAGCTCAAGGAGTGGTTTGACATTGATAAATGAAGAACTGGCATGTCTCATGGGAGACGCAAATACCCTTTTTTTTTTGATCGCGTGTTATCTCCTTAAGTTGCATGGTCTGTTAGTAGCTGCTTGACTCAACAAACTAAAAATTCCCTCTTCCCCTGTTTCGTGATGACTCAGTATTTACACTTTATTAATAAAGTCTCTCCACTGCTTGAACATTATATTCTATATTATCCTATAAAGTGAACAACTCTACATGTCACAAACATCTATACTGGATTAATGTGTAAAGCCTATTAATAGCTGTGGACTGAGACCAGACGCAGTGGTAATCAATTGCTTTGGGATAATATTAAGTTTGTGACTGACTCTAAATCACATCATGTGGTGTTTCAACTGCTGGAGCAAATGAAATGCTGAACATAACATTCTTTACAGCAGTGAAAGTGTGAGGCTTGTTTTGATGGATTCAGCATTTTGTGACAACATATCAGGTAGCCCTAGCAGAGAGACAGTTTTCAAGGGTTTTGATTTCTTTTAATTGTATTTTTTTATTTTGACTATATGAATACTCACCACTCTTAGTTTCTCAAACAGAGTAGTTTGTAAGGTCTTGTAGGATTTATAAACAGTGGAAGCTGCTGAAGCATAGACTTCACCTGAACATGGATTTGACACGTTGATTACATTTAAAATTTTACATTTTCTTTGCAGAAGAAACATATAGAATTTTTTTTGTTTGTTTCTACTTAGTACTTGAAAGGTCAGAGTGATAACAAATAAGCTTAGAGAATTTCATGCATGGAAGGAGGTAATGGTTGAAATTAGTTTATGGAATTAAAAATTTAGCTTTACTGAATCTTTGTTTCTTATACTAGAACTTAACGTGCTCTTATTTCACAGTTGCATTTGACACAGAAGATTCCACAGCTTTGCTTAAAGCAGTTTACAACTGCCAAAACTCATTTTCCAAAAATACACCTTGTCTACCCCTAAATTCTGTTTACTAACACAGGAAGGCATAGTATGTCCTGCTTAAGTACTGTGGATCTTCTGGGTTTTGAATGTGTTGGAAGTCCACATAGACTGATTAGTTTTGGTCAATAGTCCAAAAATCTTGGTCATGTTATCTTCTTCATCCAAACACCTCTACCACTTAGAAATGCAATTTTCAGTAGGAAAAAAAAGGGGTTTTGCATTTAGTCAAGATGGATTCATGTACAAGATGGAAAACAGAACAAAAACCCCTACTTGCTGAAGTTTTTTTCCACTCTGCTAGTACTCCTTTTCATAGAAGCCAGCACAAGTTATGCAGCGTATATCATTGAAAGTTATTACTAAATCCTTAAATTGAGGAAGTATTATGAAATCTATAAAATAGCTGTCAGGTGAATCTTTAATTCAGTAGGGATAATGTCTAAGTCTTTTTGTATTCAGTAGAGCCAAACTTCTAAACACTTTCTAAAACCTTTTGAATTAAATGTATGGCTTGTATTCAAAGAAATGTATGGAGATATATATATATGTATGTGTGTGTGCTTGAGTTTACATATTTAAAATATATTTTAAAACTGAATTACAAATGCAAAGTGCACATTAGTTTCCTCACTGTTAGTGATACCACAGAAATGTATGTTGATCCTTTTCATGAATCTGTTTCCTGGATTTTCTCTTTGTTCCTGGAACAAAGTCGTAGCACCAGGCCATCAGCCAGGAAAAGTCTCAGGAGAATTATTCCCGCAGAAGAGCTGCTGTTGCTTACTCACCAGACACAACCCACTGTCAGAAAATCCCTTCACCTGTTTCGGTTTTTTTTCTTAAGGAACAGAGAAAAGATGAAATTAGCAACCTCTTTCCCCCCCCAAGGCTTCAGTAATTGTTATTGTTGTTAATTCTTATTGCAGAAAATACTGTAATCTTCTTGAAGCAGGGATTGTCTTCATGTGTGCTGTGATCAGCCACACCAGTCTTTTAGTTGACACACTGCCAGCAGTAGAATGGCTTTATTAATTAAGCAATATTTTCAATGCAGTATTTGTCCTGTTTGGGGTTATTACACACATGCACCTTACTGTCCAAGTTTACTAAGAAGCAAATTTTAAGGGGAAAAAAGAAACACGTTAATGTTCTATGAAGTCTGAATCTAGAGGAAATTTGAACAACATCATTGAAACTGTTTCACTAAAAACTTAAGAGGTAATATCTCCTGGTGAGGATTAGTTCGCAAATGTAATTTTAGATATTCCTCTAACCTTTGCCGTGAGTATTCAGTTAGCTACTGTTAAATTTAGATTTAAAGAATTTGCAGTTTGCTAAAAAATGGCAATATTTGTCTTTGTCAACTGGTAGACAAACACTATTTCATAAGGAAATTATTTATTACATTTTTGTGAAGGGCAGAAGTTCAATTAAATTAGTTGGAAGGTCTTTTCACTGTTCGTTTATCTGAACTAGATCATATGAGAGAAATAAGAGTTGTGAGATGTAAGATAAATTAGGCTACAACAACATAAAGTAATATAGTGCCTTCCTTTTTATTTTACTTAGAAGCTTTTTTTGGGCACGATGGTTCACAGGTTAATGTTGAACAATAAGATGAATATGCAAAAGAAAAGCAAATCTGGATGGTAAAACCCAAGAGAACAAGTATGAATTTAGTACCACTCTAAAGGTGGGAGGAAATAATTCTCTTGGAATATTGAAGTTACCCACACAGAAAAAGAAGAAGAAATTAATACAAAAGTGAGACACAAGCAAGAAAACCCATTATGACTGACTAATAAAATAAGTGGGGAAATATTTGAAAGTAATGGCATGGAGAGTAGAGCTTATTCTGACGTACCATATTGAACACGGTGCTTTGCCTAAAGTGGAAATGATACATCACCCGCTATTTATGAAATAATAGTAGACATGCTTGAAATATTTGGAAAGAGTAGGATGTTTATATAGGCAGAATGCTGTTTGAAATGAGGAAAATTCAATGCTGTAATGGATTATGTAAATAAAGTAATATAGATAGTATATGCATATAGAGGGGACTAAATCAGTCTAATAATCATAAAACAGTATTGATTTTCTTTGCAAAAATGAAGTTTGCAAAGTAATTCTTCTTTCTTTGCTAAATATGTTGAGTCTTGAAGTACTATAGTTGTGGGGATTGTGCTTATATCAACTGAGGTGTAATGAGCCAGTACCCCAGTTTTTATTTTTTGTAGTGTATGTAATTGTATTGATACTTTAGTCCTCATATAACAAGCTTTTTATAAATGCAAGGACAGAGGAAATGATTGTTGTATATTACTAAAGTGAGACTGATTACCTCATCAAAGTTACTCACTTTTGACAAACTAGTTTTCTCTGAAGAGCTGTCATGAGAAGAATTGATGTTATCCATTTCTGCTTCTGAACTGTCAGCTTTTCTTCACAGTTACTCTCCTGTAATGCTGAACTTCCAGAAGAATTTGGGAGCCAATAACAACACCGACAGCACTCTTCTCAAAAATTTGGTCTGGAACTTGGCTTTCCCTCTGAAGGAGCTGGATCAGATTGATGGTCACTGTAAATTGATGGTTAATAGGTTATGCTGGATTAGAACTATGCCTGTAACCAATCTGCAGGGAAACCATGGTTCTGTCTGTAATGGTTGCACACGTGTCTCCTTGCCATAGATTTATACATGTCTGAGATACATACCTGTGAGGAGATGCCCTGGCAGGCACACATGTGGTATTATACTCCAGCAGTCCCTGGGTCATATAAGGTCTTCTGGGTTCATACGTGGTTGTCACAGTTTATAAAAGAGCCGTTTATCACCCTATGCTGCTAAGAGCTTAATGATCCCCTACTACTTGTAATATTAGGAACTTTCAGCCAGATTAATTTGCAGCTTCCAGTTCTCTTTGCTGAGGAGTAAACCCTTGAGGCTTTAGTTACTTACACGGCAAGAATTAAAGCTACAGTGATTTTGTTGTGCTGTCAGTTTGCCCTTTTTTATCTGAATGGTGAGAGACAGTCCTTGAGTACAGACTGGTATGTAAAATTCCCAATGCATTGGAGTGAGACCAAATACAAACGTGAGTCATTGGCTTGAAGGGAATTTGCCAAAATTGCAGATGAGATCTGTTAGAAATGAAGTATTTCCCTTTGAAAAGATCTGTACCTTTTTGCTGATGTGAGTGAGGGCTGCAAGTGCTGAACGTACTGGGATTCAGTCAAAATACCTTAATAAATATGTCTCAGAGTAAAGGAAATTGTGACAAGAATGAACTTCCCTTACAATTTTATTCCTCATAAATCTGTCTCTTTAACTAAATACCGATAGGAGGACAACTTCCTGTTTAAATTTCTTCATCTTATCTAGAAATAAGAAGCTAGGCTTATGAAGCATGGTAGGGATTTAATTGTATAAATAAGTCAATGTACACTTACATAGTTTTCAGCCAAAAGTCTGTGTTAAATCTTTTAGAGGCAGCTTTTCTATTTCTTTTTAATGCTATCCTGTTTCTCCTCTTTCAGAAAAAGAAACAAATAGAAAAATCTTGACTAGATTAAGTCTTTTCACACACCCCCACACACACTCTGTGTGCATAAACAAGATCACTGAATATTGATGAGGTTCTGTGTTATGGGTTATGACCTCAAATTATAGCAGAATTTAATTCCTGATCAGAAACCTGACATCTGACCTGCTTTTCTTACAGTTTACAGATTATAGTTTTATTACGTTATTGCTCATGCCAATAGAAAACCCTGATATGTTTTATTTCATTCTTATGTATTTGGCATAAATAAGCCAAGGCCAACAGTACAATTCCTGTGGAAAATACAAATTCTGATCGTATAGTAAAGACAGTAAATAATTCATAGATTCTCCTAGCTGGTTGGGATCAGCAGGTCATCATGTCAGACCTCTTCAGTAGAATAAATACAAGAATTTCATTCAAATACTATTTTACTAAGAATATTATAGCTAGGTATACTTATAACTAACTTTCTACTCTGATTGTTACTCCAATCAAAGTGGATCCAGTCACTTTTCCATATATAATGAAGCCATCTGAAAGTCAGGAGTTTATTTCAACCATCAAGAAATTTAAGACCGTAAACGGGGTAAAATGTACACTATAAAAAGCCTGAGGAAGGCAAGATAATTAGCAATACTCTGGTTAGGTCAGAAAGTGTTGGTGGAGGTCACAGATAACTAGTGGAGGTAACAGCATCGAGGGTCATAATTGCTAAAACACTTGGAATTAAAAACCATAGTTTCAGATATAGCTATACATTTAGTATTTTAGAAACAATTAACCATTAATAAGATTTAGGATAAGGATCCAGTTGTCCTTAATTACAGAATATAGGAAATTTTTTTTATTTTAAGTACCTTCTAAATTTTACCCCTGCTTTCTTACAGCCTCTGCTCTGGGTATCTTGGAGATCATAAGTGATCAGGTCCCATGTTTTGTTTGTTTTGAAATGAAAAGGATAGGGAGTAAAAGCGCTCTTCGATTTTATAGTTGTGGTTGTGTCACAGGGGATTTCCCCCTCCCAGCCCTCCAATGCTTTTTCGTCAGGTCATGGGCAAAGTGCTTTTCTGTATTTCTGTCTTTCATTTATGTAAATTACAAGAGAAAACAAAGTCCAGAGTGGTTTTGGTTTTAATACTGTTAATAGCACAGCCTCAGTTATTAATTGTTTTCTGGCTTGAACCTGTGGGTTTAGCCAACGTGCCCTAATGCCATGTTTACATCCTGTTTCACTCATACCTCCTTCATCCCATTTCCAGACTATCCCAAAGTAAAGGCTGGAGACTTTCTGGAGTCTTGTGGCTGAATGGTTACTGTGGATTGATTCCTCTGTTAACATCAATGTAACAGTTACGAAATTACCAAATTTTTCTGCTAAGAAGGAATGGTCGGAGCTTGAGGATGTTAAAAGCCTATGGGGTTATCTTTTCATAGGTTGTTAAATCCAAAGAAAACTTGTGTCTTGTGGAAAATAAAAAGTAAACAAAAATGAGGAACTGGAGAAACCCTTATACAAAAAGTGCTTCTACAGCTTTTCTGTTTCTATATTTATATCCCAGACTCAATTACTCCATGAATTTAGTTGCGAGTCCAGGTGACCTGGTTTGGGTTGCCTCTTGGTATTAGTGCCATTTAGAATATTTCTTCAGTACTGTCAGTTGCTCTCACTTTTCTGTATGGATCCAAGACTAAGGACTTCACAGCATAAACTCATGCCCTCATGTGTCAGTGATTTAATTGTAAAGCACAATCTTTCATCCTGTTTTTCAAAATGCTGCTACCAGGTAGAACTGGTGATGGGTTCATATATTTGAGTAGTGCTTATTCTCTCTAACCTCAACCTTATTTTCCTGGTTGTTATTCCTCTGGAGAGTACATGCACTGAGTCTATAATCCCATTGATTCAAATTATTCTTTATTTACCTGTATGGATCCATGTACATTTATGTGTATTAAGAGCCATAAAAATACAACAATAATATCATCTGTGCTGCCACACAGGTTAGAAAGGATAACATTACACTGGCCTGTTGTCAGTCACCTTTGTAAAGTATTATTCTGCCAGTAGCCATTTATTTTTCTGAATCATTTGGGATTTACAGAGAGTAGTGATTTGGGAAATGTCAAAACACCAATCACAAGGTGTTATGGAGTGGTTTTGTTCACAACTAGTAATCATTTTTACCAGTAAAACAATTTTATTGTGTAGTCTTATACTTCTGTCAGCTGTTGAAAAGTGTGACTGTGGAACATAGGTCTGAACACAGACCAGGCACTCTGTATCACTAAGTCCAATCTGGTTTCAGCTAGCACCTGCCACTAAAAAAAATACTGGGTTTTTCCTCTGAGAGAACTTGCACCGTACATAATCCATTTAAAAATGCTGATGGAAGCAGGTGAAGGAAAAATATAAATAGGTAAGGCTGACATTTCATTGGGTAGCACAAATTATATTGTGGTGATGTTGTTATTACCTGCATCTCAGAAAGGCAAGCTTTAAGAGGGGAGTGCTAAAACATCTTTAGGATAGAAAAAAAACAAGCACAATCATCATAAGATGCTACTTCTAAGGAGATAGAATGGAATATACTTTGGGGTTTTATGATTCCTATTATATACTTTTTCTTTACATTTTATTTATTTATTTGCTTGATATCTCCATATTCTAAACAGAGTGATAATTAAAGCAGAGTTCTGGGTATTTCAGGCCACTCGGCAGCACCTCTTTCCCCTGTAATTGCTATTGGCAGTATTGAGTTACCTACTCAAGCCCTGAAAGGAGACAATGCTGCCATGGAAAAATCTGTAGCAAAAGTGTATCACTCAACCCTGGTGAATTCAACACCTTGTATGGAGCTGTGAAAGGAATTAGCTCAGTTTGTCTTCGTGGTTCTCTAGACACTATTAAATAGCTGATTGTTGTGTTTTTAAGTGAGTATAGTGGTATGATGAAGTTCAGGAAGTGATTTCCCCCAAACCATTTAGCAATTAAGTTCTGTAAATCTGTTCATTTGATAATAAATGCTACTAGAGGTTTAGTTTCTCTGTTACTGTTTTCCAGAGGCAACATAAACAGAAGAGTGCACAGGGAATAAAATTAATAAAATAATATAATTCAGATCAATATTAGCTTCATACTTTGTATGTGTCCAGGAAAATACAGAAATCAATGATGGAAGTTAAAATCAGAGTATCACTTGTTGTTTATAACTATTGATATTTTAGAAGTATTTTTAAAGCCTTGTGTTATTAGTAGATGTCTGGGGAAGACTTAATATTTCATCTTTGAGAACAAGGGCTTGGTGTCTAAAGGTACCAGAAGCCTGAATAAGATAAGAGGGAGAAGTACTTGACAAATAAATCAAAAGTGAGATGGAATAAATTTGTGATGAAATGAATTAGATGCTTCTAAGGGTTTTCTGAATGCTGGAAACAACTCCTTTACAACTCTTTTACAAGCACAGTATTTTCTGAATGTCTTTGAAAATCTCTTTCAGAACTTGACAACTCATTTGGTAGATGTCAGCTTCAAGGTTCAAAAAGCTTGGCATAGAAAATTCAGCTTGGAATGGAAAATCTAGAGCAGCTTTCCTGGCAGATGCTCCCAACATCATCACAGAAAACTTCCACAGTATAGGTGATAGGGTTTTAACACAGTTGTCTTAGCGCTAGGTTAATTTGTAGATGCTGTTCCCTAGTTATTTGGCATTAGGGCAAGTTAATAAAGAAGGAATCAAGTTCATATGAAAAAGTGTGTAGATCTTGACAAAAGCATCTAAGTTAGAACAGGCAAAGCACAAACCTACTCATGCAGTAGCAATCTGGGCTGTTTTCTTGAGAAGAATATAGAGCTTTCTAGATTTTTAGAAGATATCCTTCTTTCTTTCTTTTGGTGATGTGAAAGCTGTGGGAGAAGACTATGTGTACATCACTAAGTCAGTGATAATTTTCAGACAGAGATAAAAATGTTCAGTTTTGTCTGGCTATTCTCATGGAGTGTTCCAACCATTAGTGAAAGTAGAAGGCAAAGATTATGTACCTTGTTCTCAATCCAGATTTCTCAGAGACACTCAGTTACTCTGTATACATCATCCTCATAAATGTTACAAAGAATGAAAATACCCAGTGTTTGTTTAAATGTGACGCTTGTATGGTTTTTTCTTAACCTTTCCCTCTGATTTCTAGTGTTCTTTATATGCGGGCAGACTGTCTCAGTGCTGCTAACTATAATATCATGTAATACTACTTATGAGATGGAAGCCCTTTTTTTGCCTAGGACGTAAGTTACTGAATTTAAGGTTTGACTTCTTGTCTTTTTCTGTGCTCCTAGAAAGGCATCTCTGCTGCTGCTCTCACTTGTAAATGGTGATTTATAATTTTTTTGGTCTGTTTGAGGACAATTTTTGTTGTCTTAGTGCTGTGATAGGTCACACAGAGAACTCCGTATCAGAGATGAGAACCCAGCTGTGCTGGTATGAAACAAGCATACGAGATAAGGATAAGGCACATCACCTAGGGAGTTTGCAGTGTGTGTGTCTATATTCTGTGACTGGTGTAATTGTAGATTGCTCTGTTTGGTGGCTACTGGGTGTATTGCTACCACACCTGGATTCTTACGGTAAGAGAAGGGAATGTACCCTCCTGTATTAGCTTCATCTGGTGTTATCTGCATAGCCCTTCATTTTTCCAACACTGTTTCCTGCAGTTCATTCCTTGTTTAAGATTTACTACGTATTTACTCAGCATTTCTGTCTTTCAACCCGTGTTGAGGTCTAGATAATACCATATTTAACCAGTTTAAAATTTTTGATGTTTAAAATAATTAAATGCATAAACAACATGCGTGACTTCGTTAGGAGAAAGTCCTGCTTGTCAAACTTCATTTCCTTTTATGTCAAGGTTACCCACCTAGCTGATCAAGGGAAGACAGTTGATGTAATCTTTTTCGGTTTCAGTGAAGCTTTTGATACTCTCTGTCACGGGATCCTTCTGGACAAACTGTCCAGCACACAGCTGGAGAAACACATTGTGTGGTGGGTGAGCAATTGGCTCATGGGTTGAGCAAAGAGGAGAGTGGTGAATGGGGTGACATCAGGCTGGTGACCAGAGGGAATGGCATGAAGCTGTGTCAGGGGAGGTTTAGGCTGGGTATTAGGAAAAGTCTCATCACACTTTGAGCACTGGAACAGTGTTTGAGCACTGGAACAGGCTTCCCAGGGATGATCACAGCACCAAGCCTGACAGAGTTCAAGACGTGTTTGGACAATGCTTTCAGGCACATGGTGTGATTCTTGGGGCTGTCCTGTGCATGGCCGTGAGTTGGACTTCAAAGATCCTTACGGGTCCCTTCCAACACAGGGTTATTCTGTGTTTCTGTGCAGCTACTTCATTACATATTGATGTAAAGTAATTTTTTTCCTTTGAAAAGTTTATGTTAGTTTAATAGGTATACTGAGATATGTTCATGCCACACTGCTTCTAAGACAGGTGATTTTTTTTAACCTAGTGTTAAAGGAATGAAACTCTTCTAAAATGGCCTACATGAGAATGAGGGGAAGATGCATTTCAGTCTTTACAGGCTTTGAACAGAGAATCCTATTGATATTTGGACAATTTTTGATAAATAATTTAGTAAAAACATTTCATAGTCTTTTAAAAACCTACTGATAATGTTTTTCAAGGTTTGAAGAATAATTAACATCTACATTTGCTTACATCATTTTCTATAAATCCTGCAGAATTCAGTAGAGAACCATGACTTTTCTGTATAATCAACAAACCACCCATAGAACTAAATAAAAAATGTTATTTACAGTACCAGATTCAGAAAAAAAATGTACAGGAAGAAATCCACTTCAGACAGTGAGTAGGGAGATAGAGGTAACAGAATAGTTTTTAAAAATGTAAATGTGAGCTTCCAGGCACTTCCACTATTCCCAAAATCTTTACTTAATTTGTGGTGCCCAACTTTATGCCTCTGGGCATGCTCAAAGTCATTTAATTTGACATCTGGCTCCTTTTTTCAGCTCCTTTGGGATTCATGGAATTGGCATTGGCCTGATTTCTTCACCTGTAGAACCAGATGTTAGACGGATGCTAAGAGCATTCTTTCGAAGAGCCACTGAAAACACAGTAAAGAGCAGTTTCAGGTTTTATCGACTCTCTTTCTGATTATAACGACTTTAAACTTGACAAAAGTATTTCTACCAGTTCCTTTATTCAGTGATTTGATTCTCATAATATTTCTCCACTTGAACACACTGTTTTTCTTCTGTGAAAGAGAGGGACGTAACTGGCCTGATGGGAAGTTTTTTGGAAAAAATGAATCACAGACTTCTGCTTTATTTAGTAGGTCAGTGACTTGCAAACTGGACTGTATTTGGGAAGCCTCCATTTCAGTCCTTCTGACACAGAGGTTGTGAAGCCCTGTACCCAAGTAGAGCTCTTTGAATTTAGTATTCTGAGAATATTGCCTTCCCCTTTGTTGGACCTCTTCTGTTTAATTTGGTCAGAAAATCAGTGGAGCATTCAACACTTTCTGAAAAACTCCCTCTAGTTTTGTGGTTGAATCATGAGGAGGAGTAGAAACATGTAGGTCAAAAGTCCCTCAGGCAGAGGAGCAATTTGCATCCAGGACATCTAAATGTTCTCCTAAATTCTTATTATCAGGCTGTGGAACAGAGAGGCTTAGCACCTCATAGATTTCTTTTTTCGCTAATCTGTATGAGTACTTACCCTAGTGTTTCTCTAATGCTTTTAAGTGCTTCTACCTTAGCATGCTTTTCAGTAAAGAAGCATTTGAAATGAGTGTTTTCCCAACAGGAGGAGGTGATTTTTGCTGTTGCTGTGATATGTGCAGCTTAGGAACACCATCTGTAGTTCCTTTCTACCTCACATAAATTATTGGTTGTTTAATTTAGCTTTTTTTTTCATGCCATTTATTTCCACATACGGAGGTAGCAGCTTTACCAGTAGATAATAGGAAGTTATTAACTTGTTTCACCTTACATTCCCACAACCACATGCTGCTATTTCTTATAATAACCTTGGCTGCAGTAATGTTGCCCTTTGTGGGATCTTTCGAGTGTATTTTGTAATTATATTGTGGCTACAGAATGAATGTGGACTGTCATTCCATTACCCTACTAATCTAATATGGTGATTGAGGTGTTGTTTGTATCATACTTTCCCACTTTTCTCATCTGATAAAATTCTATTTGAAATAAATGGTTTCCTTTTTCTGCAGCACTGATGGATTCTGCTGCATTCTACAGCCAGTGCAGGAACAGGGAAACATCTGTGGAACTGCTAAAGCTGAAGTGGTAGAATTGATGGAAATAATATTAATTTCCTTTTTTTTTTTTTTAAGGAACACTGCCAACAGCAGAGCAAACAAAATTCCAAACTGTTTCTGGAAATTTTTTCAGTGGTTTTGATGGGGAAGTTTGAAGTATTTTTTTTTTTTCTGAAATGTTTTAACCTGAAATGATTACAAGTAATTTTTAAAGACACCACAAAAGAAAAAAAAAATGTTTATTTTCTTTTTAATTATGTATTACTTGCTATATTCTTAACATTGCAGTTTTCCTTTGTAAATTCCTAACTAAATTAAATAGAGCATAAATAATTGAAAAAATATAAGGGGGAAAGAGGCTGAGCCTCTAAAATTAAGGATCATATTCACCGTGGGCATTTAAATTCTCTATGTTAACTTTTAGTGCTGAGTTTGGCTCTTTTTGAAAATATTCCCTAACTGGCAGGTTATGGGACTCTCTACAAGGAGATGGCAGTAAATACAATTTGCCATCTGTAAGTAAGCTTTTTTTTTGTGGCAGCATACCTGTATCGAAAATGGATCTTTGTCATCATGCTGTGTTTTGAAGTAAATGTCCAAATTTTCTAGTACTGCAAACCAGTCTCTTCAAATGAAAATTAATGGAGTTTAGCTAATTAAGCCATGTGAGATCTGACCCTGTTTTTCAGGGCGTCCTTTATTGTTCATATAATGACTCATTAGTAATTGTTAAGAAGGACGTATTAGTAATTGTTAAAAATAAATGAGTTTCTGGAAGGTGGAAAGTTGAAAAAGTAAGATGTAATACCTTTTGAGATGGAGACCTCTATGTAGATATTAGCTTTCTGATAATTACAGTGGATCACAAGTAGTACATGCCCCCACTCTGGTTTCCAGTATTTGACAGTGGTGGTTACAAATTCTTTGGTATGTCTTAGAAAAGGTCATCGTGTTGCTTTTCTTCTGCTGCAACGAGATAGGCACATTTTATACCATGAAAATACTCCTTGATCTGCCCTCTCGTATATTGTTCTGAAGCACTTCGATAAAATTGTTTCTGTTGGGGATGAAGGGAATACTTTTGTGGATCAGTGCGATTGATAAATTGGTTTATGAACCCGAAGTTCTCCAGATGATGCCACAAATATTTATGATGTCCTTGAGTTTTACACCGGATCTGTAAATTAGCTGGAAGATGTGTAAAAATTCATACAGTCAGACAGCTCCCTCCTGGCTATGCACATGAAGTGGCTCAGGAGCATAAATTATTCCTACTGAGGTCAATCATAATTTATGCTATTTTGCTTCTGCATCTGCTATTCTGAGGAAGAAGAATATAAAGAACATCTACATTTGAAGAAAGATTTCCCTCTTTGCATCAAACTTCATTCACTTTGGGAAATCTGTTGTTACAAATGATAATCTGAAGAGCTTGAATTGAAATTGGCAGGTCACAAAGGAAAAGTGCTTCAGAGTGTGTTTGTGGAAAAGCTGAAAAAATGACCACAGCCTTCACAGTTGAACCTTAGAGATGTTCTTGTTGAGGATGTGTTCCGTGCACTTCCCTGTGTAAAAGTATGAAGTAAAAATACGTGATAGTAAAACATGGTCACAAAACGCCCAAGTTAACCTTTGTTCTTCCAGTGTCACATTAAAAGCGTGAATACAAAACACTAAAGAAATTCCAAATCACAGTGCTTAGAGCAACTTGAGTGCAGTCATACTGCATGACTGATTTCCCACTGATGGCTGTGTGGAGTTGAAGACTTTGACTTTGGAAGTCTTACATGAGCTTGAGGCCCTCCTCTGTTTGCCTTTGATAGTGATTAAAGAGGATTCTTCTCTTTGAAACAGTTAGAGAGCTATTGACAGAGTAGTGATCTAATCTTGTCATGGTTCTGAAGCTGTTTACTGTTTCGTGGCCTATAATATTCTACATTTAGTGTAGGATTGGACAGTTGCAAACACCACCTACTTGGTGGTTTTTGTTGAACTGAAAACTTACTTCCTGTCTTGATGATGTGACATAAAGTGTGATGACAAAATTGGTGGAGATTTTGCTGAGTACATGGTAATTTTGTTTGAAGTTATTGGGTAGAGGTGACGAGAGAGGATAAAATCTGCCCTTATCCTGTTGAAAGGCTCAGGCCTCATCATCACCTGCTACTGAATTGCCTGTCACTCTATGATACAACAGTTGTAAAGTTCTGAAGTATTTTTTTGTTTGCATTAGTGGAAATACATCCTGTCAGGTATTTTATCTGACAGTTTTAGTTTTACTACCATCCCTGACAATATGAGGACTTCTAAGCAGCTAGACAGGTGTTAGGATATCCTTATGTAGTCTGAAAATTCTGATTTAAAGCAGCTAAAACTGGAAAGTAGTGATTTAAATCAACTAAAATCCTGACACTATTTTGCCAGGAAAAAGAAGCATGTACAAAAATCCTAATTTTATATTGTTTTGTATGTTGAGGAACAAATTCTAGCATAATTAATCTCACAGGGATTTCATTTTATCTGGTATATGTCCCATGTGTATGAAGGCAGAGTAATCCCTTTAAAATCCTTTTAAAAAATTTATATTAGACCAATTCCAATTTCTGTTCTCTGGGATATAGGTGAGACCAGGAATTCATGTCATTAGTTTTGTTTTGCTTCTCTCTTCATGATGACAATTGACAGATTTAAAACTTGACTGTCTCTTTAATTTTCACATTTTCTGTGCTCTTAAGCTCCTTGAAGAAAATTTTTGTAACATACCAGAAGTATGCCTAAAGTATAATTCCTAGGGAATACCTAAAAATACCTTAAGTGTTTTTAGTACCTTTGTTGATGATAACTTGCATGGTTTAAAAAGTTTGATGCTCATTACCTGTAATTCTTTGCCTAATCGTCTTTACTTTGTTTGGGTGAGTAATGTGATTTTTTTAGATTTCTAAAATGAATAAAACTAGCAGATAAGAGCTCCAGTATTGCAGGTAGAAGTCAAGAAAGTAAAATGAGTTGGACTATTCCTACTATGTAGTATTTGTCTTTGTCTATTACAGTTTCATGACAATTCTATCTGAATTTGCATGCTCTATGTAACAATAGCTCAAGCCGTGAATTAATTTATGCATTTTTCTTCATTTCTTAATCTATCTGATATGTATTATTAAATAAAGGCTGACTGAACGGCCATTATGAGGAAAAGAATCCATTTTTTCTTTATGTTGCTTTCAAATGAAAGACATGTCTGTGAAGAAAATGGGTGATTTAGGCAAGTATGAACAGATTATTTACAAGACCCAATGGTTGTCTTATCTCCAGTCCTTTTCTTTTTTCTTGAAAAAAAAAAAGAACAGGATGAAAAAATAATGTATCAGCTTACATTAATAAAGTTCACCTTTTTGAGACATAGTAATACTGGTTGTTTATATTAGGAATAATAGGGCTTTTGTAGTTTGAATTCAACAAACAAGATATTTTTGTGTTAATATCTAGCTCCAAAAGCTTATTTAATTTCATTCTAAGAAGGAAAAAACCTAGACATGAGTGCTTTTTTCCCCTCACTTCTGTTCAGTCTGTCTAGCTAGCTCTCCTAGGCAGCATGTACCGTATTTCATTTCCAAAACTAGAACACCCTTCCTCTAGATGAGCAAAATTGTTTGGAAGCAAAATGAATGGTTTTTGTGGTATGCAGTTTGGTGGGCAGATGTGTTATCTTCAGAGTAGGGAAAGCTAACAGTAGAGAATACAAACTGTTGGAAAGGCATCAGGATGCCCAAATTATAATCTTTAATGAACAGGAATGAGTGAGTCAGCCTGTATTTTTAATTTTATATTTAAACGTTGTTTCATGTTAATACGGATTAGTGTCTCCTCTGCGGACAGGCTGAGCGAGCTGGGATTATTCAGCCTGGAGAAGAGAAGGCTTCAGGGTGACCTTAGAGCAGCCTTACAGTAGGTGGAGGGGGCCTAACAGAAAGCCAGAGAGGGATTTCACAAGGGTGTGTAGGGATAGGAGAAGGAGGAATAGCTTTAACTGACAGAAGGTAGGTTTGGATTAGATGTTAGGAAGAAATTCTTTAGTGAGGGTGGTTAGGCAATGGCACAGGTTGCCCAGAGAAGCTGTGGATGCCCCATACCTGAAAGTGTTCCAGGCTGGGTTGGATGGGGCTCTGAGCAACCTGGTCTAGTGGAAGGTGTCCCTGCCCATGGCAGGGGGATTGGAACTAGATGATCTTTAGAGTCCCTTCCAACCCAAAGCATTCTGTGATATTCTATTATAGCACTTATGATGAGGCACTGTGCCTAGTGCATAATATCCCTTTATGAAAAGTTAGGCAGCCTGACATCAATGCTGTGAAATGCTAAACAACTCCAAGATATTCTGAACTCCTTAAGTTGCAGAAACAAGCAACTCTGTGGTATAATTATAATTTCTGATGCCAGTACCATCTCTAATGAAGGGTGGTTTTGTGCTGAGATGTAAAAAATTTGCATTTAAAATTCCCCTCTGTTTTATTTTTTAAAGGCAGTTTATGTCTGAAGAAGTGTCATTTACTGCAGAATGCCAAAACAAAAGCATGCAAATTATACCAGAGTTTACCATTTTCATCATGAATGTTGTTACTGCTTGTAGAATGAAGATTTTGCTCCTATTTGCACTCTTTGTTATGTATATTTGTCATGCTCAGCATGTTTGATCCTGGTTTTCTTCCAAGTTTCATTTTCTTTCTCCATAAATAATAAACAATGATAATGAAGCAAAGTGCCCTTTCAATTCTGTACTCTAATTGAGTATAGGTTATAATAGCCTCTCTTACAATATGTTATAGGAATTGCTTCAAATCACCTATACTATATCCCACTGTTTTAAGAGATGCAGTGGAACAAAAATTGTGTATGTTACTAGCTTTAGGCTCTGTGGAGGCGAAAAAAAAAAATAAGAAGGAGAAATTATGCATTTGAATGTTGTTGCCTGGAATAGGTTTTGCATTTTTCTTGATACTTAGAGAAGAGAATTTAATTCAAAAACTTAAAATGTCTCTTCTTTTTATTACATTGCCTTAATTATAAATGTAAGTTTTGATTCTGTTCTTGATGGTTTCAGCTCTTAGTATTCAGTTCTATCTGCATCATGTTGGGGTATTTACTGTTTGAAGCTCAATAAAAGTGGAATTCTAAGGACAAATGTTTTTAGATTGTATGTTATTGACAAGATTACACTAAATACCGAACCCTAGTACATTTACTTTGCAATTGCGCTTTTCTGTTGAAATGCTGTAAGACTTGCAGAAATTTAACAAAAGCTAGCAGAAAAATTTGAGAGGTTTTGGAATACTGTTTTAGTGTAACTGAGGCATGTGACGACTTCTGTTGGTTTTAAACATTTTAAGTCATATAGATCTACTTTTTCACAAGAAGAAAAAACCCCCCTTGTTCTGTCTTTTTAACAATTTTTACTCAAGATTTTAATTTACCTTTTTTTTTTTTTTTTTTTTAAACTAAGGAGTACCAAAATACATATGGTGCTTTCCAGGCTGTTAGTACTTCCGACTTGGAACGTAGAATGTATTCTCTTTCAATTCACTGCAGGACAGATGGAGAAGAGTGATTCCAGCTTTGCAAAGCCATCACTTTTTATAATTCTTTGAATGGTTGTTTCTTAGGTATTTTCCTAAAGCAATAATTTCACTAATAGCAACTGAAAATTACTTCACAATTTTAGCGTTTCTGACCTTTTTAGTTGATCACACAGGAATCGTAGTACAGTGTCTTTTGCACAGTAGATTATCACAGTACTGCCTGTGGTATTTCTCTCTTCCAGTGCCATTTCTCTTAGGATCATTGCTGTCCCAGTCTCATTTACCCCACGGCTTATCAGCTCTGTAAGGTGCTCAGTTACTGTTAGAAGTGGTAGAGGGTTGAGATACTCCCCAGCAGCTCTGAAAGTTGTCCTGAAGTGCTGGGTTCAAACCTCTGGCACACATCTTGTGACTGTAGATCAGGAGAAACCTCTTTAGGCCAAAAAGCTGGCCTGGCAGAGCGTAAAGACAGGATGGTTTACCAGAGATCCAGCTGAATCACTCTTTGCAGCTGGAGGAGGGGAAGGGTATAAATTGGCTTCTGGTGAGTCCTCATGGTGTCAGGAGGAGACACTGCGGGAGTAGTGCACACAGTAGATGTTGTCCTCACCCTTCCCACTGCACAGCAAAAGAAGAAAGCATTGGCTCCAGATATCAGGAATCAAGTTTCAGTCAGTCGAGCAATATGAGTTCTTATCTTCCCTTTGTTGTGCCGCAGACACACAAAGGACACTTGTTGTTACGCTGTTCAGTTTTACTAAACCATCTTTGTTGCTCTCATTATATCTCAGCAATGGCACAAAAATGAAGTAAACACCAATATGGGTAAGTAAATAGTCTTCATAACCCTTCAAGTGCTACATTCTTAACTTCTGGACATTTTATGGCTGCCCTGATATGTGGGGAAGAAGGGAAGTAAATCAAAGGTTTTGAGCTAAATGAAGTAGCAGGTGTTCAAAATCCAGACTGATTTTCATGGTTCTCAGTAGAAGAGGGTAGAGATGGATGGACGTTAAAAGGCAAATTGGTACTCTATACACAGATATGTTAATATAGCTGTAGCCTTTTACTGTGCCAATAAAATGATAACAGCCATAAATTTCTAACTGTGAAACATTTGGCTTTATATCATCATTTACATGGAGATTTTTTCTAAAACAAAAGTAAACCATGTTTCAACTATTTGGTTTAATTAGTATTGTTTGCCTAAGAGCATGAAAAAATATTCTAAATTAGATGGGCATTAAGCTTGCTCTTTAAAGGGTCTTTGTTGTCATACAGGCTTGAGTCACAAATAGTGCTAGGCAATTTAATTGATATTTTTGTTGCTTCCTGATAAGCAGCAGAATAACTGAAACTGCTTCTGTAAGATCGATTCTTCAAGTAACTTTGCAGAGCTATTTTCTCACCAACTGTTGATACAACTCACTTTGTGCTTCTTGCTGTTTGATTTCTTTCATTGTAGAGAGGCACATTTAAGAAAGTAGCTGAGAGATCTGCCAAAAAATAAAGCAGGTGCTGCACTATATGGCTCTTCACATCAAAAATGAGCTCTCTAATAAGTATGACTCTTCCTGGGTTTAATTGATTTCCCCTGTCAGATTTAATATAATGAATTTTCTGGTTGAATTCTACTCTCATTCCTAGTGGCTAGTAAACTTTTTCTACTTTCTAGAAAGAGATTGGTAAGTAGGCAATCACTATTTGAATCTACTTTTCTCCTGTTCATAGAAAACAAAGGAAAGCAACTCCCTGCTATTGCCAGTATTAAAAATAAATGAGATAGTCATTCCATAGACATTACATATCATACCTAGGTGTGCTGAATGAATGGCATTATATACAATGCTTAAATCTTCTATTGGAAGCAGTCTTCAGCTGTGTTAGCTGAGGCAAGTGCTTCACAGTACATAAATATATGGCCTGCATAGTAGAGCCTGGACTTTGATAAGCCACTTCACACAGACAAAACTAACTGCGTGTCTGAAAACCCAGTCTCTTGACGGGTGACAGAGAGGGAACAGATTGTGCTGATAATCCGTAATGAAAGAGTTTCCTGGGCACACATTTTGAGCTGTGCTTCTTAACCAATGTGCAAAACATAATGTTAGGATAATGCAGCATGCCATGCCCGTAATTGGGAAGCCTGATTGGGTAACTGTGGAACCCAGCACAGCAAGACGTTGATTGCACCACAGACCAGTGGTCTGGTACGTTAAAGCTGTGGTCAGAAAGAAGCGTAGTATCGGGATCTTAAAGGAGCTGCAGGTTTTCTTTGCCACAGTTTCTGCTGTCCTCTTCTCTGTGCAAGAAATTGCAAGATAGGAGGTATCTCTCAGCAGAGAGTTGCTTTCCCGCCCAAACACCATGTGATACAGCATCATTCCTGAACTTCTTATAGTGCTGTGGCAAGATCCTTCTAGGACTTTTTGTCCTCAATCAATTAAAAGTTGTCGGGACCGATTTTTTTTCCAGTTCACAGGATGCATCCCGAAAATCTGTGCAGTTCTTCCATGTTTTTTTGAGATGCTTCCTTCTGAGTGGTAAAGCTCTGTAGTGCTGAATTGCAAGGAGAAAGCACAGTCAGGACTGGAAAACTGAGGCATGTGCATTTTGTATATCAGACACAAGACTAATTAACTGTGAAATTTTATGTGGATCAATTTGTTCTTTTTCTTTAAGCCCACAGAATCTATACAAACTGGAGTTGAGGCAGTCTTTGGTGGCACTAAGAAGAAATACCTGTGGGGCTGTAAAAGTTTGGAGAAACCCAAGGTGACCTTTATAAAATGATGCCACACGTTCCAGGTCTGTGGTTCCCCCTCTAAACCATTGGCAGAGAGTACAGCAGATGAATGACAGCTAAAGTTAGGACAGTTACATGAGGCATATAATAAGGGCATTTGCAGTAGAAAATAGTCAGATTTAACCTCTAAGTCAGAATGGAGAATAAGCACTGATACCTAGAAGCACTAAAAGATCAATATTAAGTGCCCAGAAAGACAGGAATCCCCCAGTTTACAAGGTGGGATACAGAGGGTTTTTTCATGTCAGTGGTACCTTGAATATCTGACTAAAGCTCAGTGGAATTACTAGTTCGTGAAGTTCATGAAGTATTAGGCATGATTCTGAGTTTACCTCAATACAAATGAAGGGTAAAAATAATAATTTCATATGAACAGATTAGTAAAAACAACTGCAAAACCAGGAACTTGTTGTTTAAGTTTGTAACAATGAGGTTACAAGCTGCAATTGCATGTTTTCGGAGCCAACATTCTCATCTATTGTAGCTCTTTTAAATAAACTGTGAGAAAGTTAACCAAATTCCTTCTGTGCATAACTGCAGATGTTCCAGCATGTCATACCAGAAAGTAGTAGCGCATGGCGTTCAGTTCAGATCCCTGTAACTGCTTAAAAAAACTAAATTCTTTTGCTAGTTGTTGCTGTGTGAGTCCCAAGTTGTTACAAAAGCCAAAGGAGTTGAGTTGTTTTGAGGCAATAGCTCTAGAAGATAAAATGTAATTAACTTGGATAGGTGAAGTTGACTCATCACAGAAGATACTCCAAATGTGTTGGAGGCATTCCAGGAAATTTGTCAGATTTCTGCAATAATTAGAGAAGACCTGTAGTTCCTTGTGTGAGTTATATAGTATTTTGGTAGGTGTGTTAAAAAAAAAAAAAAAAAAAAAAGACATTACTGATAAGAATCATGGTTCTATAACATGTACTTGGTTATAAGTAAAGAAGATAAGTTTACAGTATCCAAGGTGGCACCTTTAAGAAACTAGAAATCAAAAGGCAGAAAATTATTTCAAAGCAATTTGGACATGGTAGTAATTTTACCTGTGACCTGATTTTCAAATTTCTTGTGAAAAGGTGGGTTGTCTTTTGAAATGTAAAGCAGAAATAAAAGACTATTTCGCAGGTCTCCATTAGTCCTGTGAAACACTGATGTTTAGAAGAATTTTTTAGACAATTTCCGTTTCTGGTAAGAATTAGTTACAGCCTTTACAAATCTTTTCCTTTTGTATTGATGTTGAATTTAAGAGAGAAATGCAGTGAAAGCTAAACTTTAAAAGAAGTGATTAGAACTTTGGTGTCCTGGGATGCTTTGGCTTTACCTGTAGCAGTCATCACTTGCCTCTTTCTTTACTGGCCATCTTTCATAATCCTCTAGCTCTTGGTGGGAGGAAAAATAAGAGAAAGGAATGGATTTTTTTTTTTTTTTTTTTTTGTAATATAGCCCCGGAAGTGGAAACATCTGACTCATTTCAAACTGTGGTACAGAAAAACGTGGGAGAAAGAGGGGGAACAAGGGTCAGGAATCAGAAACGTCAGTGTAGTTTTTTGTCTCTGTTCCTTGTCTCCACATGGACTACTGATAGCTTAATACACAGAAATTTTGTACTGCAAGACTGATGATTTGCAACTTAAAACTGATCATCACCAACTTTTTTTTTTTTCTGGTTGTGGGAAGGAAATAGCTACATAAATTTTTGCTGTTATTACTGCATTAATAATATATATAAAATAGAAAACAGATGCCTTTAAAATATCTGTAGGAAAATCCTCTTGAAACTTCTGCGATTTTGCTCCTTATGGGAGTCTATTTCTGGTCATACTATGTTACAGAAATTGTATTACTGTAGGCATCTCCTTATAAATTGCTGCATAGGTTTTTTGTTTCCTTGTTTAGATTAGTTTTTCTTTTCTATTTAAAGATAAATTGCTGAACTTTCTGAAATGTGAAATTGCAAGGTAATGTAAGAAGGCATTTTTTATGGATGTTCTGTAAAATCTCTCTCCGGTGGCTTTATAGATATTATTGATATATAAAGAAAAAATAAGACCACCTTATTAACACAACAGCAAGAAGCTGAAGATTAGCTGAATATTGCATTAAATATCCATGTTAAAGTTATGAACTGGAATCAAACCAAGAAGAGTGGTCGTTCTCTTTTCTCTAAAAACAGGTCATTTGGCAACACTGGTTAGATGTACACAGTCAGATCTTAAACTGAAGTTCAGTCTTAAACTGAAGTTCTTTCTCAGTCCCTTTTGACAAATTAGATATTGATAAAGGAATTGTTTGATATTAATACAGAACTGTTCATCCAAACTGACTGTGAAACACTTATGTCCCTAAGGAATCATTCTGGTCAAAACTCTCATGTTTAACTGTTTGTCTGGGTGTGTATAATCTCCAGTATTGACATCTGGGAATATTTTGGCATTTAGGGAAAACATAGTTTGAGAAGACACCTGCTTGTGATGAATATGGCTGTTATCTTGGAAAATAAAGGTCTGTATAGAAATCTTTGGTAAGGGGAATTTGGTAGAATGAAAGATGCAGGTTATCACTCCAGGTAATCAGGAGGTAGAATGAAGGTGTTGATCAGGTATTCCACTGCCACACCTGGGAGTTGGAAGGGACCCACAAGGATCAGAGTCCAACCCTTCTCCCTGCACAGGACCATCCACAGGAGTCACACCATGTCCCTGAGGGTATTGTCTTCTCTAACTCTGTCAGCCTTGGTGCTGTGACTACTTCCCTGGAGAGCCTGTTCCAGCAATGTACCACCCTCTGGGTGAAGAATCTTTTTCTAATGTCCATCCTAAACCTCCCCTGGCACAACTTCATTCCCCACAGAGAAGAGATCAGTGCCTGCCCCTCCTCTTCCCCTCATGAGGAAGTTGTGGACTGCAGTGAGGTGCCCAGAACTGCGCACAGCTTTCAAGGTGAGGCTGCACCAGTGCAGAGCAGAGCAGGAGGTTGTGGTACAGTCTGGAATGGATACAGTGATAAAAGGAGAGGATTCAAGTTCAAGTTGAAAGATATCTGTGAAAGAGAAAGCTTTAGGTATGAGAAGAACAGAGCAGAAGGTAAAGAAAATAAAGATTGCAAAGTCAGTAGATGTTGGAGATTCAGCCTGGCCTAGGAAAATGTCAGAGACCTGACACAAGTCTGTAAAATGTTAACGAATTTCTAATTCCACTCAGGTGACACAGTGGTATGTTTTTCTTGAAATATACCAGAGGGCACAAGAATAGCTATGTAGGAGGCAATGCTACATTTTGTGAGGTGGAGATGAGGAAAGAAAAGGAAGGAAGAAATCTAAAGGATGTTGGTGAAAGTAGGCAATGTAGACTTGGTAGAAGTAAAGAGGAAGTAACTAAAGGGAAAAGAAATAAACCCACAAAAATACTTTAAATCAGAGGTGATTAATCCAAAACTGAGGAACTAAGCCTAGCAATGGATTTTATACTTGTAAAGATAAGGCTAAGGATTAACCTCTTTCTTGGCACAAATTCATCCTACTTCATTCCTTCTTCAGAAGCCTCAAAAATGGGAATAGGATGTGAGTGATTTACTCCCTCTCACCGGGCTTTGTTCAGCTACATGCTGCCATGTTCTCTTTCTAACCACTGCTTAATACCTCCTGTGAAGAAAAAAACATGAAGAAAAAGACAGGATTTACTTGACAGGAAAAAAAAAAGTGTTAATATGTTAATAATTTTGAAGCTGTTGTTATGGTTTGTTAAAAGCCAACTAACTCCAAACTTCTCATTGGAGCATTTTCAGGTGCATTCACTGATAAAGAATGAATTTTTTTATTTTTTTTTTCTTTTTGTTAAGAGAACTTTTTTCTTCAAAAAACTAGTGGTCCTGAAGAGAGCTGCTAGGAATGTAGTATGGATTTCATAGGTTAGCCATTACCTTCTGGTAATCACTGAATATATTTCCCTGCATCGAATCAAACTTTTCAAGTCCTCACTCATTAAAAAAACCCCTTGTGGACTGCAGAGTTTACATGCACTGTATTATTCCACTTAAATAAGCTCCTGTATAGGAAGAATAGTTTGACCATCTGCAGACATAGTAAGTCATCTGTATATCTTTTCTCTTGGATTTGTTGTTGTATTACCTGTCATTCTGTTTGTGTTTGAGTAAATGCTCAACTTCTTATTTTTTTATTGTTATGAATCAGAGAAAATTACTCTTCCTTATATGTAATATAAGGTTAATGATTAAGGGGTCAGGAGCACAAGTAGTGAAGCCTCTATCCTTCCAGTTGCAGAGAGTGATGTTGGAAGGAACAGGCAGACCGAGCAGATCCATACCTGGCTCCGTGACTGGTGTCACCAGCAGAATTTTGGGTTCTTTAGTCACGGATCGGTCTATATGACGCCAGGCCTGCTGGCAACAGACAGGGTACACCAGTCTGTAAGGGGAAAAGGATCTTCACACAAGAGTTAGCAGGGCTCATTGAAGTAGATTGAAACTAGATTTGAAGGAGGAAAGGGATAAAACCAGGCTCAGTAGTGATAAGCCATGGGATGGCATGCCAGTGTTCAAGGGACAGTATATATGCATTCTGAACACTCGGGAGAGCGAGGAAACCAAGAGCAGCAAAATCCACACTACCAGAGCTAAACTCTTGTCCAGCTGTGAGTGTTTCTCGTAACATTTAGATGCCATAGAAGTGATGCCCATGCCATTGACTAAAATTTAGGCTTTGTAGAGCTAAACACCCTCTAAAAACCTTTGTACAATCAAGGAGCTTTCAGTTTAGGATATACCGACTTATTTGTCCAGGAAAGAAAACACAGTCTCACTTTCTGCAAAAAGCAGAAAGCAAAGCTAAGCAAAGAGGTTGAAACTCTGAAGTGGGTTCCTTACTTGCTCCAGTGGCCTTACACTGGTCCAAAGCAGAAACTTAGTTCATACAATTAAATTGCTGTTTCCATATCACCAGAGGAGTGGTGATGACAGTATCAGACTCCAGTCATGGGTTGCCTTGAATTTTTCAATGTATGTTTAGTCTGATTCTACACTGAAAACTTTTTTTTAACATTTCCAATGAAAAAGAGGCTCCAGAAAGTTAGCTCCAACTGTTCATTGCAACACAAAGTGGAACTCTTCCTTTTACAGACAAAAATGGACTCATTCAAGTAGTATTAAACAGTTGCTGTAACAACTGAGCAATAAAACAAAGAGAAATGAAACAGTAGACTATTTCAGGTGGTTTATATTTGATAATGGTTCACGTCTCCTCTAAGAAAGCCTACAAAAATAATGTTGACCGGACTGACAAAATTAACACAGAGCTGAACTTTGTTGAAAGATGACCCTTTTAAGTGCAGCCAGCCTTATAGATTTGGGAGAATTGAAGTCTGTATGATGATGTCTCTTCATGGTTCATTGCTGAATGAGGCACGAAGATCACCACAAGGAAAGTTTTTTCTTGTATTTTGCCAGCAGGTCAGCCTGGCTATTGCCCCATCAATCTCATTTTGGAAGAATTCCAGCAACTTTGCCAAACTTGCCTCAGTTTGAGAGATACCTGCTGCATCTGGTAGCTGCAGCAGTAGCTTACACCATTCTTTGTCTTACTGATTTTCATATTTTAAATGTATTCTATCCATTTTAGACTAACACCAAATTCACATCCTACTTCCTGCTGTTTCCTTTTCCTCCTGACTGCTTTCCTTTTGGCATAACAAGCCCTTCTGGCACACAATACTGAGAAGGCAATTTATATGCAGGAGAACAAAAGTTTCACAATTTGAATTTTTCAGCTATGCACTTTATACAGAAGAGCGTGTTTGGCACATTTTCCACAGGGAGTGAACCAAAGCCTGCTGTCTGCTGTACATTATTATAATGGGAAGTGTCCTTTATGTGGTCTTTAATATTTATTTTATATGCTAACGTTTTGAAGGCTGAAACTCTCTCATTGCTATTTATACTGTATTTGTGCTGTGGGATAAAATAGAAAAGCATCTGCATAGAAAAGGCTTATGGGAACTGTTCATAGACTGAGATTTTTCATCCTGGGGTATGAAATGCATTGCATAAAAAGCATCAAGAAATCTTAATCCTTTATGCTTCAGAAGTTCCCTCTGGGGTTTAAATTTTTCTGACAGTGGAGACTGAACTCTTTATGAAAACATTAATGGTTAGAAAGCATTTTCACATTAAGTGAAATAAATAATTGGATTTTATTCTGAATGAGATTGGATAGAGTGACTTGTATCACCTACTGCTTTTTTTGCACTTTCACTACAAGGATGTAAAAAGATAGGTGTAAATGTCAGGTCTGAGAGGAAACAGTGTGTGGCAGAAAATCTTCCATTAATTTCTTCATAAAATTACAATATTTTACTGATCATGCAATTAGAATTGCAACAGCATTTAGCTATTAATGGAACCTTCTAAGGTTAATATCACGTATATAAATTTCTTCCCTTCTTTCCCCATGTTATTTCTATTTAAAAAAATTCTCCTTATCTGAGTGGCTACTTCTGCCCATTTTGCCCCCTGTGCAGGAATGATATGTAACTTGTGTTTCATCATTTCATTTCTACTATGCAGGAGGGTATTTAAAGAAAATAAACAAATAAATGGCTGAATATTTCTAGATATGAACTAAAAATATTACATTATACTTAAAAGGTTAATCTGATAGCTGTAATCTGAAAAAATTTACAGCAAAGGAACATTAGAGAAGGAGCTACTCGTACTGAATTGACTGTTTTTAATATTGTTTTTCTAGACTAAAGCTGATGTGTTTTGTAAACTCCCTGGAATGTATTGTGAAATGAAATAAACCTGAGAGTGATGGTTTCATAAAAGTAATGAATTAGTGCTGACTTTCACGTTCTTATCAGGATTTCTTTCTTTTTATTTTTTTTTCCTCTTAAGAGATTAAAAGGTATAAAAATGCCAGTTAAACTCTTCCTTTGTTTCTCTCCATGCCCAAGCACAATTTTTGTTAACCATTTTTCACATATTAACTTGCTTGTCTCCCTGAAATGCCTTGCTTTCTGTTTCAAGATCTGACATCGTACTTGTTATGCTGGTTTTGGCTGGGGTAGAGTTAATTTTCTTGACAGTGGCTGGTTTGGGGCTATGTTTTGTATTTGTGCTGAAAATGGTGTTGATAATATAGGGACATTTAATTACTGCTGAGTGGCACTTGCAACGTGTCAGGGCCTTTTCTGCTCCTTGTACACCCCAACAGCGAGGGGGCTGGGGATGTACAAGGAGCTGGGAGGGGACAGAACCAGGACAGCTGACCCCAGGTAATCCAAGGGATATTCCAGACTATCTGGCATCGTGCTCACACACAGTGAGCACTGCTTCACTCTGCAGCTGAGGGAAGAAGGAGAAAGTGGAGACGTTTGGAGTGACAGCGTTTGTCTTTCCAAGTCACCATTACATGTGATGAAGTCCTGCTTTCCTGGGGGTGGCCGAACACCTGCCTGCCCATGGGAAGCAGTAAATGCATGCCTTGCTTTGCTTTGCTTTCATGCACAGCTTTTGCTTTACCTATTAAACTGTGTTGGTCTCAACCCATGAGGTTTTTCTCATTTTGAATCTTCCATTATTTCTCCCATCCAGCTGGTGGGGGGTTAAGCGTGATGCTTAGTTGCCAGCTGGGGTTCACATACGGCACTTCTTCAACTCAGTTTTGATGAAAAACATAATCTGTCTATGCCCAGGTTTTTCATCTGTGTGTGAGTGACAGTGATTCTCCATTATTCTTAGCTGTCAGTAGTCAGGACTTGCCTGCAGCTGTATGCTTACCTTGTGGTTCTTACTCAGCCTGCTTGGAACGATGTAATATCATGGGTAGGGCTAAACTGAAGTTGAGCTTAAAATACCTATATTTAGTCTGCTTTATCCTGTCACTTACATGCGCTTGGACTGTAGGACCAGGACACGTTGTTTGTAGAATGGGGTTGTCATTCTCTTTTTTTTTTTTGGGTTTTGGGTGGCCATGACTGATAAAGTAAGGCACAGATGTGTTTTTCCAGTTGCCTCTCATCTCTGGGTACTTGATACATTGTTCATATTTACACTTCCTTTCTGTTGCTCTTCAGAACTGTCATTGTCTGTGTTAAATTGCTCTTACTGTAAATTTCATTCTCAGTTATTGATTTTCTTTTCTGTGACTGGTTCATTGTGTATTTATTTATTTATTTGTTAGTGCTTTGGTGAGGGTTTTTATTTCAGCTTCTATGCTCTACTTCCTTATGAAATGCCTGTCTTGATCTTTAACTGTCTTTCCAATCATTATTTCTACCAGGAAACAGTGGTGAGTGCTGGATTGGTAATGTGGTGTGGCTCTACGGCTTTGATGCTTGTTAGGATTTTCAAAATGCAGCAATAAAAGGTCTCATCATCAAAAGTTTGGAAAAAATATCCAAACCAGAAGAAGTATTTCCTGGTTTTTGCATTCAGGTAGCAAAAAATACTCTTTAGTTGTCCTTCTTTGCTTCCAAGCAACTCTCACTAAAGAGCACGGAAAAATGTCACTTCAAGATTTTCAAGCAGTATTTATATTTTCTTACAGCTGTGTTGCCCCAACGAGTTCTAATGCAAAAGCTTCTTTGTCTATTTGCAAGGTTTTGTCTCTTGAAAGCAAAAGCAAGGGGAGAAGTATAAGTAAAAAGTTAAAAACACTAGGAAGGAAAATTGTTCTTGAATGTCTTTGATAGAATCAAGGAAACAAATGAGTAATAAGGCTTTTAGCCAGGTGTGTTCACCTAGAACCACTGAAATCACTCTTTGCCATCTGTCTGGCATTACTGGAATGTGTTTGGAAGGATAGTTTGGGGGATTAGCAGCACAAAATGAGGTGATAATTTTTCTTCTATACCCTCTGCTTTCCACATACAAGTCCTTGAGGAAGGGAGTATTTTTAGTTATATGTCCTTTTTCTCTTGTTCTCATGTTTTCACCTGAGCCTCTGCATCGATGCTGTGGGTGGCGAAGAGCTTTCTCCTGCTCTCAACTATTTAAGTGCAGTTTGTGCACCTGTGACAGGAATCTTTGATCAGTCAAGAAACAGCATTATTTACCTCCTGCAGTGAATACATGTTGAGATGGTTTGGGTAAGATTCACACACAGAAGTGAAAGTTGTTTTTTCACCTAAAACATTGCCTTCATCAGCAGTAGCCTTTGCCACATCAGGTAGAGCCCAGCACTGTGATACATGAAGCTCCTTCTTTTACCTATGTAAATCTTTATCCTGGTTTCTACAACCATGAAATACAGGGAGGCAATAAAAACATTGTAGTGGCAATACTCTTCTAAAGCTTCAGAACATCAGTTCAAAAATATATTGGGCTTATTTCTGTCCCAGAGAAGAAGCAGCTCTTATGGGTTTTAGCTGGGATGGATTCACACTTTCTCTACATCTCCCTTCCTTGAGACTGCTGTGCTGGGACAGTACACTTCCAGTTGTGATGTCCTGAGGTGTTGGGTTTGGCATTGACGTGTCCATTAGGCCTTTAACACATGAATAAAATGGCTGAGCAATGCCTGACCAAGCTCACCTGCTAATGTTCTAGTAGTGATGGGCCCTACAATCCTCATAGTAAGAGCTGTCCCCTACTCTTCAGGGTTTTTTTCAGAATTTTTTCAGAAGTCCCCTGCTTTAACTCTGCTTTGTGACTTCAATTACTGATGGCAAGCTAACTGAAAATGGAATGTTTTTTCCACTTAGATGTTGAAATTTGAAACTCAGTGGAGAGAGTCAGGAGAGACCACAGCTGAAGTTACACAAGTAGCGTGATAAGCTCTGAAATGCCTCAGCAGAATATGCAATTGCTTTTGATTTCCTTCTTGGAAACATACAGTTGGAACATACAGAGAGACAGAGAAAATACACCTGCTGAAACAGAGGTGAAGCAGTGTCCCCCAGGCTGGGAAAAGGATACCCTTCAACAGTACCTCCTTATACATGCACTCTACATTATTTGCCTTCCTCTCTAAAAACTTCTCAAGATATATTTTAGGTGTTATTACCAACATTCGGATGTATGACTGCTATGAAATTACAGCCTCTGTAGCCAGTAGTGCTAATGAGAGGCTTAGTACTTCTTTTTCACATTTAAGGAATAGTTTAGTGTGATGGTAAAATGTGCCAACCTAAGCAGGGATATAAAGTAGAATTCTTGCCTATGTTGTTATTAAAATTCCAAATCATTCTTATGTAAGAGCAGTAGCCCCAGGTATTATTTGTAATTGACGTTTCTAAATTTCTGCTCTTAAACTGGGCAATGTGCTGTTCAAACTTGAAGAGATTTTTTTTCTAGTTTAGAAGGAGAAATTTGTATTTCAGGAGCAAATAGATTTATCCGTTTTTTACCATATGCGTACTGAATTAAGCAGTGTGCTTATCCAAGGCTTTAATTGTTTATGCTGTCAATATCAAGAACGAAAGAACATGACAAACCTGCTGGCTACCACACATCTCTAATACTCATTTTGCACCTGTTTCTATTGATAATCTTATGTGCCTATAAAAAAAAAAGTACTTTTGGTTTGGTTTAGTTGGTTAAATTCCAGGAATTTTGTGGATAAAGAGTATGTATGTATTTTCCAAGCTTCCACAGCTTTCAGTCTTTTCAGAGATGAGTACAGACACATATATAGAGACAGGTGTAAATAAATCAGTCAAGGAGTGGAATTGCTATTTTATCACTTTGTTATTTTCAGTGGAGTTACCCACTGTGTCTTTGTGTACTGGAATTTAATGCTGATTAAAATGCCAAACCTTTTTTTTTTTCCTTAAAAAGTTGTAGCACATAAAAAATGAGAATAACATAATTAAGTATAGAATGCTCAGCCTGTTGTTTTAGATGATGTTGTGGCGAAAAATGTCATCTATACAAATAACATTACCAGTTGTCTCACTTAGTCAACCAAGCAGGATGAAAACAAGGAGTAGTGGATGCTACTCAGGATGCACCATCTTAGACTTTCTTCCTTACAACTTTTGCTTGTTTCAGTGGCTGCCTCAACAATTGATACTGCAGTGTCTGCTGTAAATATGCAAATGAATTCTCTGGTTCATATTCTGAAGGGGTGATCATTTATTCTTGTGTAACATAATTGTCCTTGTAGGATCCACAGGGTTCCTCTCTGTTGGTAGTGAGCTGATCACAATTTGTAAAGTGCAGACTTCTAGTCTTCCACTTAAAGGCATGGGAATTGTAATTATTTCTTTGGTTATCCTCACTTAGTTTGTTTTAAAAAGGAAGTTAATACTCCTGTTGCATCAGCTTTGCATTTTCACATTTTCTCTCCTCTTTATTATTGCTGTGGCAAGAGTACATGACTTGTGCCATGCAAGTTTTGCATGTGAAAAACTCAAGTAGCTTATCATGAAGAGGAAGCATGAAAATCTCCTACCTTTCACCATGAGTTGTGTAGAGTTGTGCAAATGCAAATTAGAGGTCCAGTAGGTTTGGATTGGCTTTCCTCTATTTTTGGGCACATGGATAAAGGTGTTAGTTGTCTCTTACAGTTTTTGCCTTCAATTAAGTGAGTTGCTTCATTCATCTCTTAGTTATTCCCATTACAACCTTTATCCAGGAGTGATGGGATGAATGAGGAATGATCTGCATTAGGTTAATTGCTTCTTACAATATTTTCTGTTTTCTAAAAACAATTTGTAATATACAGGACTTAGAAAGTAATTTAGAAGAGATTTTAGGCATTTCTGTTTCCTATCTTTTTCCGACATTGCATTTGTTCTTGAAAATTAAACAAAAAAGCTTGATAAATGATGTTTTGTAAAAAAAATGCAAGCTTCAGCCCATCATGGTTCATTTTGTCTGACAAATGATACTGAAATTTTAAAATTCTGCTTCTAGAAGGAATTAAAAATGTCTCTAAGGGAAAACTTATTTAATTTTCTGCTGCCATATTTTGCTGGCAAATATGTGTTTTGTCACATGACCCTGGACAAGCTGAAAATACATTTCAGCTAAAGATGGAAAGGAGAAAAACTTACAGGTTATGCTTGGAGTTCTGTTGAAACCCTCATACTAGTGATGGTCCAAGTACCTTCTAAATCACCCTGTTGTCAGTATAGCTTGACTGTGCTTAATTACGTCAATTTATTATGCTGCCTGCATGAAACCTTTTGGGAGAAAGGCAGTGGCTTGTTGGGGGTGTGTGTGAGGAGATAATCTTCCTTTGTGGAAGCACCTCAGTAGTAGTTTGGAGAGGTTACTGCCAGGTGTTAGAGTGTGGGAGATGCAGGTACACAGCCTGCGGAATATTAGGAGCCCAGGTATGTGAGATGGAATAAAAAGAATTCAAGGACAGTTATCCCTACTCTTCTATGTTGCCTCGGAGGAATATGAAGAATTCCTGGCCATTCGAAGAAATAACTAAAAATACGCGTTCTGCATGCCATAGCACTTTTGTGCCCTCTTTCCTGTCTGAAGCTTTGATCATACAGTTTACAGCAACGTGTTATACGAGTAGAAGAACTATTTAGTTAGGTGGTAAAAGTCTTGATAAATGACTAGATGCAGACTGAAAGGCATGACATTTTGATTTTTGTGGCCTTAGAACTGTGGATTTAAGTGAATGCTGCTAGCTTCCCGATGGTTTTGTGGCATCAAGATTTTTTACAGAGGTAATTTGGTATCTGGCTCATCTTTCTCTCAACTCCTCACAAAGCCAGTGAAAAACAGAACACATGTCAAATGTATAAAATTTATCACTCTTGTCAAAAGAAATGAACTTTATCCCTTTTTGACCAGTTCCCCTGACTGTATTCACTGGAATGATATTGTCCCTCCTGGGATATGTCACAGAGGAGAGGAAGACTTTTATCATTTTTACCATCTTTGGACAGAGCAGTATTTGCATTCTGGACTTTGTTTACAAGACAATTGAACAAAGATAGTGATTGGTGTTTATGTGGCTTAGTGTGTGAATAGAAACCTTCCCCTTTGCTACTAGCCAGTGTTATCTGGTTTTAAATGTCAAGTACCCTTCAGTGTGCACAAAAGAGAAGATTAGATAGCATTCACACTGGCCCATGCTGGAAACAGAGGTATGGCTTCAGGACATGGGTATTCACACCTCTGTGCAAGCCTTAACTAGGCCATCCATCCAAATGAGGAACAGAGACTGCCTCTGAACACAGTATGTTCTGTTGTATATAATATTGAAGTTGTGACAGTAGTCTCAAGCTGCAACACTTCAGACTAATTACATGCCTAATTACAGGTCCAGACAGAAAAAACCTTTTTATTCCTAGGCATATTATCCTTAGTTATTTTAGTTATGAGGCCAAGTGCAAGGTGCTGCACCTCGGTTTGGGCAACCCCCAGTATCAATACAGGCTGGGGGATGAAGGAGACTGAGAGCAGCTCTGTCGAGAAGGACTCAGAGGTGCTGGTGGATGAGATGCTGGACATGAGCTGGCAATGTGCACTCACAGCTCAGAAAGCTAATTGTATCCTGCGCTGCATCAAAAAAGTGTGGCCAACAGGTTGAGGGAGGTGATTCTGTCCCTCTACTCTGCTCTGGTGAGACCCACCTGGAGCACTGCATCCAGTTCTGGGGTCCACAGCACAGGAAGGGCATGGGCTTGTTGGAGCAGGTCCAGAGGAGGGACACAAAGCTGACTAGAGGATTGGAGCTCGTCTTCTGTTAGGAAAGGGTGGGAGAATTGTTCAGCCTGAAAAGTCTCCCTCATCCAGGGAGACCTTACAGCAGTGTTCCAGTAATTGAAGGGGGCCTCTTAAAAGATGGGGACTGACTTTTTAGTAGGATCTCTTGTAACAGGAGAAGATATAAGGAATTTTTTTTAAGGGAGAGTGGACAGATGCTGGCACAGGTTGTCCAGAGAGGTGATGGATGCCCCACCTATGGAAACATCCGAGGTCAGATTGGATGGGGCTTGGAGCAACCTGGTCTGTTGAAGATGTCCCTACTCATTACAGGGGGATTGGACAAAATTACCTTTAAAGGTCCCTTCCAACCCAAACTAATCTATGATTCTACAATTTCTTGTTCATCCTCCTGTTACCACCTCCCAGTTAATTGTGTCTCTTCTTTTCTCATCCATCAATGACCAAGGTGTAGTTGTGCGACACCTTCCCAGTGGGTACATGCACACCCTAATGTGTTCTTAAGGTTTTGTGTGTCAAATTTAGAGAACAACAGCCTGGCCAGTAATATGTATGCTAATCCAAGTGTCTGATGGATTTCTGGTCCCTGAAAGCAAAAGCAGGAGGATGACTTAGCATTAGTAACACGGAAGATTCAGTCATAAGTCAAGCAATACTCAACTTGAAAGATTGTACAATGTCTGTATGTGCACAGGCATATTTTTTGAGTGCTTTGTTTTCTGCTTTCAAAATCTATAGGGTGTGCTTAGATCAAAATTTCATGCTGGCAACAGTCTGGGTCAGAAATTGACATTTTGTGTATTTTATTTAAGATGGAATTATTTTGCTAAGTGCCGTGAAAATAAATGAGTTGGCAAGTCCACTTTTAATTTCAGTCTAGAAGGAGCTTTGGGCAGCAAGTTTTAACTCAAACTCCAGCAGTTATTAGGGTTGCTCTTTTGACAACTTACAAAAGCACTGGCTAATAATATTAATTACTCTTTCATATAATGTACATTTAATGTGTCACAGAAGAAATGCTATGAATTCTATTATAAATTAATAATCATACTAAATTTTGAATCATTTTCTGTGTTTTTTCATTGTCGTATTTGTTGCAATTTTTAATACATTATTAGTACAAGTTATCACAGTAGTGCTAAATTAAGGGAAATTGTGTTCTGAATATTACTGTCATTTACTGCTTAAAATTTGAAAATATGCAGTGTAAAATGATTCAGACATCAGACATTAAGTTCAAATGATTGACCGTATGTTTTCAGTGGGATGCACCTTTTCTAAACTTGAGTAGTTATGCACAGTACTGCTCTTCCTGTTATTCTCAGCCTTCAACATGCCTGGCACTGCAAACTAGAAGCAGTTACAGTAAATCCAAATATTCAAGTAATTCAAGCAGAGTCCCCGAACTAGAGAATGTAACAACCAGAAAGTAAACAACTGAAATAAACACTGAAGTTTAATACAATGGTCTAAAAAAAAAACCCCCAAAACACCACAATATTAAAAGGCAGGGGAACCTAATGTCCTGAAAGTGAAAAGAGACGAGGCGTTGAAGAGACAGTGAAGCTCCTGATGGGACTTAAATTTGTAAGCACTTATGTATCGAGTAACATTGCATCGACAGAAATATATTGTAAGCAAGGAATAGCTGTGCTAGTATTGAAGTTTTAGCGTGCTACTTCCTTCTGCGTGACGGTGTGCAAATAAATTTTTAGAGATACTTCAATATGACTCAGAGTTCTGAGCTTTTGTCCTTCACAGTTAACCAAAAGAGAAACCATCTCTTTTTCATCTGCCTCTGGCCTCAGTTTGCCAATTCATTAGATTTACTTTTTTTCACAGCAGGCCACATTAGGGTGAAAAGGAGGGAGGGGAGATGTTTTCTTCTGTAAGAGGACAGTATGAAAAGCACTACTGCAGTGCTTTAGTCAAATCAAAATAAATATTCTGATTATTTTTAATGAGTTATTTACAATCAGAAGAGTCAGAGAAATCTCCTGTAGGTGGGCTAGTTTCACCCTATGATATAATAACGCATTTCTGCTGTGGCACTTAGTGATTGATTATGTCATGTAGGAACAAAGCAATTAGGTTAATTTACACATTCATTAGCTTATAGCTTGCTTTTTGTTTGGTCTCTGATGCCTTTGTTTAAAAAAATTGAGCATGTGCTGCTGGATGGGTTTAATTTCACTAATTAAATTCCAAGTGCAGGCATTGCAACACCTGCCTTGTAAGTGAAACCTTTCTGAATAAATGCAAGCCGTCTGCTTGGTTGAGAGGACGCTCCCAAGGAAACAATACATGAAGGATCCCAAAACTTAGAAGCTTTCATCCCCGTGTACAGCTGGGAATTTTTCTTAATAAGTTATTTGCGTCTGTTTATGCCAGTGACAGTTTTTGGAAGTTGATAGCTTGAGCTGTACAGTGTTCCAGGGAAAAGGGCAGGTTTTGAGCCTTTGGAAGGTCAGTGATTCCCGGGAAATCTCTGTGGTTGTGAAGCTCTCAGACTCTTAAGATGATGTGCATCTGAATATGAGCTGTTTGTTTCATGTTGCTACCTGGTATTCTTCATGGAGCTAAAGGTTTAGCTCCAAGTGTTAGATCTGCAGTTCTGGAATAGCTTTTACACAGTTATACTAAAAGGAAGTTTCTTCTGTTCTGTACACCTTATTTATGATCACTTTTGGCTGAAGGCCAGAAAGTGTATATTATTTAACTTCTTCACTTTTTTTTTTTTGCTTGTTATTTCTTATCTAAATCTGCCTGCCAGTGTTGATTATGCAACAGCAGATTTTACATCGGTGAATAGACTGAGGAAGATTTCTGTGTTGCTTTTAGCTTGAAAACAGTAATCTTTCTTTGTAAGTTCCACAGCTTCCCTAGATACATGATTTAACTTTCAGGTTGACTTGTGTGGAGTCAGGAGTTGGATTTGGTGGTCCTCGTGGGTCCCTTCCAACCAAGGATATTCTGGGTCTCCTTGATAATATAAATTATGTGTATATGGGCATGCATAGACACCATTACTCATTAAGAAAACAGATTATTTGCAACTGCTGTATGAGGAGGTTTTTGTCTGCAAATTTCACTGGAGAAATTAATTAGCACTGGTGCTGGATTTCTCATGTTGTTTTGTTACTTTGGTGTAGATCAGGCTTCCATAATGTTTCCTAAACATTCTTATAAAAGAATACAATATAAGCATTAAAAAAAACCCTCTAGTAGGCTGTTGTTTTTTTAGGAATGGATATATAGTTACTACATGTTCTGGATTTCTTCATAAATTATGTCCCTAAATCCATTGCATGCTTTCATTTATTGGGCATAAAAGAAGATTTAACATAAAAGCTCTTTTAATGATAACATTAGGTTCCAACTATTTTATGTGATGATGAAAAAGGATGTGTTTTAAAGTTGCAGTTTCCTCCTGACATATTAATCAAATTCGCTACTTAAAGTAGGTGGATGTATCCTCTGAATATAGGTGCAATTGTTTTCTACTCCTTATTCTAAAACTCTTAGAGGGCAGGGAGAAGGGATGCATTTGTTTAATCATATATTTTTGCCAAAATAAAAGGCCATTGCGTTGATTCTATTAAAGAGTATTGAATGGTATCTTCACTCAGAAAGCTGTGTTTGTAATTACTGAGTATTTTGGTCATTATATTGTATTACTGACTATTTATTTTCACTATGTGAAAATGTAGAGTTAATGTTAAATTTTAAGATCGCTAGTTGGAATTTTCTGAACACCCACACACTTGAAACTACCTAATTGTTGTATAGAGCAACCCTTGACTGCTCAGCTGCACTGACATTTTATTCTTCTTTCCTGAGTGCCTGCCATTCATCTGCCATCTAATCCTGTGGGCATGTGCATTTTTCCTAATCGAGGAGTGTGTGTGGCTATAGCATGAGAACCTATAGGATGATTATTTAGATGTCTGTATCTAGTTTCAAGCCCTGGCACGATCAGAAACCAAGACATTTCTGTAATTGAACCCAGTCTGGGAAGAGTTCCCTAAATCAGCTGACCAAGGTAAAAGAAAATAGGGTTGGTGATGTAAGGAAAGTCAGAATGCTGAAGGTATTTTAGTAAATATTAATTAAATCTTTAAATATGATGTTAAATCTTTAAATCCGATGGTTACTCAGATGAACTTCTCGGCCAACACAAGGTATGATGAATTGCTTGCTTTGCTTCACAGAAGTGTTCTTATTGCTTAATAACTCATCAAAAAGTAATACCTTGGTTTATACAGTTATAATATGAATAGGTACTTCCCAAGTATTTAAAAACCAAGTCAGAAAGGTCCTGAAGCAAGTGTCTTGTTTTCTTTATAAATTAAATGAATTCTCTATTTTCTGGTCTCATTGAAATTCCATCTGTCTTACCCATGCCTGTGAATTCTGCCTGGCAGATATTTGTTGCAAACCTTGCTGTCCTTTCGTCTTTTAGTGGATTTAACCTTTCCAATTAGCTTACCTATCTTCCCACTAAAGCCTATGCTAACAGTTCAGTAGCTTCTTAGTGGGCACAGAAAATGCTTTTCTTTTTTTCATTTTTTCTTTTTTTTTTTTTTCCCCTCATTTAAAAATGTACCTCATTTTGAGCAGAAGGTTGAAAAGCCTTGATAGCAAAAAATACTGACCTGTAGTAGGAAGTATTTGACAATTTGTTTTTAATTAAGGGAACCCACCTAGATTGGTAACTGAATGAAAGGAGTGTGCTATTTGTGCTTTTTGGAAGACAGTAGTCCTATCCAATATCCATTGTGATTTTTCAACTTCTTTAAACTTTTTTTTAGCTTTGTCAAAACTTGAAAGTTTTATGTTCCGTTTTCATATTTTCTAAAGGCAAGACTCAAGCGCTTAGGGCAAAGAGCAAAGATGAAGAGAAATGTTGCTTTGATCCAGAAGGTGACAGTGGCAAAAGGGGTTTATATTTCTCCTTTTCCCTTATACTATGAAGTTTTCTGGGCACACTTCAGTGGCTGTCATTAATAGATTAGTTTTTGTGGTTCTAGTCCCAGACCGGCTGAGTCGGTCAGTTCCGTGGAGTGCATTTGGAGTGAGATTTGTAGAGAACACCAAGTGCCTTTAGCTTTAATCTGTACTGAGGCAGTGTCCTGACAGAAGTAAGCAGTGTTTACAACCACTGCAGTTGACTGAGGATGGATTTATCTTTTGTCCAAATGAAAGAATCACCAAATGGTTTGGGTTGGAAGGGACCTTAAAGATCATCTAGTTCCAACTCCCCTGCAATGAACAGGGACAGGTATGCTTTCTTGTGTTTGTATCCCAGCCAGAGATATAATGTGAATTACTGCTTGCTTGTGTGCATAATTAAGCTAAAATTTATATTTTGTATACTAGTTGTAAAATAGATCCCCTGCTGGTTTTTATGTGTTTTGTTGTTGTTGTTGTTTGGTTTTGGGGTCTTTTTTGGTTGTTGTTGTTGGTTTTTTGGCTGTTGTGGGGTTTTTTTGTTGTTGTTGTTGTGGGTTTTTTTTGTTTGTTTTTGTTTTGTTTTGTTTTTTTGGTTTGTGTGGTTTTTTTTTTTTTCTTTCTTTTATATCAGTGAAGGGGGGGTAATAAAAATTTTTAAATACTCAGAGTACCAAAGTCTCAATGCCCGGCCATCCTCATTTACTTTTCCTGGTTTGTCTGTAATGCTTAATTTACTACTGCACTGTTAGTACTTGAAAACAAAAAAGCCCCACTGGTCTTTTGCAAGTAGCTATTTTTTGATCATTATCTGATTACTCTATGGTGTTTGAATTATCTTACTTTATCACATTTAAATTTTCCTAATAGATTCCAAGAGGAAGAAAAGGACTGAAATCTGCAATGCTGTGCTATTGTGTGCTCGATCAGGGGATATAAACAGAACGCTTGACTCGTGTGGAATTTAGAGAAAGAAGTGCTTGACATGCCCTTATCAGCTGTACTTTAGCTGCAGCTGAAAGATGGAGGGATACTTTTTTTTTTTTTGGTTCTTTAATTTGATGCCATAGTTCATGATCACCAGGTTCTAGCCCAAAGGATGACTGCGATATAAACCCGAGAGAGGAAAGCGGTTGTAGTGGAAAAGGCTGATAATCACTTAACTTGCAGCAGCACTACCCGTTAGAGTCTGTGTGTACACTCGAGTGTGGCTGGAGAGTTTCACAGTGACAGATACTGAACATTGTTTTTCTAAAAGGCTGACCTTGAAAAATCATAACATCAGAGTACCAATAAATGGTACACAGTTCTGAAAGCTGTAAAATGTCAAACAAAGTGTACCTTAGGGCACGCTGATGTTTAATATTCTGAGATGTTATCCCTGTAACTTCTGAAGCGTTCTCTGTTAGGAGTAACACAGAGAAGTTGTGTGAGACAGAGGTATAACTTCTGATGCCAAAGAATGCTAATATGTGTAATTAGCCAAGTGTTTATGTTCTGGTTACCTTTTTATCTTCTCAGTATTGCAAAGCCTGCATTTTCAGACCTGAGTGAGGAGTTTGACAATTTTTATCCTCCTTGACGAGATCTTCAGAACATTTGGGCACCCAGCAGTGCATCATTTTATGTGCCCATTAGAGTATTTAGAAACATCCTTTTAAAAATCTGTGCCTCAGTTCTGTTAAGGGTGAGGGGCCTTTTTTTTTTTTTATTTTCCAAAATGTGTCAGTGTATTTCAGTTCTAAACTGTTTAGGATAGAACATGTCTCCTTACTAGGTGAGATTAGTAGGAGATCATTCCGGGATTAAGATTCAATCTGGGATGATAGTAAGGTTTGACAGATAATGTTCATCATTTTAAGAGAGTCACAGAGTGCTTTGAACTGAATTTTAGAAGAGTTTGAGGTAGACAGATTTTTCTCTATAAATCAGAATTAACTGCTCTGTGCCTTACATGGTTCAGCTGAGGGACCTTAATCAAAATGGAATTGATGATTTTTCTAAAGGAGGAAAATCTATTTATTGTTGGCGAGAAAAAAGAAAATTCTAGATGGAAGAAGCGTGGATTGAAGGCTCTCTAGATTTGTAGGAGAAAGGATTTTAGGATATAACCTCTGTATGAAACTCAAAAAATTCTTCTAATGTAAAAGGGCATATGTTTCTGATGGGCCAAGTTATGGACAAACAGGAACTTTTAGTTTTTCTAAAATATTTATGAAGATCAATTTTATGTGTTTATCTATGAGTGTGTGTATGACATAGATAACATATAAATATATATATGTGTATATATACACATGATATATTTATTTAGGAGTATAAACGTATAAAGTTGCATACTCAGACACTGGAAATAAGTGATTTAAGGCTTTATCTAAGACCCTGCTTTAGAAGATAAGCCCTCAGGGAAGAAAGATGGTACGTTCTGCTCTTCCCGTAGCGTCTGGGGTCTTATGCTCTGCTTGCAGAGCCTTTCTGATGCCAACAGCGTTACATGGGTTCTCTTCTGTTAAGCTGGTATCAAGAAAAGCAGACTCAGGGGAACCAATTGTATTAGTTTGGGCTAATTCTGCTGTAGCAACATCTTGAGCGCAGCTGATGAAAACTAAGAAGATTAAAGTCCACATAATCTGGGGATCTTTATGTAAGTGAAGTTCAAATTACCATAAGCTCTTCAAATCATTGATCTGAGGATCAGTAAGAAAGGAAGAATAACTTAAACGAGCTCAAGTTGCAAATCCTTATCGTTGGATCCTCTTTCTTTTCTTTTTCTTTCCCTTTTTTGTCCTTTTTTCCTGTTTATTTTTTAACTCTCTCTTTTTTTAATAGAATATTTTAAAAATTCTTTGACATAAGAACATTGATTTTGTTCTACCTTCTTATTTGGAAGAAGTTTCCAAAGAGCTGCACAACTGTGTCTCTTCCTCAGTTGCATTAGATTTATAGAGGCTGCTAAAATGCTAAAAGTCACTGATTAATAATAAACTTCATGAAAGATCAGTTCTGAAACATATTTAAAATGAACTTTTTTCTGCCACAAGTAGAATGAGTTGTATCAGACAGTGAAGAGATTTTTTGTCACAGATCAGTTAAAGCACCTCTGAACTATCAGAAAGGATTACATTATCTGAATATTCATTGTATACCAACTCTTGAGTCACTGTTTTTCAGTAGTGATTGAATTAGATTTTAAACTCTTGTGACTGTGAGTGGTAATATGTTATTATGGTGCTTTTCATACTTTAGTACGAGATTCTGTGTTTGAAAAAATAGTAAGTTCATGTGTTGAGCGGTGTGGTGTCAACATAAAGCTCACCAAAATAATTGAAGATATCTTTTTAATATGAAATTCAGAATAGTTGTATCTCCAGTGCATCTATAGCTTATACATAAACACTTTATCTCTTCCGTACAAGAGAGGAGGATAGTTTTCCAAGAGTACTACTTTATTTCCTTGTAACTGGGTAGCACGGTATGGCTTGTGATACCAGGTTCTTCTCCCAGGTAATGTGCAGTAAAAGAGTCTTTCTGGGAGGCAATAGGTCTTAAATTGGTCCTTTCTCAGTGCCAGGATGTTACCCTTTTATGATGCCAATAGAGGAGCATGAGGAAGGTGAAACTTCAGTGAGACTTGCCAAGTGAATGTGTAGAACATTCTAAGGAGTCTGTAGGCACTGGTCAGGGAAAAAAGAGGGCCTTTGTTGGTGGTTTGTTTGTTTGTGTTTTTTTTTTTTTGTTTTGTTTTACTTAATTTATATGATGTGCTTTCCTGGCTACATAAATCTTACTCAGGGGTAGATTCCAGTAATTTGAATATGGCTTCTTTTAGGAGCCCTTAAAAGTGGCCTGTGTTATGAAACTTCAGTTTCATAAGTTGTTTTTCCTTTGCATTTATACCTAAGTCTTCTTTAATAAAGGCAGTGGTTTAATATCTCTCAATCGAAAGCAACTTTACCGTGCACCTCAGATTATTGTTTTAAAGGATGCAAAATATTCCACTCAAAGCTGTTTCAATGCATTTAAAAATTAAAACAGACTAATTTTGTTGTTTAAGGGGGAGTCTTGAAAAGCCTGGATTAAAAAAATTTTAGTTCCATTGGCCAGCACAAGTATCTGTCTTAATATGTGGTCCCTGTGGTACATTGCTTGATATAACATGTTTTCTTTACTGCATATTTACGAACCTTACAAAATATGAAAATGAACTATCCTAAAGTTCATTTAGGATACATTAGAACTAAAAGATAGTTCTAGTATTCTAATTTCCAATTTTTTTTATAGCATTGGGAGTTGCTTAAGAAATCACATTAATCCATTTTTGTATCTGGATCTTATAAAAACAAAGCTCTCTAAGGAAAATGTAATATGAAAAATATTCTTTGCCCTTCCAAATTATGGCAGAATCAGTTTTGTGTTGCATAAAAATACAAATGGAACAGAAAATTGGAACAATCTATTAAACGAATAAAAATTGTCATTTTCTTCACCGCTTATGCTAACATCTTTAATTGTACTGAATTAATTTAGTCTGAACATGGGTATCATGCATTGCTGTTACCACACTTTATAATTTAGTAGTAATTATATACTACTATTGCACACTCAGGTGACATTCTCAGATTTATTCTCCATTCAGATTTGTCCTTTTTCCCCTGCTGGTCAGAGAGCCAAATAGGTGCAGCATTGAAGTTGTGAATGTTTTCATGCCAGAAAAAATCCTTACTTTTTTAGTTGGATTCTCTTCTACCAAAATATCAAGCAACCGCTATTTTTCTACTATTAAACTTTGGGCTGATTGTTCCTGATAGAATCTCTGACCTCTAGATCATGGAGTCACACAGGTGGGAGTGGACCTATGCAGGTCTCTCTGTCAAGCTCTTGCTGAAAGCAGGTCCAAATAGAGCAGGTTACTCGGGGGCTTGTCCCAGCATAGTGTATTTCCAAGGGTGGGTATCCAGTAGCATTTCTGAGCCTCTGTTCCTTTGTTTGACCATCCCTATGGCAAAAGAGAAGTCAGTAAATAAATGAAGTTCATATATCTAGTCAGAATTCCCTGTGTTCTATCTTCTGTCCGTTGCCTTTCATCCTATTACTGTGCATCCCTAAGGATCGCCTGGCTCCATAATTTTTGAACCTGCCCAGGGGAAATCCTGCTCTGGTCAGCAATGAGATTCACTTCTCCTCTTTGGAAGAGTGAGCAAAGCTGGTTCTCTTAGCCTCTCCTCCTTTATTGTGTGCTCCAGCCCCCCTCACCATCTTGTTGGTGTTTACTGCACTTTTCCTCATCATGGGAAAGTCTTGTAGATAACTTGCTCTGATATTAAAGGAATGGAGTATGCATGCAGCAAAATAATGGTCTTTCATTACATCCAAAGGCCATCAAATTAATTCTGAATCTTCTCTGTCTTTAATGGCTTCTCAACCACAACTTAATGTTTTATTTCATGTTCTGCTTTTATATCTTTGGTAATAACTGAACTTCAGAGTGAGTACAGATTAGTTAAATTTCAAAATATATTTTATACAGTAGCAGGTTCATCTTAAGTTACTGGGGCAGACCAGGAGGGAGTATTTTTTTCTGCAGTTCTCTTTTCTTTTTGAGTTCTAAGTCAAAGCATATGGAAGAATGTGATTTGATTTAGCTTTGAAAGTGCATGACAGATTCATTTTTTTCATGAAGCTGAACTGGAATAAAATAGGTCTGTAGCAGTTTTGCCCATAGGATATTTAGTTTTAAGAAAATGGCTTTCTTTTGAAGGGCATGAGATAGAGCATGGTTTCAATTCCTGTACAATATGGTACATTTATAAATGTATATTTTATTGCTAACACCATATGGCTATATGGATATTATAAAGGCTGTTCGTGCTAGCAGGCTGAAAAAGCGAATGTGTTACGCGTCTTAAAACTCAAAGAAACTACCCCCCCTCCTAAATTATTAAATTGCTTTTTTTTTTCTTTTTCATAGTTTAGTGTTGATCTTTTTGTTTTCTCTTGTAAGGAATCTGTCTCTGAAGCTGTCAAAGGAGGTAGACCAAGGAGAAGCCAGGTACCCTCGTGTTAGCCAGCTGGCTGGCAGCCCGTCTGTGGAGTGGCCTTTCACTGGTCTAGAAGAAGGTGGAGGCATTGAATCTTTGCCCTTCAGATTGATGCTGCAAGACTGCACAGCTGTGAAGACATTGCTGCTGAAAATGAAGAGGGTTCTTCAAGAGGTAATCACCCACTTATTTGTTAGATTAATATCTTTCAGCATTAATGAGCTAAGCAGCAGAAAAGGGTCAGTAAAGTTTATGACTTTATACCTTTTAATATGTCTTGAATATGTGGAATTGATGCAGAAGTATAAATAGTTGTGCCTCAACTGGTGCAGGTCAGAAAGTTTATACTATAACAGAATTTAATTGATACTGCCATCTTGGCTTCCAAAGTGTAAAGCTTCTCTTGAGCTGCAAAAAGAAGGCAGGGGAGACCAACTGCTTGAGATCAAAATCTGTTGTATGGTTTTCTTCCAGTATTTTAGAGCTTTTCAGTTTTCTTACGTTTGTTTCTACATTTGTTAACCATTACCAAGTCACATGCAATTGATTTAGAGGAGATATGTTAAGAAAAAAAAACAAAAACTAACAGTACTGTAAATTTACCAGCTTGAGTTTGTAAATGATGTCTGAAATCAGATTTTGTAGGCTGTTCCTAACAATTGCAAGAGTCCCATCTTGTCCTGTCCTGCTGTTTTCTCCTGCTTTCCCTATGGAGTGCTGCTGTTGCTTTAAAATTTTTATTTTATATCTGTTTCCCTTTAGAACTTTTGGGAAATCAAATTATTATTGTGTTGGAATTTTTTTTTTCTTTTGGTACTTTCCAGCTGTGGAGCCTTGACTCAGGTGTGTATTACAAACTTGTATCGTCAAGTTAGTGAATTGCAGTGTGTGTTATCTTTGAGATCTACATGAAAGATAATTTTTTTGGTTTGTTTTTTATCTATATAGTTGATAGAATTACAGAATAATTTAGGTTCAGAGGGCTCTCTGGAGGTCCCCCTCCTCTACTCAAAGCAAGGCCAGCTCAGAACAGGTTGCTCAGGTTCTTGCCCACGTAAACTTTTGGTACCTTAAATGGCGTTTCCATATTGTCTCTGGGTAAGTATTTCAGTATTTGAGTACATCATTGTATTTTTGTTCCCTAAGATGGGAACAGAATTTCTCTTGTTGCAGTCAGCTTCATTGTACAATGAAGACCAAAAATAAGTTGGGGTTTTTTTACTGCTCTCTTCTTGGTCATCTGTATCTGAATTCAACCAACTGCTGTTCTGTCTGAAAAGGTTTGTCAACCTTTTGTTTGGTAAACTATGTTTATCATTTAGCCGTGATAGTTTTCAATTAGTTCTCCTAAATCACATGTTTTTGCTGGATGGCAAGCCTCATGTTTTCCACTTTCCTTTGGTTCACTAGAAGCTTCATGTGTGCTATTGGGATTCTTAATGCACTTCTGTTTTGCTGAATCCAGAATTGAAGTCATTAGTTATCCATCAGTTCCTTCTTATAGAATGTCAGAATACAGAGTGAATTTAAAGGATTTATAACCTCATTGTATCTGGACAGAAATAATAAGAATCATGATACTACATGCCATAGCAGTTGTAACATTCAGGTAGTAAAATTGGCAGCATTTGCTGTTGCTTCTAGTGTGAATAATTCTATTACACTCAGAAAAGTTCTTTCTTACCATGACGGTAAGCGTAAGAATTTTAGTTTTAACTTACCAAGTTTGATTAAGCTTGTCTGATAACCTACTGTTATTTTCTGTATGGAAACATGTTGCGCCTTATACTACTTCATCTTTAAGAAAATTCACCAGTTGATCTGAAACAGCTTTTTTCTAATTCCAGATTAGATGTGTTGGAATTTAACTTTCTGTTTATCAGCCCCTTTGAGATATGATATCTTGATAGAATTACACATTTTCTTAGCTATGTACTAGAAAGACTTCTTACTTGGCCAGAATAAAATCAGCAATCTGGAGATTATGGAAAACATTTATTACCTTGAGTTGTTATTTCTATTTTAGTTTTCAATGAATGGCTTATGTAATACCAGTGGTAGAAAAGTTATGAAGAATGCTGTAAAATGGTATGGGAGTGTACTTCTTGGTATTCCCACGTGAGAGAGAGCTGTTTGATATGTACTACAGTATTTCAGTTCTTGAAACAAATAATTACTTTTCAAGGTTTGCACTGTTTTCGTAGTTAACAAACCCATCCACTATACAGTAGGTGTTATCCATAGCATAACTGCAGAAGAGTGAAAGAACTGTAACAACACAATATTCTCAGTCTTTAAAATACATTAAATATTAAGAATTAAGCCAAACCCAGAATATGAGTCAAAAGAGCATGAGTAACTAGTTTGAACAAAGAAAAGATGACCTTGAAATATATTAAAAGATTATACTGAAATGACACAACCTGTCTTCAGAAATACAGACATTTATACATTTATGTCACTTTTAAATTATTAGTGAAAGATTACACGAAAATATAATCCCATCAAATTGAAATATTGTATTGAAGAATCTGATAAAAAGTCATCTGAGCATATTTAGCAGACAGTTTCCATGGAGAGGATACCCTGCTTCCATTGCAACCAGATGTAATTTCTTCATCCAGAAATCACTTTTGCCCCAACTAATATTATAAATCAAACTCACAACAGTACAGGACAGAAGACATAAAGAAAAAATTCTTTCCTTGCCATGGAACGCTCGAATATTTTTAGATGTAGTGAAACATAGTCTCTCGCAGGCTTATATGGTATAAAAGTGATATATTTTGTTTAAAAGGATAAAGTAAGATTATTTATTTATAAAAAAAATAATATGTCACATTTTCATCCACTTAAAAAATATACAAAGCATACAGACTACATGGGGGAAATTACATGGGTTACCAGAAAAAAAGCTGCAGTATTTCTGTTTTGTAGCTGATATTACCTATAGAAGAAGGAATTACAGTATTGTATACCTCTTTGTTGAAAAATAACATGCTAATTGAGGTGAAATATTAGCCCTATTATTCAATAAAATCCTTCTTCTTAAGCACTGAACACTGCTTCTAAGGAATAATTTAATTATGATCTGCCAAAATGTAATACTAGCTAGTAAAATATGCCTTTTTTTGTTGCAGTTGCTTGTAATTGAAGAATCTGAATGGAAAAACTGCATGCAATGTATGCTGTACCATGCTGCAGATTTATAAAGCAGTGAGTTAGCTTGTTATTAGTCTTATCTTGAAAATGGAAATTGAAGACATGGCAGTAACTTGCAAGATTGAGAATGTTATTTAGTAAAAGGCTAATGAATGATCGTTCAATTAAGAGAATTAATTACCTTTTCAGTTTCAGTGAAAAAGCCTTGAAAATGTCTACTAATAATTCTTTATAGTTTTGGCTGTGCAAGTCTCATAAGGCAGATTGTCCCCCAGTGTTTTGAAAACCTCAGTGAACAAAGCTGAAGATAGTGTGGAGAACCCTGGCAAGTGAGGAAACTACCCGATCTACCAAGCGGTCCAGAAAATATCTCTGAATACCTTTGGCAGCTTTTTCTCATGGCACTTCCATTTCTAAGAGGCAGATCTGCAGCAATGGCATAACGAAGGCTTGTGAGCTGCATAATTTCATGAAAAAGCATTACCAGAGATTAGCATCATGGGCAGCTTGATAAAAGCCACTTCAGCCTAGAAGGCAATACAATCTGTCGTGTAGCTTGCCTGTGATTTACAAGTATTTCTTGGTCTCCCTTTTCTCTCCAGCTCTCTGATGTTTATTGAAGTGTTTGGGTTTTGGTTTGGAATTTTTTTTTTTCCCTCTCAAAGTCTGCTCAGTGTTGACCTTTTTGTCAGTAATGACTCCTCTCATTTAAAAGGAAAAAGGGAAAAAAAATAGGGAGTTGGATGGATGAAATTGGTAGGTTTGCCCACTCCTGGGAAATAGATTCCCTGCTTTCTGACTTCAGACAGGCATTTCTTCTCTGAACTGCTCTTCAACTTAATCTCTGCCACTTTTTCTCCCCCATATGCTATTCCGTACTTTCTATGTTTTATTACATTTCTAGCAACTAATTGATTTTGTATAGCCAATGAAATTCTGAAAACTAGACCATAGGTTCTTTTTCACTTATTACTATTAAGAATAATGAATATATAATGCCTCTCAACCAAACAATTTATGGGCTTTCCTGTATTCTTCCAGATGAGAATGAAATTATTTCCATCTATTAACTTTTTTATGGCTTGACTTATAGCTTAGGCAATGTCAAAGGCTGGCTAATTGAGAGGGCATTTAAGGGCTTTGCCTTTTCCAAAATCATTGGTAGAGACATATGAGTGCAACTTGTACAGTTTTTCGTTTTGTGCTTAGCAAAAGAAGGTCTTTATGCTGAAATAAACAACAGAAAAATACAGTTGTATTGGGAAGGAATCCATTTAGTCTTTGATAATGGATTTTTGTTCAAACTTGAGATGTTGAGCTTGTTGATTAGTTTTATTGAATGCTCTAATAAAAAAGAAAATCTTTAAGCTTGTTTCTGCAGGTCATATTTTCCCGATATTCTTTATGAAATATATAGTTTATCAACTACATAATTCTACTTTTGGATATTTTTATGGGGCTATCAGAAGTGACCTTACTGGTTGCTAATCTAGAAAATTAAGATACCTTGTCTGTATGTTTGTGTAATTTGGAATATAAATTATTCAGTGCGTACCCATGCTTTTTTTTGGAGTCTGCAAAACACCATGCAGGCTGTAGAGCTTTAGCTAATTCCTCCAATTAACAGTAGGAATAAGTCACTTTGGACATACATTGCATACTGTGTTTTACTAATTAATCATTTATTTTACTGAGGGAAATTGCAGCTGTCTGTGGCTGTCATTAAAACTTAATGGGCCCAATAGAATGTCTTTAGATTACACTTGAGAAAAAAAAAAAAAAGAGAGAGAAATGTGGAAAATGAGGTTAAAATTGCTGTGAGTCTGGCCCTGAGAGCTGCCTGAGATTAGGGGGGCAGAGTGAGACCACTCAGTCTGCAATTAGTCTGTCAGATATCACTGGCTACATTACTTCTCCCCATGCATCTTTCACCTCATCAGTAAAATAAGCTTAATTATAGAGTCTTCTTTTATGCTGCACTTGCAATCTACTAATGGAAAGTACTAAGAGAAAGCTAAGTGATGCTTCCAGTATTTTGTAGTCTGATTGCTAAGCAATACAGAATTGGCCTAAACTATGGTTTTCAAAAACATTAAAGCATTTCCTGCAGTCCACTGTGAAATGTATTATGTTCGCTAATATTGTGCTAGCCACTCTAGGAACCAATTGCAAGTTTAATACACTGTAAAAGACTGCAGGTTTTTTTCCTTTAAGTAACTTTGTAATTAACCACTGTAGCATTGCTGATTTATTCAACAACTCTGCATTTAACGCAGTCCCTTTTATCAAGTAATTCATGCTGGAAATTGGTAATTCCTTCATTTCATGGTGTATTGACACTGCATATACCCATAAATTTAAATAACTAATAATAAAAATGTACTAGATTTAGTAATAGGATTTAAATTTCTCACATTAAATTGCTTTTTCACTTGAAAATATGCATTGGCATACATATGCCCAGCTACTTGCAAAGACAAAGGCAGAACACCCCATTTTCACAATTTGTGTGTATTTTCGAAGAGTATAGCTCAGTGTAATGGAGAATGTATAGTAGTGCAATGGGAGCTGGTGGATATAATCTGGTGTTCACTTTGGCAGTGAAGATGTTTTACTCTAACATTATCCATTATAAGGTATTTAATAGCAAAAAAACAAACTCAATGTTTATGTCGCTGGATGTTCTCAAGTTACATGAAAACTTTCCCCTTGCCCCCCTCCCAACCAGAATTTTTAGGCACACTTCATAGGGCAAACACCAGCTCAAACGTTGCCATTTTGTATGCTGAACTTGGCATATACAGTAGACTGAAACAGGTTGTATGCTGTAATTCAAGTCCTATTTCTTAGGTTTCTTAGCTGAATATGCCTCAGAAATCATTGACCAGCACGCCCAGGTCCTTTTCTGCTCAGCAGCTTTCCAGCCACCCTTACACGCTCCTATAGTGCTGTATGGGGTTGTTGTGCAGGACATGGCACTTGGCCTTGTTGATCCTCAAACAGTTCTCCTCAACCCATCAATCCAAATCCAGCCTGTGCAGCTCCCTCTGCAGAGCCTTCCTACCCTCCAGCAGATCCAGACTCCCACTCAACTAAAGGCTGACAGGCCTGTAGTGTCTTGGAGCCTCCTTTCAGCCCTTCTTGTAGATGGGCATAACATTTGCTAACCTTCATTCAACTGGGACCTCCCTGATGAGCCAAGACACCTGTTAAATGACTGAAAATGCCTCAGTGAGCTGTTCCACCAGCTCCCTCAGTACTGTTGGTTGGATCCCATCTGGCCCCATAGACTTGTGCATGTGGTGTAGCAGCTTGCTGGCCATTTCCCCTTGGATTATGGGGTTTCCTGTCCCTGTCTTCCACCTCAGGGGTCTTGGTTGTCCCTGAAGACAACTGATCTTACTATTAAAGACTGAGGCAAAGAAGGCATTAAGTTTCTTGTCCTTTTCCTTATCCTTTGCCACTTTGTTTCCCCCCAGATCCAGTAGAGGATGGAGAGTCTCCCTAGCCCTCCTGTTGTTAATGTATTTATAGAAACTTTTTGTTGTTGTCTCTTACAGCAGTAACCAGATTATGTTCTAGTTGGACTTTGGCCCTTCTAGTTTTCTTTGTGTATAACCTCACAAAATCTTTTAAGTCCTCCTGAGTCTCCTGCCCCTCCTTACAAAGGTCTCAAACTCTCTTTTTTTCTTAAGTTGCAGGACAAAGCTTTCTGCTCAGCAAGGCTGGTCTTCTTCCCTGCCAGCTCGTCTTCTGGCACATGGCATGTCTTTTGGGCTGTTCCTGTGCCACTAAGATTTCTTTCTTGAAAAGTATCCAGCCTTCCTGGGCTCCTTTTCTCTTAAGGATTCCCTTAAGGAACTTTGTACTTTACAACAGATGCTCCTGAAGTGTGGTCATTTGCTCTCATGACACTCTATAAGTACTTCAGAGTGTGAGGTTACAGGCTGGGATGGGCACACTGGTTTTGGGTTCTGCAGAGTCACACTAATCTCAGCTCAACAAAAAGATCTTCTGAAATGGTTCAACTCAGTTATCAGTTCATGTCACTGCCCATGCTCACAACGAAGTTCTTTAGAAGGCCACATTCAAAGTGGTTTTGAGCCCCACTTTGTGATTATCAGTCTCAAATGAATACCCTTAACTTTTAATACTGAAAGTGGAAAGTTTCGTTGCTCCGTTTATGTTCTGTTTGACCTGCTGCTGACCTGGTGGCTTAATGTTTGTAGATTACGTATGTCTGTGTGCTGCAGACTTACTGAAACCAGAGTCACCATGAAATGTTATTCTCTCCTACAGGGAGGTGGTGGTGATACGTATGTGTCTACTCCACGTATTGGGAAGGCAGGCGATGAGGTCTTTCATGTTTCTCCTGTGTCTGCCTGAATGAAACGTGTTCATAGCACAGTGTGATGTGCTCCAGATCAGCACGGGTTTGCATAGCATACTGCCCCAGCCTCCTCAGCAACCAGGTCTTAAAAGCTTCTTGCAAAGAGGCATTAAAATAGTAACCCTTTTAATATGTAATGTCCCTACATCAGCAGTTCCGTGCAATTGGCTGTTACTAACCTGTGGCTGAAGACCATAAAATTGTAACAGTTACGAAACCGAAATCATTTAGTAGTGCCATAGTTTCGATCAGTTGCTGCAGGTCAGTCAGCTAAGTCCCACCCTACACTCCTTGGCAACAGAGCTGATCCCACCAACTGCATTTTCCGATAAATCTACAAATACCGAAAAGTGCATTACAAAATTATGAGCAAGCAATGGAAGAAATCCAGAATGTCTGCAAAAGGCTGTAGAAGGAATTGATTATACCAAGTTGTTAGAGCTCCTAAGTAATTTGTATTAAATGACAGAGGGTAGATGGAAGAGTTTATGATAAGAAAATGAATAATACTGCCAGATCTAACAAATTTCCCAATAAGTTTTCCATTTTCTTAAAGAAAAAAACTATTGGAAAAGGAGTGGGATGAAGATGAGTGCACAGCACCTAAGCTGCATTATAATTGATTTTAGTGCACATTTACAGGGGTTGTAGATATGGAAGTACCAACTTGTCAAACAGTTTTGTAATTTATAAAGAGCACTGCATATGAGATTTATAGCTGGTGGCATTGCCTTCAAATGCAGTAAGTTAAAACCAAAAAGAATTGTCCTCACCTCTACAGTTTCTCAATTTCTGAAGTTTTACAGTCCTATATACCCACTGTATTAAAATTTTTTTCTTCCTCATGATAGGTTTCAGTTTTCTTGACACTGAAAAGTGACTGCTTCTACAGATAAAACAGTAAAACTGATAATATGCAACTGCTGCTGTAAATGGATGTACAGAAGAATAAAATATAATAGATAAAAGTGTAAGTCTTGTATTCAGGTAGTGGAGTGCCAGCTGGGCATATAGTTACTAATTTCAATATTTGTGTTCATATATGATTATATAGATGATTTTCCAGAATTTAAGTTTGATCTCTTAGTTATCCCTTAATCATCCAGAATTTCTGAAACAAGTGCTAGTGTAGTCGCAGGAGAAATTCTCACAGTTCACAGCACAACCGGATCTTGGCATAGCTCTGTGCTGCAGATTTGTTTAATGCTGTCTCTGTACAGTGCATTTCATTACTTTGTAGCCCAGGTTATCAGAACAGTGCTGATCATTTTTCTAGTGGAAGAAAGATAAGATATGAAAAATGCTGATATAGCATGCTTACAACTGAGCAGCCTGATCTAGCAGAAGATATCTCTGCTCACTGCAGGGGTGTTGAACTGTTCTATAATTCTGATTTTGAAAAAAAAATAATAGTGCTGGTTGTGTGCAGTCTGACTCCGCTTGACTTCATGAAGTGATTTGTTTGAAGGCTTACACAATGAATCCCAGAGACAGAAAAAGAAACATTGTTTTGGAAAAGGATTTAGAAATTGCACATCAGGGACATATGCTGCACCTGGTTTTGTAATTGTCCAGAGCCAGACATATGTATTTTTCATGAATATATGCTGTCTCTAAAGAAATACTGCACAAGTCCAACGATCGGTATTTCTCTCCTTTATATATCTTAATATTATAAATACAGCAGTTCTCTACCTTTGGTCAGAGCCTCAACTGGGTGTGAAATAACACAGAATGTTGCTTTCTTCATCTTTTTTTCTCCTTACATTTTCGTGTTTATGGTGAGTTCCCTTTACAGAGACAGTAGTCATCCTTGTGATTAAGAGCTCCTGAATGTAAAATGCAAACTTTGCTCATGCCTAGGAATTTATTTTTTTTTAATTGAAATTGAAAACTGTTCTCTGTTTTCCCTCCTGGACTCAATCTAAAATATTGGAAAGGTGTCAGGCAAAAGCAATATCCTCATTTGCAAGCTTAAAAGGGAGAATTCTTCTTTTTATCAACAACTCTTGTGTCAAATCTGTATGAAGATAATCTAGATAGGAACAAATATAGGTTCAAAAATAACTGATGTTGCCTCAGTATAAACTGAACATGTCATAAAGCAGCTAAGCAAGACTACAGTTTGATGACTTACCTCTTTTGAGCAGGGTAGGGATAAATAGAATGAACAACTAGCCAAGGATCACATATATTCTAGGGGTTTTATTTCTCTTATAGAGCACTGTATTTCCTGTCTTTGTTGGGCAAATCATTGTGGTGGGGTTTTTTGGGTTTCGTTTTGGTTTTAGATTTTCTTTTAATATGAAGAAAACAACTCTCAGTTCACAGCTATAAACTGCCATCATGGAAAAAGAGGAGCAGGTTTCTATTACTTGCCAACCCAACTTGCAAAATCTCTTCTAAAAATTGTTCTTCATGTTTCGTTTAAACTATGTTATGAAATTAGATCAGTGGTGAAATAAATGCTTGAATCTCCAGTGTATAGCCATGCCAGTCCTACTCATCTAAGACCTCTGCTGCTAATAAATTTCTGGCAATAGCACAGAGAGAGCAAGCAGTGTTTGTGTCAGTCCTTTTGCTATGAAAATGAGCTTTTTTTCTCACCAGTCCCAAACGCTCTTTTTTTATTTTTTCTCCCTCCCTATAGTTTGTGAGGCAGCTTTGGATCAGCTGGTGTCTTAAACCTGTACTCCTAGCCTGTCTGATATTTAGTTTCTCATGCACACTGCTATGGAGCAATGGTTGCTTTCAAAATAAAACTGGCATGGTGCATACAGAGAGAAACAGTTTAGTGTGCCTGACTGTTTTATCGCTAGAAGATTTAACAAAAATAATCACTTAACATGTAAGCAAATCTCCCACGCAAGCGGGACCTTTCCTAGTTTGCCCATTCAGAAGGAAGAACTTGGTATTCTATCTGTGTCGGCTACTTTTGTATTGAAACAGAGAGTTAGCTTATTTGGAGTATTCAAACTGAACATTAAAGGTAAAGTTGAAAATAATCCAGGATAAAAATGCTGCTAATTATACTGACCTTTGTAAAACCAGTCAACTGTCATAAGTGTATACTGTCTAGTTCTTTATTTCATTAAAGGTCTCTTTCAAAGCTCATTGAGATGAAGAACTCTGCCTTTCTGTTGCTGAGCTTTGGACTCCCTGAACAAACAAGCATGACATCAAAATGGATTTGTACTCGTGGTTCCTCTTTGTGTGTGGTTGTCATTGTATGTTGTATTCTGGTGGACCTGAATGCCTTTTTTCATTGAGATTGTGTGTGTGTCTGTGGGTAAAATGTAGGTGTATAGCTGTAAATTATGTATACATTTTTACAATAAACTACTTAGAGAGATACATGTGACTTTGTAACACGTACATAACTATACCATTCTTACAGATATACCTAAAATATGCCTCTGTCTCTTGCTAATTACACTGATGGTTGCCTTGAATTTTCTGCTAAAAACTGAACCCATACCAAAAATCTGTTACATAATTTCAAATGCAAAGTACTTTTACATATGTGCTTCTTAGACTGTTGTTTAGATACTGGGCTTTCCTAACCTATGTCCTTCTGTCATTGAACTGTTCTTTCACAACTAATTTTTCTAATGAATGTGAACTTTCAGTGTATTTCTTTTTACTTTTGTGATTAAGCTCTTTCATAGATATATCTATCTTTATTAGCATGTCATTATGTTTTGACAATGCAAGCTTCATCAGTATATTTTGTCTGGCAGTTCTGCAGGCCATATTTTACCATATACTGTAGTTTGCTCATACAGTGCACTATTTGACTGTTGGTTTGTTTATATACCCAGATATTTGGTTTTTTCCACAACTTCAGCATCTTCTTGATTATCTCGTATTTATGGCATATTTTGCCAGCTTCTTGAGCAATTTATTAAGGTAATTTATTGGCTCAAAATATAATTGTTTACTATTTATATCTCCGCTTTTACAAAAACATAATTATATAGTATTATTTGGATAAATTATTTTCTCATGTTCTAGTCACTTTAGGACTTGCATTATGTAAAACTTAATTGGCTAGGATTAGTAAGAATTAGTATAAAATAATATACTAATATTAGAAGTGGTACAGCATATTCTTCTCATTATTTTGATACTATGCAGTTTCTTTCCCCTCATGTATCTCCATCTGAATACCACCGAGGCTCTTAGGCATTTTTAAATATCTTGACAGTATTTAAAACTTTGGAAAAAAAAGAGTTTTGGATGAACTTTGGTCCTGTGATATTGTCATTGCATAATGCCGTGTTCTCTGTAGTGTTTAAATAAATTATAATCAATTGATCACTGATTGATCTCTGTTTGTAAGTGATATCCAGAACTGTGGACAGATAGAAGTGTGGTCTTTCAGTTCCTACTGGAAACAAATTGAGATTTTGATAGTTTGATACAGTGTCTTATGGAATATGTTTCTGTCAGAGCTGGAAGAGCATTGATATGGTGATAGATTCAAAGCCAGTGCTAACTTGCATTGTTCACAGTTTATAAAGAGATATGCAGTGAGTCTTCAAGAGCATATTATTCTTGTGCTGATTTTTTTTTTTTCAGATTCCATTTGTGCCATGGTTACAATGTAGAACTTCATTCCATTTTCTATGGAATACAGATAGAAATGAACCTTTTTTGACATACTGGGAAATCAAAATGTGTGTTCTTCTGGAGCTCCTTCAGTGTGTCAGAATAACCAAAATTTACATAGCTATAAACTACTTTTTCATTTGGATCTTCTTATTGGGAAATGAAATGTAAGTAGTGATAGCTTTACTCATGTGTGTCATTTAGAAAGACATTCTGTGCAAGTTACACTAAAATACCCTTTCATTTATTCCATCTTGGCTTTAATGTTAAACTGCAAATTCCTGCCATGATCTGGAATGTAGCTGCAAAAAGGAGAGGGAATGAAGCACAGATGCAAAAATAGGAACAGAAGAAAACTGGTGAAATATGAACTAAATGTAGAAATGCTTTGCTGGAAGGGGGGTTGTTTGAGCTTGTCTGGCACCCTGACAGCCCTGCTTCTGTACTTGGTATTTGCTGAAGCAAGTAATTTATCCTGACAGTAACTTTGCCAGTACTGCAACAATCCTGTTTCACTTAGATTAACACTTTCTCCCTTGTTTCTAAGAACAAATATGCTTTATTTCTTGTTTCTGGATCTTCTTGTCATGTCTTACTGGTCTTCTGTGGTTTGTGTGTGTACACTTGAGCAAGTGTTTTACATGAACTCCAGAAATAAGATCTAGCAGCTGAGCTTTTTATCTTTTGTAGGTTGTTTTTTGTTTTGTTTTGTTTGTTTATTTGTTTGTTTGGGTATTTTTAGAAACTGTCTCCTGTTGTAAGATTATGAGCTCCAACCACAAGAGAGAGTATGAAGACTAAGGTTTGGGGTAGCCATTATTCCAGATGGCTTTTGGAGCAATAATGTGAAATATTCATATACTGCCTGATGAAATTCTCATGGCTTTGGCCCATGACACTATTCAGACCCTTCTTGTTCATCACCACTATGGTGACAAGTTGACTCACCTGCTTTTGAAGTAAAAGAAAAACTTAGAAGGAGTTGATAAGGAAAAAAAAAAAAAGGCATTCATAATTGTATAACATACATGATTTATTCTGAGTTAGGAGAGCGCTGATGGTGAGATTGTGAGACTTAACTTAAAACAAGATGTGTGGGGATTTTTCTTCCTATATTAAGTTTTAAGGCAGAGCTTTATTTAGAGAGGTTTCTGCCCAGCAGAATGAATTGATAGCTCACAGTACTGGCAGAGGAGAGGGCATTGTGTACTGCTGGATACCAACAAAGAGGCTGCTTGTACTAAAGCAGTGTTTAGTTTCACACCATGATTGGCACAGTACTTCTGAAATTAAAATAGTGACATTAATGAAAATTTGGCTAATTTTTTGACTAAAATCAAACACAAACAGTAGTTTGTGCATTTTTTCTTCTGATTTTTATGTGGATGCATTTCAATAATTCATAATTTTCGCTGAAAATAAAAAATCTGAAATCTGCCATTCTTCTCAGTTGCAAATGCTGTTCTGCTTCATGTCATGGTCTTACAGCATAAGTAATCAAAAGAATCACTAGTTGCAGTTTTTCCTACAGATGCCCAAATTCCAGGTTTCTACTTCACTTCAACACACAGCAATTAAATTGCAGCCTGAGACAAAAACCTTCGTGCAACAGATGTCAGTCTGGCAACTTGAATTTTCAAGTTCTAAAATAGCCAGTAGAGCCTGCTTGGATCAGCCACCCAAGCTGACATGAACTAATTGGGATACTGCACAGTGGGCACTTCTAATGACAATACTCCTGCTTCTGTTCCTGTATGTAAAGCAAATGCATGCACTAAGACTAACTTCTGGTTTTCGTACATAGACTCTCATCTATCTAGAAAATGATGCTTTTAAGCACTTACACTTCTGATTGTGGTACTTTAACTTCTGTTGCAGTGAAATAAAGAAAATGATGACTGTATGAATTTATGGGTATGTTTAGGGTCTGGAGGGGAAGCCATATGAGGAGCAGCTGAGGTCAGTTGGCTTTTTCAGCCTGGAGGAGACTGAGGGGAGATCTCATAGTGGTCTATGAGGTCTCCCCTCATAGGGACAGGACCACATCCCTCATAGGGTCTATGAGGTCTCCTCTCTTCTCATGAGGGGAAGAGGAGGGGCCGGTACCCATCTGTTCTCTGGGGTGACCAGTGACATGACAGGAGGAAATGACCTGAAGTTGTCTCAGGGGAGATTTGGGTCAGGAAAAAGTTCTTCACCCAGAGGGTTGTTGGGCACTGGAAGAGGCTCCTCAGGGAAGGGGTCACAGCATCAAGCCTGACAAAGTTCAAGAAGCATTTGAACAATGCTCTCAGGGACATGGAGTGACTGTTGGGGTTGTCCTGTGCATGGCCAGGAGTTGGACTTTGATGATCCTTGCGGGTTTTTTTAAGCACTGAAGACCTAGTTTAAATTTTGAGAGCTAGGGATCTCCACAGCTTAACAGTTTTCATAGATGAGGCCTCTTTGGGCACCAGGAAGCTTCTCCATCTCTGTGCAGCACAGATTTGTTCTGATCAGTGCTACGTTTGGAACTCCATTCTTTCACATACTCATAGGGAATAGTGCAGCCATCAGTTTTATTTTTAAAGTCTGCCTAGTGGCAGTTGTTTTGTCTTTGACTAGACCAGGAAAAGATCCTTGGCTGTGGAAATTCAAAAGCATTCTTGTTGCTGTTGTCATTTGATTGATTATAGCACAATATAAAAAAGTACCGTACAAGTTAGTGCAGGCTACTTTTGTTTACAAAACTCATCTTTACCTATAACTGGAATAAACATTGTCATGCTTTAATGTAATCTTAAGAATTTCTCAAGCCAAGCTAGTTTCAGAAGTTAGATGTTTGCAAAGGGATGTTCATGGCAGTCTCACCTCTACCTCCAGTGCACTGTTGCATTACAGGCAGGGCTTGGACAAAGGGCTCATTACACCTACTGTCGGAGAACATGAATGTTGCCGTTCTTAACCTGAATTTGTTATCTGTGCCTTAAGCATTTTTTTTTTCCCTTTAGTGATTGTAGATGCTATAAATGTTCGTGAATATTTAGTGAATGTTTTGTGAATATTGCAAAATACCGGTATTTTCCTTTTTGTTTTATTCCATCCTTAGGTTAATTAATTCATAGTAAATTTCTGCTCCTCTATGTCACTGGCCTCTTGCTCTGCATATGCATATCACTTTTTGTAATATCCATCTTTCAGTGACCATCTGGTACAAAGAAGGTCAGTTCAAGTCTTTCCATCAACCATAATAGATAGCAGTTGAGAAGATACTCCATGAGAGTTTTTCAGTCTCCTTTTAAATAAATTTTACAGGGTTTGATGTGGAAAGATCTGTGTTTGTTAAGGAGATTTTAATCTATCCTCTAAAAATGAATAGATTACTGTACAGTTACTATGGAATTCTGTAAGACTCAAACGACCTGTTAAAACGTTTTTTCTGTGGAACCCTGTACATTGGATTTGTTGTGTTCTCACCTTCATTGTTTAATAACAGAAACATCCATCACTAAGGTCACAAAGCTCTCTGTTTAGGGCACATATGTGCTTGTATTCCTAACAATACTACATCCTGTAAAATATTTATGGGGTTTTGATTTTGCAAGCCCTTTTTGCTGAAATGTTCACATAGTTCTGTAACACAAATGTTAATGTTGATTGCTTTCAGAGATGGAACTGAAGCGATTTTGAAGTGCATGCATATATATATATAGAATAATTTTTGGAAGTAGAAAGAAGGCTGTCTTAAGTTCCAGTAAAAGCAGCATAAAAGCTAGTGTGTGTATTCAAATTAATATATAGTTTCAAATGAAATCATATCTTTGGGCTGAATCTTCAGGAATTTTAATGCTACCTGAACATGTGCAGTTGCTTATTTGTCATTGTTAGGGTTTTTTAAAGAAACAAAGTGTCTTAATCAGATCCTGATTATCAAAAGCAATAGGCCTAGGAAGAAAAGGCAAACATAGCTTTGGAAGAAAGGAATTAAGATTTATGGCGTGCAGAGGAAAAAAGGCTTCTCAAATTACCTGAGATTACCTCTGAGCTATTTCTTGGTGGGAATAGGTGGAATAGGTATGTGGGGGGTTTGTTTGTTTGTTTGTTTTTGTTTTTGTTTTTTTTTGTGTGTTTTTTTTTTTAAATGAAATATGTTTACGTGCAAGACGAATGAGTTGTAAAAGTTCCAAGAGGCATTTTTAAGTAGACAGTTTTACGTGTTTAGCAGCTGTTAAACTATGTCCACTATTAAATGCCTTCAGGGAGCAGAAGCAGTTGTTTTAGAAACCATATATGAAATGGCAAGAACTTGATTTATTCTGCTGAGGTGCTCCTTCTTGCTGTTTAAAAACTTCTAAAAAACGTTTCCAGTGGTTTCAGTTTTTCATTCTGAAAAACGTGATAGAAACCCAGGAGATTTTAATCTGGTGCTTTCTCATTCTCTCTCATAGAAGAGATTTTGCTCTGTACCAAGACTACAGGAGATGGATTGGGATAGCATCTGTCTTCCAGCATGTGTCAACACAAGGAGCAGCTGGTAACTGCTCTTCTTGGTTAGTGGAAGCCAGAAGAAGAATTGATGTTTTATTTCCTGCCTTACTGTTCTTTTGAGCAAGAGGAGATGAGGAAAGAGAGGGAAACTATTACAGCTCTTCAGAGAGGGAATCTTATTTCCTGCCTTGTGCCTGTTCGCCTTTACTGACTGCAAGTCAGGAAAACTAAACTTCTGCCTTCTCTTGATGTATAGCTTCAACACTTCAGTGGCAGGAAGGGAGAATCCACTGGGCAGTCACCAGGAGAGTCATTGGACCAGAGGCATTTCTGGGTAGGACAAGTAAGGCTGGAGGAGGAGGGAGTTTATTCTTCTGTGTGGCTCAGAAAACACCAGCAGATTCTGACATCCTTCTGTGCTTTCCAGGTACTAAAAAGCCTGCCTTTGTTTTCTAATTAAGCAACATTTACTTGTGCTTTGCAAACACAAAGAGCAAGGAACATGCCTTTTTTTTTTTTTTTAATTTACCTTTGAATGTGTGATATAAATACGCGTGTGTGTTTTACAGGGTATCTATGAACGTTCTCCTGTTTGTCACATGGAGGTTTACCTTTAAATATTGAAGGATACATGGGCTCGAACAGACAACTGATTAGACATTTCTTCCTACAAGAGGGACTTGTGTTTATGAGCCACACATGTCCTACTCGTATTTTCAAATGACAGGCCTTTTCAAATGGTGAACTTGTTTTCTGCCTGATGCTCACACAGACGTTTTCCGGTATTTAGAAGTACATTTGCAGATTGCAGAGCCAAGCCAGTTTCACAGCATGACAGACCAAACTCTAAACACTGCTGCTGACTGTAAGGAAGATGAAATTATCCTTTTTTAAATTTCTGTCAGTCATTATACGTGATAGCGAACTTCAAATTCAAATGTAGTGTTATAAAAATAGCTGGGAATAAAATTAAAAAAGAATATAGTAAATCTAACCTCTTTGCATGGAATGCTACTTTGTAAACGCTCACAGGTAAAACCCAGAGGCAGCAAAATATATAATTTTCAGTCTGGAGGAAGATTGATAACCTTAAAATGCATCTTATCATACCAAAAATAATCTTTATGCTAATGGACATTCCTTATAATATTGCCTATAGGTAATTAGAAATTATGAAAGAGGGTAGGAGACCTTGAGATCACATTGATAAACTAGTAAAATGAGGGAGGATAGAGAATAGCTAATGTGTACTGCTGTCTGGCAGACAATATGAAAGATCATTGAAAGGATATTTAATTTTGATACTAGATCAAAATTGTGGTAGGAAACGGAAGACAAACTTTTTCCTAAAAAAAAAAAAAAAAAAAAAAAAAAAAATAATTTTTCAGTTGTTTTT